>CAUYUJ010017658.1:5000-110000 GCA_963575745.1 Prorocentrum cordatum | reverse complement strand
AATGTTGGCCTGCGCGCAGCAAGCAATATGCTGGCACCCCCGCCGTCCCGGTTCAACACCAATGCGAAGTGGTCGCGGGGCGCCCGCGCATGCTCCAGATTTTGGGGCAAAGTGTATGATTTTTGACGGATGGTTGGGGGGTGCTGTCATGGGTGCCCTCATGGGTCCAAATTGGTTGCCGGTCGGGTGGGGGAGGGGTATTTCCTCATGTGGAACAGTGATAAGCCCCTCCCAGAAGGGGGAGAAGGGGGCTGGAAAAGAGAAAATCTCAAAACCATTCATGCCCAGAGGACGGGTGGGATTCCAGGATCGAGTTTCGAGGAGGTGGGTCGAGGATCTCGGTTTTTGACGTTTTGGCTTTTCTTGCTCCTTCTGTGGTCTCCGGGAACCTTCGAAGACGTCCCAGGACTTCTTCAGGTTTTCAGAGACCTCCAGAACTTGTCGTCGTCGTCCGCCTCTTCCTCCTCGTCCTCCTCCTCCTTCTCATCCTTCTATTCCTCGTTTTCTCTGCTCCCCTCTAGGGACAGGGAGAAGGAGGAAGAGGAGGCCTTTCGAGGGCTTCAGGACAATACATTGCGCATCCCCCTCGTCCCCTCCCCATTCACCTTCGCCGCCCTCCCCGCTCTCACCCCCAACCTTACCCTCTCCCACGCATCAATTGTAGCCCATGCCCCATGTCGCCCTCTTCGCCAATCCCCGATCCTTCGCCCCCCAGCTCGCTAAAGCTCACCGTCATCCAGAGGAATGCGAGGGGCCTGACAACAGACGCTGCAGTTTTTGAAGTACTGGCGGAGCTTGCTGGAAGATATCGGGACGACATACTACTCAGCGAAACGATGTGCCCGCAGCGACGGGAGATGTGGACCACTGACGAAGGACATGTGTTTGCACGGTCCAGGGCAGGTTCGCACAAACATGGAGTTGGTATTCTCTTGCAGTCCCGCTGGGCAGGATACAACCGGCAGTTCATACCAATCAGTACCAGCATTGCTTATATGGACGTATTCCACGCCTCATTGAAAATCTGGTTCGTCGCTGCTTATTTCCCACGCCAAGTTCTCCGACGACCACGTACAGCCTATTTTTTCCGCCCTGTCTATTTTGACCCCGGAAGCCTTGCGACGAGCATGGTATACCGTAATCGGTGTCGCTTGCGACGGAATACGAACATCCAACGGCGTGCGGTACACATGCACGTGGGACCAGGGATACACGTGGACAGTGGTTGAATAATTGGGTTGTTCCCGAACGCTTGGCACTAGCAAATACAATGTTCAACAAACCGCTGGGGGTTCCTCATACGTGCCAGCTCACCAAACATGGTGAACAACGGCTGGACTATTTCATCGCGTGTCGACGTTTTTGGGAGACAGCGACAGATTGCGTGGCGAACGGCGCCGTCGATCTGGGGTCTGACCATCGAGCAGCGCAGCTACAAAGCAACATTGTTCGCAAGCAGGCGTTAGCCCGAACACGAGCACGAGAAAACCCAGGCGCAAACGAAACATTGTTGACAATATACCTCGTGATACTCAACAGTATGCTACCGATCTGGAGAGAAGCTTGCAGGTGACACCAGGCGACCCTAGAGCGGAGGCGCTGTTTGTGGGGATCGAAAGTGCGATGCAGGATGCGAAGCGGGTGCCGTCAACGAGCGAAGGCAACAGTTGACGCAAGCGTCGTGGTTGTGGTATACTTCGTTGTTTGATAGTGCAGCGGAGGGCACGACCAGCAGACAACACATTATAACGACGAGATGTGAGCAATAATCCAACACTTTCTATCAGAAGCAGCAACGCAACAATCACAAGTTTCGCATTGATCATATTCTGAAAAAGTTCAGAGGGGGTTCCGGCATCGAGGATGCGAAGCGCAAGGATGACTTCACATCTATGTAGCCTTCTGGTGGCAGCGAGGTATATGACCAGCGTGCGGTTGATGACGTATTAGCAGATTTCTACGAGAAGCCTTATGTAGCGACGCACGCAGACGCCAGCGACCAACGATTTATCTCCATGCCCGGCATTCCTCCTTTCAGTAACGCAGAGCTGTCCACGGGGTTTAGACAGGTGAGCCATGGCACACAGATTGCATTGCAGCAAAAATGCTCAAGTATCGGGGAATCATGCGACGCGCACTTCTGGAACTGTACAACGCTATCTTGATGCCGGAATCAATCACCCACTTGGGAGAACGGGCGCCGCATTCAGAGCAGCATTTTTTCAAATCTGGGGATGCGGTTGCACCGCAGAATTGCAGACCGACGTGCATCATTCCGATAATGTGCAAGTTGCGTCGTCGATTGCTGCGCAATCGTTTGAAATCCTTGCCCGACAGGTTTCAACCTCCGAAGCAGGCTGCATTTCGGGAAACATATCCAACATTTGACCAGTCGCTCGCGCGAACAATTCGCATTGAAAAAGGGAAGGATTGGCGAATTCCGATTTGGGCGGCCACGATGGATTCCAACAGATATTTGGGCACAGTCTCCTACGATGCTATTTGGGAAGTTTTGGAGACACAATATGTGCCAGCACCGTGCACCAACATGATTGCCAAGTTGTGCTCCAGCCAAACACCTGCTGCACAGACGGGCACATTGAGCCTATATTGCGCATGGGGCGAAGCAGGGACATCCATTGAGTTCACTGTTGCTCAACAGTCTCCCGCAACGCATCTTCCGACAGGTCTACCCGGCACGGTTTAAACGCGAGTGCGGCATTCACTTCTCATGCGTCCAGGGCATTCGAGCCACCAGCTCCAGATTTGCGGACGATGTGTTGTTCATGTGTGGATCGATGGCATGGATCAAACGGATGATGTCAGACGCACAGAGAATTGTTTTGACGACAGGCTTGGAGATCTACCCAGACAAGACTACGATCTTGAATCACCTGAGTCATCAGAGTCCAAACTACTCCAGAATTCGCGGCCGTTGGCGGCGATCGCCCGACCAAGCGAAGACCCTGAAGAACCTGTGGTACCGCAGACCAGCAACTACCCCAGAATTCGCGGATGTTGATGGCACCCGCAGCAACTTACCACAACGACTTCGCCTGCGATGGTTTGACGATGTGTGCTCGACGGTGCGAACGTGTCATGCAGATGGGGACTGGGTGTCACTTGCCCACGGCGACCATCCATGACGGAGGATGGAATCGGCATGTTTACAGAGGTCCAACTGGAACGCCCCGGCGCACCCGCCGTTCCCTACACGGGATTTGTAGCGGGCGACATCGGCGCCGCTCCGCCCCGCTCCGCTTCCCATGTCCCCTTTCCCCATTTTTCCTTCTCCTCATCTGTCCCCGCCGCCTCCCCATATCTCTCCCCCATTCCTGCGACAGGCCAGCCCAGGAAGAGGCTTCATCGTCGAAGGGCTGTCAAACGATAGTTGATCCACGGGTTGTTTCCTTCAAGCAGGATATTTCCCGAAGGCACAGGACATTTGCGAAAGTTGTGGTCCTAGCAGCACACAGCGAGGCGAGATCCTGTGGGTGTGCGTAAGGTGGTGCCCCGCTGTACATCCCAGGGTCGCAGGAGAGTGGTGATGGTTGCGCGCCTGGCGCCTGGCAGCACGCAGGGAGACGAACATTCAGTTTGGTGTTTTTGGTAATTTGGCGATCCTCGGGGCCCGCAGTGCGCAAAATAAGGGTTGCAGCGCCCAGATACGCAGGCGAATTCTTACACGGGTCTGTGCGAGGGGGGAGGGGGGGGGGGGGGGGCGACACAATCCGTTGGCCCCCACAAGGGGCAACGAAGAGAGAGAGAGAGAGAGAGAGAGAGAGAGAGAGAGAGAGAGAGAGAGAGAGAGAGAGAGAGAGAGAGAGAGAGAGAGAGAGAGAGAGAGAGAGAGAGAGAGAGAGAGAGAGAGAGAGAGAGAGAGAGCATATGAGAGGATTGGACACAGAGAGAACGATGGAAAGATGATCGAGGCAGGCGTAGGGGGGGGGAGATGAAGCAGCCACAAATGAAAGGAGAGAAAGTGGGAGGCGGGAGGGGTGGTGAAACTTTATTACGAGAGCCGAACACCTAACCACAGGGAAGGGCTGGAAGTCAATTGAGGTCAAGAATCGTCCCGCGATTCAGATTTGATCGCCGGTTTCGCCGTCCACATGTTCTGCGGTGTCAGGTTTGACCGATTCGCTCGTCAGCTGCTCGACCGCAAGCTACGCTTATTCATGCGTCTTGTAGTCATGGGTTCATGTTCATAGCGCTACTTGTTGTAACCTGCTGCTGCCAGGATTTCCACGGTGCTGTTCACGCGGCTATTGTTATCTGTTCCAGCGCGTATCCTGCACACTGCAGCTACTATTGGAGCCGAAATTGGTTTTGATCATGATGCAAGCCCTCCTGCTGACACGACTGCCCCTACTCCTGCCACTATGGCTGCTGTGATTATACTACCCGCGCGTGCTTCGCACGTCAAACTCATCGCACGATGTGCCATCCAATCCCGTTTCTTCCTCGGCGTCTCGAGATCGTTCAGGGAACGTCCTGGTGGCATCGTGGCGTTCTCCGCGTGCCTCGGGAGGCGTTCTGTGGGGCTCCAGGGCGCCCGGTGTGTGCCATTGCTTTCGCCCCTTCCCAGGAGGAGGAGGAGGAGGAGGAGGACGAGGACGAGGACGAGGATCCGTAACCCTGGCTCAAGCCGCTCTGGCTCAAGACGCCAGGCACAGGGCCTGCACGCACCGCTCTCCAAGAGCCGCCAAAGGCTCGCCAGCGGGAAGAATTTTTCTTCGCACCTCGCAGAGCGTACAGCCATGTCGTTCGGCAAGGGCTGGTCCAAAGGAAGTGGCAAGAGTGCAGGCAGAGGCGCGCAGCAGCAGTCCTACACGGGTGGCTGGTACGACCAACCGAGCCCCGCCAAGTGGAGGTGTGGCTGCGGGTGCGCCAAGAATCAAGCAAATTGGAGTTGGTGCAAACACTGTGGCACGCCGCGGTCGTCAGGAGAGGTCTTCGTGCCGCGCGAGGGCCCCTACGGCGAGCCGATGGCCCAGGGTGTTCTTCCTCCTCCTGGCCTTCACCTTGCACCTCGGCGGCCAGTGGGAGCCCAAGGGACTGGTGGCTGCGGCGGCGGCCAGGACCTTAAAGGCCTCACCGATGCGGAGTTGCAGAGTCTGGAGCAGCTGGGAACCAAATCGAACAATGTCCAGCTCACCAATGCTTGTCAGCAGGAGCGTGTGCGCCGTGATCAGCCAGGGCGTGCAGCCCATGATGTGGCAGGCGAGGCGCACGCCAAGTTACAGTACGTGGAGAAGCAGCTCTTGGGGGCGACCGAGACGCTCGAGCGCCTCACCAAGCAGCAGGTGGAGCAGCAGAAGGTGGTCACCGACCTGGTCGGCAAGGTCGAGATCGCCAAGTCAGGGTACCAGCAGGCGGTTGCGACGCTGCACGCCACGACCCTTGGCCCGCAGCAGCAGGTGCAGCCGCAGGCAGTTTCTTCCAAGTTGTGCATGCGAGATATCTTGGACGGCAACATCCAGGACATCTTCGTGGACGATGAGAGTCTCTTCGGCCTGGGCGATGTGCAAGAGCTGGAGGCCACTGATAAGACCCAGCTCGAGGAGCGCAAGAGGTTATTGGCGGAGGGCCTCAAGTCGGTCACGGAGAATCTGTTCAGTTCTGTCAAGGAGAAGGCGGAGTCCCTGGTCCAGCAGCACAGGGAGCACTCGGAGCGCCTCAAGAAGAAGCGCAAGGGCGGCGACGGCACCACCGAGGAGCCGCAGGTGCCCGCGGTTGTGGCCACGGCGGAGGCACCGCCTGCCGCAGCCGCACCTCCGACTCCTTCGACGGCTGAGGCGGCTTCCCCTGACGCCCTGTCTCGTGCCAAAGCGGCCCTTGCCGCCGCGGGCGAGAGCCCACAGCGTTCCTAGCCAGCAAGAGCGTCGAGCTGCTTGCAACCATCCCTCCTTGCCTCCGCCTCCTCCTCTTCCTCCTCCAAAGTTGCAGGCAGCGAAGCGCCGTGACGAGTTTGTAGTTGAGACTGCTAACTCGTCGGGATGGGGGCCTCTTTGTCGATTTTTGGCTGAGGAATCCAGAGCCGATGTGGTTTTAACCCAGGAAATTGGCCGTGCTCAGTTTCAGATTAAAGAGGCAGAATCACGTTTAGCTTCCTTGGGCTGGCAGTGCAGCCTGAGTCCTTCTGTAGTCACCCAGGACGGCGGGCTCTCGAGTGGGGTCGGTGTCGGATGTCGTCGTTCGTTCGGTATGAGCCTGCCGCCTGGGGTTAGTTATCCGCGCCTTCCGAGCCCCCACAGGGTCCACATTCGCTGGATCAATGCGTATGTCCCTGGGGGGTTTCTAGCTGTTTCACTTTACCTTCCGACGGGGGGTATGGCCTTGGGGCCTGAGGGGTCTCAACTTCTAGCCAGGCTTGGGGAACTGTTACACGGATGGAGGCTGCCGTATGTCATAGGCGGGGACTGGAATTGCACCCCTCAAGCCCTTCGTGAACGCGGTTGGGAGTCTCGCTTACGTGCTACAATCTGTTCTCCGTCGCTACCTACGTGCAGGTGCGGTAAGGTCTGGAAGGTTCTCGATTTCTTCATGGTCTCGCCTGGGCTAGCTAGCTCGGTCAAGACAGTTCGCCGCAGCAGAGCTTCAACCTTGAAGCCTCACTGGGCAGTCCAGCTCGTGATGCGCCACAAGGCTGTGTTGCCAGAGGTGCCGCGCTTGTTCAGCCCCAAGAGCTTCCCGCGAGATCGTGCTGAGCTCCCCTTCGGGCCCCCGACGGAGCCGGTAGACTGGGGCACGCTCGCGGTGCGCCTCGAGGAGGCGCCAGATGTGCACAGGCTCCAGCATTTCTTTTCCGAGTTCTTGGGCCTTTACGAGGACGAAATGTGCAGGGTCTTCTGCCTGGACCAGGAGCTTGGGGAAAAATATCGAGGTAGGGTCCAGGGTCCGAAAATCCAGAACGTCCCCGAGATTCTGACCACTGGCGGTCCGTATCCTGTGGGGTGTGCTCTGGCCAGGGGGTGGCGTTCCCTCTATATCTGGATCCTGGAATTACACTATATTAGAAACAAGGGGGTGTCTTGGCTTGGGGTTGATACCCAGTGTATCATTAACAAGATCGTCCGAGGCCCTCCGACCCTTAGGAACAACCAGGAGTGGATCTCCTGGAGCCCATCACGTGCTGTGCTGCAAGGCGCCTCTGCTCAGGAACTGTACCACTGGGCGATAGACGCTGGCGGCATCGCCGACAAGTTTGAGCGCGTGCAGGTCGCATCGCGCCAGACGGCCTGGAGGAGCTGGGTCAAAGAGGCAGTCAAAAATGGGGGGGGGCTTGGGCACCGTTACACCAAGGCCCCCACGGGCTGGGTCCCTTCGAAGCCCTCGTCCCCTGATCAGGCCCCTCCAGGCCCGCAAGAGATTTTAGGTGACCTGACTTCTGAGTGGGAGGGGATTTGGAACACACCTGGGGGGGAGGTTCCAGATGAGGATCCACTGGAGGTTTTAAACGATCACATCGCCAGCCTCAGCGATGAGGAGTTTTTCGGCATGATGGAGTGGGACTTCGACCCCGCTGCCATCCGCGCCTGCTGCAAGAAGTTTAAGGCGAGGACGGCCCTGGGCAGTGACAACGTCCACCCGAGGGACCTCCTCCATGTCAGCGACGAGTGCCTACTTGCTCTTGCAGGCCTTTGGAAGGCCATCCTCAGACTTGGTCACGTTCCCAGTCAAATAAAGATCATCCTGGTGGCTATGATTGAGAAACCTGATGGGGGTCACAGGCCTATCGGGCTGCTCTCGGCTTTCGTTCGGGTGATGTCTCGGATGCTTCGTCGTGCTGCTGTCTCTTGGGAACGTGACCATCAGCGTGAATACTTTTACGGTAGTGCGGGCCGTTCGTGTGAGAGAGCGGTCTGGGAGCAGTCAGCCATGGGAGAGTTCGCCCAGAACACTGGCACGGCTTTCGCTTCCTCCCTCCTCGACCTCACCAAGGCCTACGAGAAAGTGGCGCATATTTTATTGGTCCAGGCTGCCATAAAACACAATTTCAATGTTTTGATTCTTCGGTACCTTCTGACGGTTTATAGGGGGCAGCGTCACGTTCTCCTGGGGAAGATGTGTTCACGAGGTGTATATGCCATCCAAGCTATCCTGGCGGGGTGCACGTTCGCGACTACCCTCTTGAAAGTCTTCCTCCTCGACCCCCTTGACATGCTCGCCGATGCCTTCAGATTTGTCCGAATCTTTAACGTGGTCGATGACATCACCCTGTGCGTGGCGGGGAAGGGCAAGACAGTGGCCAACGGTCTTGGCCTCGCCAGTTTCTTCCTGTGCCAGCAGCTCGAGAGACTGTGTCTTATCGTGTCCAGGACTAAAGGTGTAGTAGTCGCTACCCAGGGCTGGATTTCGAAGGATATAGCAAGTAAGCTGCAGCGTTGGAAGTTTCGTCACAGCCACTCTACTAAGAATTCGGGTGTGGATTTCAAGGTCAGGGGAAGGGTGAGCGCTAGAGTTCATCTTGGTCGTATTGGGAAACTCCAGCCTAGAGCCCATCGGTTTAGGGCCCTTCGTTCTGCTGCAGTGGGTGCCAAGCGTATTTTGAAGACTGGAGGTCTACCTGCTGGAATGTACGGTGCGAGAGTGCATGGTGTATCAAGCAAGAGACTTGGTCAGATCAGAGCTGTCATTGCTCGCAGTGCGTTCGGAACCTCGAGGGGCCGTTCGAGAACCTTGGAGTTCCAGTTGTGCGCCGACCCGACCCTGGACCCCACCTTCCAGGCCAACCTCCTCCCCCTCCAGTCCTGGGTGCAGGCCTGGAGAGAGCAGTGGTTGCCCAGAAGCCTCCTCACCAACATCTTCGAGGTTGCCCTTAAGACCCCTGGATTTGACTGGAAACAGGTCCATGGCCCTGGGGGCGCTGTTTTCTGTACCTTAAAGCGTATGGGCTGGTCTGCTCGCCATCCTGTCGTTTGGAAGGACTCCAGAGGCATGTTGTTTGACTTCGGGTATTTGGAAAAGAAGCCCCTCAAGACCCTGGTTCTCTCCGGCACCAAGTTGGCCTTGCAGCAGGGCCACAAAGGTACCAACTTCCATGGGAGTGTCTTGACAGGAGCCCCGCGCCTGGAGCCCATCATAGATGTCCTGAGGCAGTTACGTTCACGAGGCCAGGTGGCGTGTGCAGCTTTCTTGGCAGGCTCCGTGTCGGGCGGCTACCCGACGCAGAGCATCCTTTTCAGAGACCGTCGGGCGACCAGCCCGAATTGCAAGTTCTGCGGCGACCTCGGTACGCCCCAGCACAGGATCGTAGGCTGCCCCGCGACGTGGTGGACTCGCAGGGAGTTGGACGTGCCAGAAGCGATTGCCGATTTCGAAGAAGCTCCGTCTTACGACATCGGTACCGCCAGATGCCTTGTTCCCAGCCTGGCTTTTGAGGCCCCTCCCCCCCGTCAGGATGCTGCTCAGGTTTGGAGTGTTTTACCCCCCAATGGCGTCTTCCGAGGCAACGTGGCGATCGACGGCTCGGCCTTTTCCCCTGGAGATCTCGCGCTGGAGAGAGCGGGCTGGGGGATCGTCCAGGTTGACCGCCATGGGGGTTGGGATGGGGCCTTGTATGGGCCACTGCCCCATCCAGTCCAGCAGTCGGGGTGTGCCGAAGTGTATGCTCTGCTTATGCTCATCCAGAATGTGGGGGTGGAGCCTGTGCACGTCGTTTGTGATTGTAAGATGGTAGTGGACATCTGGGAAGCTGGCAGTGGCCAGAACCTAGATAACATTGCTTATGCTGAGGTCTGGCGCGAGATTTTCCGCAAGTGTGAAGATATCACCGCGCCGATCACTGTTGAGAAAATTCGGAGCCACCAGTCCTGGGCCAAGGCGTCTGCTCAAGGTTGTGCTTGGTGGGCTTGGAGAGGTAACCGCGAAGCAGACCGTCTGGCCAGACTCGGGGCTCAGATGCACCCTGTCCCCCCGCAGCTGCGCACGGAGCTGAAAGCCCTCGATTTCCAGGTTCGGGGCCGCGCTGTGCTGGTCGCGGGAGTCGGGGGAGCGTTATCCAAGCTAAATTTCAATGCTGCCGATAAGTTCCGCGCCAAGCGGTATAAAGCTCCAGATGTTTTAGAACTCGTGTCTGAGCCCAATGGGCACGAGATAGTGCGAGTCGGCAAAAGATCCGCTTGTGTGCGATGTGGAATTCGAGATTGGTCGAGAAATGCGATTACTGCGTTTCCTTGTACTGGACTCCCCAGACCCGCTCGTTTGGCTCACCCCTCCCACAGACTTTGGAGCGGTGATGGTGGCCGAGTGTGGTGCTGTGTCTGTGGGGCGTTCGGCACTAAGAAGGTGGTCCTCCTCGCCAAGGCCTGCAACGGCGGGCCTCGGAATAAGGATGCGTCTCATTCCTTGAGTCTCCTCAAAGGCGGGATTGACCCATCCACAGGTGCGGAATTCGGCCGATCGTTCCCCCTTAAGAGAGAGAGACCCCTCTAAGTGCCGTGCGTGATTTATTACCCCATTTTTGTGCCACGTGTTGCAGCAGCGGGACGTGGTGCGCCAAGGACCCATAGGACCCATAGGACGAGGACGAGGACGAGGACGAGGAGGAGGAGGAGGAGGAGGAGAGGGGGGAGGAGGGGGAGGAGGAGGAGGGGGAGGGGGCGAGTGTGTGCGACGATCTTGGAAGCCTCTCAGGGGCCAATTCGATGGCTCTTGGAGGCATTTGGGGGTGGCCTCTTGGATCTTCTTGGGGGCCTCTTGGCAGCTTCCTGGGACGCCTCGGAGACCTCTTGTGGCCTCTTGTGGGCGCCTCGGGCCGGTGATCTCTTGGGGCCATATTTGGGAGAACGGCTCGACATGTCAGTTCGTATCTTCCCTTTTGGGCTCCCATTAGCGTCTTCTTGGCACTCGTTTGGGCTGTCTGGGGGGGGCCCTGCGGCCGTCTTGGGGCCCTCCGGGCTGTCTTGGGATCCTCTTGGAGGCCTCATGTGCTCTGTTGGAGCGATCTTGGGGGCCCCTTGGGCCGTCGTGGATGCTGCCAAGACGAAAACGGCGAGTATCGAGTTGCCTGCGACCCATCCCACCACCTTGCGTGGGTTGTGGGTCCGAGTTTTCAGGAATGTTTCTTGGGATCTCTTCGGAGCGCTCTCGGGGGCCTTTTGGGGGCAGCTTTGGTAATCTTTTGGGAGCCTCTGAGGGGCCTCTTAGGGGGCCTCTTGGGGGCCTCTTGAGGGGCCTCTTGAGGGGCCTCTTGGGTCCTCCTGTGGGCCTCTTGGTGGCCTCTTGGGGGCCTCTTGGGGCCTCCTGGGGGCCTTTCGGGGCCAAGGGCTAGATATGCCCGCTCGGTTCTCCCATCTGGGCCCACTCTGAAGGCCGTCATTTGAGCATCTTGGGCCCTCTTGGGCCTTCAGGAGCCCTCCTGTGCCGTTTTGGAGCTCTCTTGGGGACCTCTTGGGCCGTCTTGGGCCGTCTTGGGTCGATCTTTGGGGCCTCTAGGGCCGTCTGGGAGCGTCGGGAAGCCGAAAAGGCGAGAACTCCAACACATTGAAAAAGAGTAGGGAAATCACTGATGTTGGCCTCTTGGGGCCCTCTTGGGAGGCCTCTTGGAGGCCTCGTCGGGCGTCTTGGAGGCCTCTTCGGCCATCTGGGGGCCATCTTGAGCGTCTTGGAGCGATCATTCGAGTTCCCCGTGTATGAGTTCCCCGTCCCCCCCCCCCCCTTTGGGAACCTCCCCTCTAATGCGATTTTGATGCGAACGCTGCCACTGGGGCCTTCGGTGGAGCTCCCTATGGGGCCACGATCCTCGTGAGGGGTGTGCCGAAATGGGGCGGGGCCGCCATGCGAACGCTGCCACTGGGGCCTTCGGTGGAGCTCCCCATGGGGCCACGAAACGTTGTACTGGGTGGGTGAAACGCAGGGAGGAGGAGGGAGGAGGGAGAGTAGGAGAGGAGAGGAGCTCCAGGGGAGAGGGAAAGGCAGTTGTCTCCCACGGCGTTTCGCCCCCAGCAGGCGGAGGTCGGCGGATCCTCCCATGGCTCCGTGCCTTATCCTCCTCCCCTTCGAAAGTCTATCAGGAGGGGAAGAAACACACACAGACACAATTAATCGTCGACTCCCAGGAAAATATGCAAAAATATGGGAAGTGGGGGGGAAGACGAAAACCAAAACATATATGGAAAAATATGGGGAATCGTTTTATTTGTGTGTATTTATTTGTGTGTCCTGGGGCCCCTTCAGTCTAAGCTTCCCAGATGGGGTCCGAGTAGATGGAGTCGGAGAATCGCGCCGCATCGCCGATGCGTTGGGGAGGTGCGGCTCGATGTGGAGCCTGATGTTCTCCAGGCTAGCGTCGCCAATGCATCGGCGACGCGGCGCGATCCTCCGACACGATCTAGTCGGACCCCATCCGAGAGGCCTCTAGCAGTAAGTCGGGCGTGTCCCTCTACAGGAGGAATGTTCAAAAATAGTCAACAAATAGTCGGGGGACACATTGTTTGAGGATTTTGGTTTGCATGTTTTGAATAGTTTTACGTTTTTTCGTCCAAAATCCGTTTGTAGGAGGACACGCCCAACTTAGCCCCGGCGACCTCCCCGCGGACGCCCGCGTACGGCGAGTTGTTTCCTTGTCCCTCTCCACGCGCACGATTGCCGAGGCCGCCCAAACACGGCCAGAGCTGATGAGGTGTGGTTCGCAGGCCTAGAAGCTGACACCAACACCAGGATCGGCGGTGTACCTCCACCGAGGGAACAAGATCCCGATCTCGGCGACGGTGGTAATATTCTGGCTTCCGAGGTGGCCGAAACATGACCACCAACGCCGAAATCTAGGATTATCTCCCCTCTGTGGGGGCAACCCCCTGCGTTGGTGTCGGTGCCCACTTCCAGGCCGCCAAGGGGTGGCCGCGCCGCATCGCCGATCGATCGGCGCCGCGGCACGATCGGGAGCCCAAGCACCGACCCCATCCTACGCCCTGTCCGAGCTGGGCGGCCTCCAGTCTGTCAAGCTTCCAATGCACGATGGGCCGCTCCCGATGTACACTCTATGTAGGCGATGCTTAAGAAAACCCAAGTTTTCGGCCAGAGTCTCGAGTATTCTTAATGCTTCAATGTAAATCCCAAGATTTGAATAGACATTCTGGGTTTTTATTCAAATTCTGAGACTATGAATTTCTTAACCCATGATTTCTTAAGCATTTTGCAGGGTGTACAGTCGGGGCCCTGAAGAAGGAACCCTTTTGGTTGGGGAGGGGCTCCGCGTTCCTTACGTGTTTCACAGCTTGCCTCAGGCTTTCCTTGTGCTTTCGATGGGACATCGAAGTTTCACTGATGGAAAAAAGGGGCCTCGTTCCTTATTTAGGGTCCCTTAGGTCAACGCCCCTACTGTGCAGCGCCGCCCGCCCACCCCGCGCGAGGTACAACAGTCTCATCGACGGCTGCGCCAAGGCTGGCAAGGCACCCCGGGTTATGGCTGCCCCTGCCTCGCACAGAGGGGGCGGGGGGAGGAGGAGGAGGGAGCGGCGTGGGAGAGGCGAGGGGAGGGGAGGAAGGGGAGGGAGAAGGGGAGGAGGAGGAGGAGGGGAGGAGGAGGAGGAGGAGGGGAAGGGGAGGGAGGGGAGGGGAGGAAGGGGAAGGAGAGGGGAGGAGGAGGGGAGGAAGGGGAGGGAGCGGGGATGGCGCGTGCCATAGCAGCAACGCCATGCAGATCTTCTAAGGTGCGCCCAGGATTCTCGAATGGGCGCTAGCACCCATTCCCTGGCGCGCGCGCCGGGGGCCACGCCGGAGGCGCCGATCTAATAGTTGTTCTTTAGGTAACGTGCTGTTCCTCCAATGAGGGAGGGGGGGAAGCAAGCTAGGTGCGATCGCGCCATAGATGATTTTCCAGCCCTCCCACCCATCCCTGCTCGTTGCGATGAGTCGTTTCATATCCGCCGACTGGGGTGGCCTAGAGGACAGTGGCTGCGAAGGCCTTACGGCCGGTGCCGCCGACCCTGAAGGAGGACGACGACGACGACGACGACGACGACGCTGATGTGAGTCAGAGTCCTCAGGCATGCTTCTTGGGGCCTCTGCGGAGCGCTCTCGGGGGCCTCTGGGGGGCAGTGTTGGAGCCTCTTGGGAGCCACTTGGGGGCCTCTCGGAAGCCTCTTGGGGGCCTCTTGGTTTCTTGGGGCGGTCGTAGGGGCCTCTTGTGGGCTCTTTTGAGGGATCTTGGGGGCCTCTTGGGCCGTCTTGGAGCGTCGGGAAGCCGAAAAGGCGAGAGCGCCCAAATCTGTCAACAACCAGAAAGGAAGCTCAATTAATTCTGCCTCGTGGGGCCCTCGTGGGAGTGCTCATGGAGGCATTTAGGGGCGTCTTGGAGGCCACCTGAGCTGGCTGGAGACTATCTTGGGCGTCTTGTGCCGATCGTTCGGCGATTCGGGGCCCTCTTGGACCGTCTTGTGGGTCTCTAGGGTCACTCTTACCCAGTCGTGGGAATGTTTGGGGCTCCGGAACCTACCGCGGCGCTGGTATTCTGAACCAGCCCACCCCCAGCAGGGAAGGGATCAATGGGAAGGGCTTCTTCTCGATTGAACTACGATGTTCTTCAATGTGTTTCTTCCTTAACCTCTTCGGGACTGACGACGACGACCCTTCAAACGGAAAAGCGTCTCACATACGCCGAAGGGTCGGCAGAGATGACACCTACTCCTTCGTGCTCATCCTGCTGTTCCTCGTGCTCATCATCCTGGTTGACTGCCTCCTCCTCCTCCTCCTCCTCACGACGCCCCCTGTCTTACTGCGCATCACGCGGACCGGCTGACGTTTTGATCGAAACAGCACAGGAGCAGCGCTAACGTGTGCCATTTTTGTATGTGTACATATATACAACAAATGTATAATGTGTTTATATGGTCACACATATGCACACGTGTATGATCATACACAGATCTATACACATGCGCGTATACAAATATACACCTATATATATATATATATATATATATATATGTATAAATATGTGTGCATGTATGTGTATATTCCTCTTCCTATATCTTTATAAGCCTGGGCGGGGGGAAAACCCGTCCCCTCCCCACCCAAAACCAGACTCCCGGGATCTGGAGCTTTGGGACCCTCCAGACGCGGGCCTCGAAGCGGCCACCGGGCCTCACATGGCGTCGTTTTGCCAAGCCTTCCCAGCACACCTAGGGCGATCAGGGGGGTCATCGGAGACGTCCCAGAGACCCCCAAGACAGAGCAAGAGCGCTCCAAGAGTGACCGACGTGACCTCAAGATGGCCCAAGAGGTCTCCAGGACGGCCCCAAAGAGGCCTCCAAGAGCACTCCCAAGAAGGCCCCCCGACGCACAAATCATTGATTTTCTGATAGTTTTTGGTGAATTTTAGGGTTCTCCTCTTTTCGGTTCCCGACGCTCCAAGACGGCGGTCTTCTGGGCGTCCGAAGACGCCTGGGAGGCTCCCAAATCGCCCCACAACCATCCGAAAGGGCTTCCAGGCAGTCCAAGAGAGCCCCATAACGGCACAACACGGGTCCAAGATGGCCCTCAGAGAGCCCCATGGCGGCCCAAGATGGCCCAAAGATACCCTCCGAAGAATTCCAAGTCGTGATTCGGTCGTTCAGGGAGACAGCGGTTGGAGGCAGGGTGGCCCGAGAAAGCCCTCGGAGGCCCCCCAGAATACGCCAAGGAGGTCTCCAGAAGGCCTCAAGAAAGCCTGAAACAACTTTTGTGAAGCCCCTAGAGGCTCTCCAAGGAGGAGCCTCCGCAAAAACAAGCTGAGGAGGATGGGGAGAATACGCAGGGCATGGCGAAAACAATGAGAAAGAAGCATGGAGGCAGGATAACGAATAACATTATTGTAGCAATTGTACAAATGGAGAGTAGCAGGGGATGGGGTAGAAGGAGAGGGAGAGGTCTCGCGGAGGGAACGGGAATGATGATGGAGAGAGAGAGAGAGAGAAGACGGGGAGGAGTGGGGAGGGGGGGGGGCAGATCGAGCGAGTGGAGGTTGGAGAGGGGGTGGGTCGAGGGATGGGAGAGGGGAGGTCCTCCCTTCCCTTCCCCCCCGGTCCTGTCCTTTCCCCACCCACACCTCCGTCGTCATCCCCGTCGTCCTCCCCTCGTCCCCGCCGTTGTTTCTCTCCTCCTTCGTCCTCCCCTCCTCCCTTCTTCTCCAATTCCTCCTCCTCCCCTCTCCCTCGTCCTCCTCCCCTCTCCCTCGTCCCCCCTCCTCCCCTTCTCCCTTCCCTCGCCCTCCTCCCCTCTCCCTTAAACGCCTCCCTATCGCACCACTGGATGTGTCGTTTGGGCGGGTCGGGAGTTTCGCCTGTGACACCCTTACCGCGCACGACCTTGAACCTTGAAATGTACAATAGTTCTACGGAAGGAGGGCCGATCGGTTTCAACATTAGGGCATCGCACACGTGCTGTTATACTTGACAGCAGTTGCGCGGATGGATGGCGGGGCGTTTGCGAAATGAGATCATCGTTTCGGCGTTGCACACTCGCGCCTTCAACATGTCCGACCATTACGCGGAGGGAGGGCGGTCGTGTTTCGCAGGTTTCTTGCTTTGGCGCCGCGCATTCTCGTTGTAAAAGCATCACGCCACCACAAGTGTTCATCGGTGCAACAGTTTCACGGAAGCAGGCGGCTCTTTTGCGTGATGGGGTTCCCATTGAAGATTTTGTTACATGTGTGAAGGTGAGTTGCGCAACAGTTGCACATACAGAGGAAGCCCACGCCAAGAAACACCTTGCTTGCCTCCAAGGTGCCCTGGGTTTCTTGGGCTTCGATGTTCTACGGTGGGAAACGTGACGTCCCCATACAAAAAACAATGGGCATCCTGGGGTCAGGGTCGGGGTTCCTTGTGGGAGGTCTCTCGTGGTCGAGCTCCTGCTGTATGGAAGGCGCTTTCTCTTCAAAGTGACGCTGTCGCTGGGCCAATGCATGACCTGTAAGACCCTGCCCTGCCGCAGCCTCCTGTTGCCCGAAGGATGGAGAGCAGCTTCCCAGTTCGTGGGGCCCCCCCCCCTCCTCCTCCTCCTCCTCCTCCTCCTCCTCCTCCTCCTCCTCCTCCTCCTTCCTCCTCCTCCCTCCTCCTCCTCCTCCTCCTCCTCCTCCTCCTCCTCCTCCTCCTCCTCCTGGGGGGGAAGGGAGGAGGAGGAGGCCTTCTCAGAAGGCTCGGAGGCCCCCCCTGGCCTTCTGCGAGGTGTTCTGAGCTTCCCCCGAAGACCTAAAACTCGCAGAAGGTCGGAGGGCTTCTGCTGAGAAAAGTCCCGCCGCCTTCCAAGAAGGCCTTCTCCCTCTCATCTCCGCCCCTGGCTCGCCGCAACGACTGACAAGGGGGCTTCGGGGGGGACGGGAGGGTGAATCGCAGCATCGCTGATCATGCTTTGGTCTGCTCCAGTGTCTCGTCCCCGTGGTCCTCCCCTCCGCTTCCCTCCCTTCTTCGGCCCACCGTCTTCGTCGTCGGCCTCGTCCTGGCTCGCCCTCCCCCTCGTCCTGACCCGGCCCTGCACGGCTTTCCCTGCGCGCAGTTGGAAGAGGGACTCTCCGTCTTCAGCGACATGCTCCAGCGCGCCGCTCAGCGCACGATCGCGGATCTTGTCTTGCCCGCTTTCTCTTTCGCTTCGAGACGACGACGGCGAGGAGGGGGTGAGGAGAAGTTTCCCGCGACGACGAATAGAGAGAGAGAGAGAGAGAAACGACACGGGGGAGGAGGAGGAGGAGGAGGAGGAGCAGGAGGAGGAGGAGGAGGAGGAGGAGGAGAATGAGGAGGAGAAAGAGGAGTATCGAAGTACCAGATCTGAGCAGTCTCAGATTGGTCAAAGGTCGCCACCCGTTGAGTTCGATGGAGATCACGAGCACGAGGCCGAGCACTGAGACCTTCCCGAAGCAGTAGCGCGGCTTGCCCCCGCGCCCCACGACGCCCAGGCAGCGTACACCACGGGCCGCAGAGCGCGCGAAGGAGACAGCAGCGTGACCACAGCCTGTCGAGGTAGGCCGCCGCACCGGCGAATAAGCATTGTGCCTTTTTGCCCAACGTTGCAGGACAGCACGCGCCGCCTTTCAAACACGCGCAGCGCAGCGAACACCCATAGCAGTACACCCGTCGCGATCGACGCCAGCGGGTGACAAGAAAGACCACATAGCATTGGCCTCACATATGGGTAAGAATGGGCACTGCGGCAGAGGTACGTGCGAAGTGCCAGGACATCGAATGAATGACCAGACAGGCAGAGCAAAACGGAATCGAATTATGCCGCCTCCGCAGCCTTTCTCCACTAGCGTTGGCCGCACAACTGTGCAGAGTCAACGTGGCCGTGAGCAGCAGGAGCACGTGTGGAATAGGCCCCTTTGGGGGTATCAAACACCTAAACCTAAACCTAAACCTCCAACGCGAGGGCCTAAACCTCCAACGCGAGGCCCCTTTGGGGTATCTAAAATCTATGCCTAAACAAAAGCCTAAGCCTAAACCTAAATCAAGAGCGCCATCAAAGCCTACACCTCCACCAGGAGAATGACGGACAGCGACGAGCGAACGCCACGCCCACACCCACACCCACGGGGGGGTCGGAGGGCACAGGGCTGGCTGTGGGTGTGGGCTGTCGGACCCTGGGGGAGGAGCCCCCGCTCAGGCAGGGACCCCTGTCCCACAGCACGCACGCACAGCCCCCGCCGTCGCCCCTACTGGCATGGGTGTGTGTGTGTGTGTTGTTGTGCTCGGCATGGGTGGCATGTTGTTGTGCTGCCCCCCCCCTCCGGCCGCCTGAGGCCCCCGCCCTCCTGTGCCCTGTCTCCCCAATTAAAGCTGTGTGTAGCCCGCCTAGCCTTTAGCGGAAGAGGTTCGCTCTCGCCCCGCCGACCAAAAAGTGTGTTGTTGTGCTCGTCAGGCAGACCCAGTCGTGGGACTGGCCCCCCCAAGCGCTGCGCGGACGCACGGGAGCGCGACCCGAGCACTGGAGAACGATCCGAGGCTCGTTCACCGGAAGCCAAGACGCCTGCAAGGATCGAGCCGAGTCGAGTGCGCCGTCCCTCCTGCCGTGTCCCCCATCGCCGTTTTGTTCTTGCCACCACCACCGTCCTCCCTCCCTCACCGACGTCCGAGAACCAGGGCGGCGCTTCGTTTGTCTGGTCGAGCCTGCTTGCCTTCCCTCCTGAATCCTGTCCCTCATTATCAGAACCATGCTCGCCCTTCTCCTCTTGCTCATCATCGCCATCTTTATCACTGTTCCCCTCTTCTCCCGACTTCTATTCATCGCACTCGTCCTCGCAATCCTCGTCATCCTCCGCGCTCATCGTCCACATCCTTATCCTAAACCAGTCACGTTATGTTGTTGAGTTCTGGGCACACTAAACGGTTTTTAGTTGCGAAAGTATTGGAGGCGTGTGTTGCATTTCCCATGCGGCATGAGTTGTGTCGCGCTCGTTTTACATATCGAAGACGCCTACGGCGAATCACCGCCGCCCCCTGCCTTTTTGTCTTGCCCATGTGGCTGAGTGTTGTGGCAAGAGCTCTGCCAAGATATCGGGCCATGTGCTCCCCTAGCCGTTGTAAAATCCCTTCGGGGAACTTTTGGGGGAGGATGGCGGGGAAGATCAGAAGGAGGAGGAGGAGGAGGAGGAGGAGGAGGAGGAGGCGAAGGAGGAGGAAAAGACCTCTTGGGAGCCTCTTGGGGCACCCTCGGGACCTCCCGGGAACTTCTCGGGAACCTCTTGGATGCCTCTTGGGGGCCTCCTTGGCCCTCTTTTGTGCGCCTTTGGGGGCTCCTTAGGACCCTCTTTGGCCATCTTTGGGTGCTCCTGGCCCCTCGGACGCCGTCGGAAGCCGTCTTGCGGCCGTCCTGGGGGGGGCCTCAGGGCCGACCTCAGGGCCGCCCTGGAGGCCATCGTGGGCCTCGTGGAGGCCCCTTGGGGCCGTCTTGGAAGCCGCTTGGGCCCTCCCAGAGGCCATCTCGGAAGCCGCTTGGGGGCTCCGGGGGGCGATCCTTGCGGGGCCATGATTTTCGGCTCTGCGGGGCTCCCCTGGAGGACCGCTCGGGGGCCTCTTGCGACCGTCTCGGAGGCCTCGTGGACGCGTCTGGGGGCAGGCTTGGGCCGTCTCGGAGGCTTCGTGGGCGGACTCGGAGCCATCTGGGACTCCTCTCGGGCCGTCTTGGATACCATCTTGGGCGACCTTGCGGGCCATCTTTGGCCGTCGTGGAGGCCATGTAGGCCATACTAGAGCCGTCTGGAGCAGGAATGACCTTTGCAACCGGGTCTTCCGCAGGGCCGGCGGGGCGGGCCGAAGCCCCAGGGTAGAGTTCTGTTGGAAAAAGAGCAAATTGTCTTGGCGAAGGGCCCAACCATATGCAGCTGTGGGTACCGCAATTGTGAAAATCTTCTTCAAGAAACTCCTTATGGGGCCACGAAGCGCTGCACTGGGTGGGGGGGAACGCTGTTCTGGGTGAGTGGTGTGTCAAGTAATTAAGGTTTCCGGGACGCATGCGGACGGTCCCACTGGGTGCTTCGGTGGAGCTCCCTATGGGGCCACGAAACGCTGTACTGGGCAAGTGAAAATGCCAAATTGGGCTTCCCGGACGCATGCGGACGGTCCCACTGGAGGCTTCGGTGGGGCTCCCTATGGGGCTACGAAACGCTGTACTAGGGTGGGTGAAAATGCCAAATTGGGCTTCCGGGACGCACTCGGACGGTCCCACTGGGGGCTTCGGTGGATCTCACTAAGGGGCCACAAAACGATTTATTGGGTGAGTCAAATTGCCACGTTGGGGGTTCGGGACGCATGCGGACGGCGGCACTGGGGCCTTCGGTGGAGTTCCTACGGGGCCACGAAATTCTGGACTGGGTGGGTGCAAATGCCACAATGGGTGTTTCGGGACGCTTGCGGACGGTCCCACTGGGGCCTTCGGTGGAGCTTTCTGTGGAGCCACAAAACGCTGCATTGTGTGGGTGAAAATGCCGCGTTGGGTGTGCGGGACGCATGCGGACGGTGGCACTGGGGCCTTCGGTGGAGCTCCCTGCGGGGCCACGAAACGTTGTAATGGGTATGTGAAAATGCCAAATTGGGTGTTTCAGGACGCGCTCGGACGGTGGCACTGGGGCCTTCGGTGGAGCTCCCTATGGGGCCACGAAACGTTGTTCTGAGTGGGGGGGACGCATGTGGATGGTAGCATTGTGACCTTCGGTGGGGCCCCCTATGGGGCCACGAAACGCTGTGCTGAGTGGGGGGGGCGCATGTGGACGGTGGCACTGGGGCCTTCGATGGAGCTCCACGAAACGCTGTACTGAGTGGTGAGGGGGGGGGCGCATGTGGGGCACTGGGGCCTTCGGTGGAGCTCCCTGCGGGGCCACGAAACGTTGTAATGGGTATGTGAAAATGCCAAATTGGGTGTTTCAGGACGCGCTCGGACGGTGGCACTGGGGCCTTCGGTGGAGCTCCCTATGGGGCCACGAAACGTGTTCTGAGTGGGGGGACGCATGTGGATGGTAGCATGTGACCTTCGGTGGGGCCCCCTATGGGGCCACGAAACGCTCTGCTGAGTGGGGGGGGCGCATGTGGACGGTGGCACTGGGGCCTTCGATGGAGCTCCACGAAACGCTGTACTGAGTGGGGGGGACGCATGTGGACGGTGGCACTGGGGCCTTCGGCTATGTGTACTGACGCATGTGGACGGAGGCACTGGGGCCTTCGGTGGAGCTCCCTGCGGGGCCACGAAACGTTGTAATGGGTATGTGAAAATGCCAAATTGGGTGTTTCAGGACGCGCTCGGACGGTGGCACTGGGGCCTTCGGTGGAGCTCCCTATGGGGCCACGAAACGTTGTTCTGAGTGGGGGGACGCATGTGGATGGTAGCATTGTGACCTTCGGTGGGGCCCCCTATGGGGCCACGAAACGCTCTGCTGAGTGGGGGGGGCGCATGTGGACGGTGGCACTGGGGCCTTCGATGGAGCTCCACGAAACGCTGTACTGAGTGGGGGGGACGCATGTGGACGGTGGCACTGGGGCCTTCGGTGGAGCTCCCTATGGAGCCACGAAGCGCTGTACTGAGTGGGGGGGGCGCATGTGGACGGAGGCACTGGGGCCTGGGCGCCGTGACCTTCGGTGGCTGGGGCCACGAAGCGTTGGTGGGGGGGACGCATGTGGACGGTGGCACTGGGGCCTTCGGTGGAGCTCCCTATGGGGCCACGAAGCGCTGTACTGAGTGGGGGGGACGCATGTGGACGGTGGCACTGGGGCCTTCGGTGGAGCTCCCTATGGGGCCACGAAACGCTGTACTGAGTGGGGGGGACGCATGTGGACGGTGGCAGCTGGGCCACGCCTGTGGACGGTGGCACTGGGGCCTTCGGTGGAGCTCCCTATGGGGCCACGAAGCGCTGTACTGAGTGGGGGGGACGCATGTGGACGGTGGCACTGGGGCCTTCGGTGGAGCTCCCTATGGGGCCACGAAGCGCTGTACTGAGTGGGGGGGACGCATGTGGACGGTGGCACTGGGGCCTTCGGTGGAGCTCCCTATGGGCCACGAAGCGCTGTACTGAGTGGGGGGGACGCATGTGGACGGTGGCACTGGGGCCTTCGGTGGAGCTCCCTATGGGGCCACGAAGCGCTGTACTGAGTGGGGGGACGCATGTGGACGGTGGCACTGGGGCCTTCGGTGGAGCTCCCTATGGGGCCACGAAACGCTGTACTGAGTGGGGGGGACGCATGTGGACGGTGGCACTGGGGCCTTCGGTGGAGCTCCCTATGGGGCCACGAAACGCTGTACTGAGTGGGGGGGGCGCATGTGGACGGTGGCACTGGGGCCTTCGGTGGAGCTCCCTATGGGGCCACGAAGCGCTGTACTGAGTGGGGGGGACGCATGTGGACGGTGGCACTGGGGCCTTCGGTGGAGCTCCCTATGGGGCCACGAAGCGCTGTACTGAGTGGGGGGGGCGCATGTGGACGGTGGCACTGGGGCCTTCGGTGGGGCTCCCTATGGGGCCACGAAACGCTGTATTAAGTGGGGGGGACGCATTTGGACGGTGGAATTGGGGAGCTCCCTATGGGGCCACGAAACGCTGTACTGAGTGGGGGGGCGCATGTGGACGGTGGCACTTGTGCCTTCGGTGGAGCTCCCTATGGGGCTACGAAACGCTGTGCTGGGTGGGTGAAACGCAGGGAAGAGGGGAAGGAGGGAGGAGGGAGGAGGGGGAGGAGGAGAGGAGGAGGAGGAAGAGGAGGAGGAGGAGGAGGAGGAGGAGAACGCGGGGACCGTCTCTTCAAAACGAGGACCCAACAACACAGGTTGGTTGGGAAAAACACGAGGATAGGAGTCAGCACGCCAGGCACCTTGTGGCAAGCCAACAAGGGGCGGCGGATCGAAGACGCCTACGGCGAATCACCGCCGCCCCCTGCCTTTGTGGAAGCGCCTATGTGGCCGAATGTTGAGGCCAGACCTGCCAAGCTATCGGACCATGTGTTCCCCGAATCGGTTTGGAAAACCTTCGGGGAACACGTGGGCATCTTGAAGGTCATCTTGGCCGCCTGGAGGCCATTTTGACTCTTTCGGGCCTTTTGGGGGGACGTCTTGGAGGGCTCGTGGGCCGTCTTGGAGGCCATCTTGAGCGTCTTGGAGGCCTCTTGGGTCGTCTTGGGGGCCTCTTGGGGCCGTCTTGGGCTCCTCTTGGGCCGTTCTGGGGCCATCTTGGAGGCCTCTTGGGCGATCCTTGGGCGATCTTTGGGAGCTCTTGGGCCGTATCGGGCCGTCGGAAGGCCGAAACGAAGTAAATGTCAAAATCCTTCAGGAACCTCCGGGAAATAATTCTTTTCGGCCTTTTCTGGCCTTCCTGGAGGCCCTCTTGGAGGCCTCTTGGGCCGTCTTCGGCCAGCTGCGAGCCACCTTCGGCCATCTTGGTGGGCTCCTGGCCCGTCTGACGCCGTCGGAAGCCGTTGCGGGGGCCTTTCTGGGCCGACTTGGGGCCCTGTTGGGGTGCTCTTAGAGGCCATCTTGGGCGTCTTCGAAGCCTCTTGGGCCGTCTTGGCGCCCTCTTGGGGCAGTCTTAGGGGTCTCTTGGGCCGTCATGGGGCCATCTTGGAGGCCTCTTGGGCGATCTCGGAGCGACCTTGGCGGCCTCTGGGGCCGTCACGGGCCGTCGGAAAGCCGAAAAGGCGCAAATGCCAAAATCCTTCAAAAACCCAAGAAAATCAATAATGTTGGCCTCGGCGGGCCTTCCCGGAGGAACTCTTGGAGGCCTCTTGGGCCGTCTTGGAGGCCTCTTGCGGGCCTTTTGGGCCGTCTTAGACCATATTGGGGCCATCTTGGGCCGTCTTGGATGCATCTTGGGGCCATCTCAGCCGTCTTGGAGGCCATCTTGGCTGTCTTGGAGGCATATTGCAGGCCATCTTGGGCCATCTGCGCGATTGTTTGAGGATGTCCCGAGCGAAACGGCCATTTTTGGCGATGGCAACCACCTGTTCCGGGTGGCCGGCGGGACGGGCCGAAGCCCCAGGGGGAGTTATTTTGGAAAAGAACCAAAACCAAAACCGAGAGGGTCCAGCACGCCAGGCACCTCTGCGATGAATCGACAGGGGGCGGCGGATCGGATGGCCTTCGGCCCATCCCGCCACCGTGCTTGGTTTGTGGGTCATTATGGAGCATATTCGATGGTCGCTGGGATCTCGTGGAAGGCCTCTTGGGGAGCGTCTTGGAGGCAGTTTGAAGGCCTCTTGGAGGCCGCTTGTGGGCCTCATGGGGCCTCTTTTGGCCCTTTTGGGTGCCTCTTGGGGCCTCTTGGGGGCCTTTTGGGGGGGCCTCTTGGGGCCTCCTGGGCGCCTCTCGGTGCATCCTGGGGGCCTCGTGGGGTGGAAGGCTCGGACTTGCGGTGCGCGTGCTGGCGCTGCGCCCGGGTCTTCGCCGCCCCCGCCTCGGCCTCCGTCGGCCAGAGCTGCTCCGGGGGCGACCGCGTCTGGGCCGCCGTGGGCTGCTCCACCGCCTGCGTGATCGCCTGAGCCGAGACCGCAGCCGCAGAGGTTCCCCCTGAGCTTCAGTCGGGCCTGTCCCCTTACGGGGGGATGTTCGACGAAAGATTAAAAATAATACCCCAAAAATATCCCGAAAAGGTAAAGAAATACTCAAAAAATAGTCCCCGGACTATTTTGGGATTCTTTTTGGATTATTGTTGGGGTATTCTTAAGATTTTTTCGTCGAAAATCCCCCCGTAGGGGGGACAGGCCCGACTTTAACCTGAGCGACGTGATCGAGCTAGGTGAACAGCTTCGTGCGCGCCCGCCAGGGTCGCAGGTGCCAGAGCAGCCGCCGGCGCAGCGTGTGTCCCGCCATCTGTCTCGCGATCCCCGCCTTATCCTTGGCATCGCTCGGACGTGTGCATTCTTCTTTCGGCGAGGGCCATCGAGGAGCATCCTTGATCATTTGGCGAAAAAAACACGCACGAACCCCCCCCCAAAAAAAACAGGGAATGGACGTCCAAGCGATGGCGAGTATCGGCCCCTCGTCTTTCCGCTTCCTCCGGCTCGAACAGGTCCTGGGATTGGAAGCATACGCGGCAGGCCTTTCCAAGTACGAGCGGAAGAAGGAGGAGGAGGAGGACGAGGACGAGTAACGGGGGGGTATGGCACGAGGAGAAACAGGAGAAGGCGAAGGAGAAACAGGAGGAGGAGGAGGAGGAAGAGGAGAAACAGGAGGAGGAGGAGGAGGAGGACGACGACGAGAAGGAGAAAGAGGAGGAGGAGGAGGACGAGGAGGAGAAACAGGAGGAGAAACAGGAAGAGGAGGTGGAGGACGAGGACGGCGCGAAGTGCGCTGTTCCTGCCCCGGCACCGATCCTTACCAGCCACCCTCTGGACCCCGACTTGTCTTTCTACGCCTCTCTCGGGCCCCGCCAGGACGGGGGCAGGCACCGATCCTGGGCACAGACGTGGGAGCACGTGATCGGATCGTTTGGATTCGGACGACTGGGGAACGCCACAACAAAAAAGCAAAATGTCAAAACAAGGGGTCAGCCAGAGCGCCAGATCCTGCAGCATCCTGCAGAGTCAGGGGTGCACTGACCCTTGTCTGGGCGCAGGATCCTGCAGGATCCTGCAGCATCTTGCAAGGCCTGGCTGACCCGGGTCTGGATCGACCCGGGTCAGAGGTTCCCGCAAAAGTGCTTGGATTCGGCGCAGTCTTGCCACCCTCCTCCTGGAGAAGGCGAGAGGGACCGCTCAACAGGTCGCGCGTCCCCCCCCCCTGGCGCCCTGAGCCTGTGAGGACACTTTTTGGAGGCATTACGTTGCCAGATAAGGCAAGGCGCCTGAGCTTGTGAGGACACTTGTTGGAGGCATTGCGTTGCCCCCCCCCCAAAAAAGGTCGCGCGTCCCCCCCTCCAACATCACGTTCTCGATCCTGGTGAAGCTGCGCTTCGAGGCGCCTCGGCGCGGGCCCCTGCTCCCCCTCCTCTTGGAGGAGGAGGGTGCCCTGTGGCGCCCCTCCTTCGGCGGTGAGCGAGGGGGGGGAAGTGAGCAGGAGAAGGCCTTCTCTCAGGAGGGAAACAAACACAGACACAATGCATCGTCGATCCCCCAGAAAATATGGGATAATATGGGAAGTGGGGGGGAAGATGGACACCCGGAAAATATGTGAAAATATATGGGAATCTTGTTAGTTCTGTGTATTTCTGTGTGTGTGTGTGTGTGTCCCAGGGCCCCTTCATTCTCAGAAGGCGGCGGGACTTCTCGGAGGTCTTCGCGCCTTCGGAGAAGCTGTGTGCGTCTTCGGGGAAGGCGCAGGCAACCTTCCGGAAGGGCGGGGGACTTCCAAGCCTTCCGAGAAGGCCCACCCCCTCTCGCTGCCCCTGCAGCGCCCCCCATGGGGGTAGATCGGGGGTGGACAGACCTCCTACCCTGACACGTCGATTAGTGACTCGTCCGTTTTCGGTTCTCGAGAGGGCGCCGCGGCCGTTATTTTCCAGGCTTGCGCCCGCCAGGTTTGGGCCCGAGGTCGTTTTCACTAAACCACGTTTTACTAAAGGGAGGTCTGTCCATCCCCAAGTAGAGGCCAGTCTGAGCAAACCTGCGCTTTGCAGTGGCGTGCTCCGCTCCTCGGTCTCCCCTCGACGTGTTCCCCTTCCTTCACGACCAGCCGCCAGCTGGGCACCGGGCGAAGCCCTGGCGGACTCGCCCAGCGCACATGGCGCCCACGAGGCGCCCATGACCGGCGGACATGGCGCACATGGCGCCCACGAGGTGCACATGGCGCACATGGCGCCCACGACCAGCCACCAATCGGGCACCAGGCGAAACCCTGGCGAACCCATCATAGTGTTTGTGAAGATGTGGAAGAGACCGTGAGCACAAGCACAGCGTATCCAGGCACTGTTTGGGGACATCGGTTGTGCTTGTGTTTGTCGTCTGGGGTCAGGGCGGTGCAATGTCTTGTTCGTCTGCAGGAGACCCTTCCCCCCTCGGTAATGCGGAGTGCTGGCGGAGTAATGGTGGTTCGGTTGGTTGGCGGGTTGTATGGTTGGGGGGGTGTCAGTTCATTGATTGGTGGGGTGGTGGGATGGGTTGGGCTGGACTGGTTGGTTTGCTGTTTTAGTTGGTTGGGCTGACTTGTTGGGTTGTCTAGGGCAATGTGTTTCGGCCATTGGCTTTCGGAAATGTCTGGTTGTTGACTGGTGGACTTCGTACGTGTCCAGAGATTGTCAATTGACTTCAGAGATTTCCGAAAGTTTTCGGATCAGGAGGGAGAGGAGGGGAAACACTGGGAGGGAGGGGGCATGGGGGGAGGAGAGAGGAGACGGAGAAGGAAGCATGAGGAAGTCCGAGGGACGATGAGGAGGGAGGAGCAGGAGGAGGGGGAAGGACGTGGACAAGGAGTATGGAGATGACCAGGGTGAGATGGAGCACATGGAGCATGGGCCGTCTGCAGGAAGGACAGGACGGATGAGGAACACGAGGCGGGCAAGCCGGAGCTCCCCATCTGCCCCCCCCCTGGCGGAGCTGGAATTATGGTGTGTCGGAGGTGGATAGACCTCCTACCCGGACACGTCGATTAAGGAATCGGCCGTTGTCGGTTCGCGAGAGGGCGTCGCGGCCGTCACTGTTGCGGGTCCGGGTCCGTCGGTTTCGGTCCCAGGCCGTTTTCATTAAAGGGAGGTTTATTAACGGGAGGTTTGTCCACCGCCGAGTGTGCGTTTTCCCCGTGCCATCCCCCCCTTCACCGCCTCCGCCTCCGCCCCCTCTCCACCTCTGCCGCCACATGTTCCTTCTCCGCCCCTCTCCTGCTCCTCCTCTCGTGCTCGACCCTGCTCCGCCACCTCCTCCTGTCACCACCCACCAAGCCACCCCAACCCAACCCGAAGGCCTCAATTTGTCCTGCATTTCCAGTTGAGGGGGGTCGGGGGACATTGAAAAACACACACACACGAAGCCCGTACCCCTCCCAACCCAAAATTCGGGTCTTCGGGTTGGGTTGGGGTGGTCTGGTAGGTAGTCATCCTGCTCATTGTCATCCTCGCCCTTCCTCTCCCTACCGTTATCCCTCCTCACACGTGTTGTGTTGTTGCCTCTCACTCCCTCTCTTGGTCTTTCTTACGATGTGTATATATACATATATATATATATATATATATATATAAGCATATATATAGATCTGTATACACATCTCCCCTGTCACATGTGCCGCCCAACATCGCGCCCCCCCGGCAGGAGGTAGCTAGAGGAAGGGTGTTCAGTCCCCCCCCCTGATCCCCCCGTCTCCCCGTGAGCCCTCCACCTCTGGCATGCCAGCGGGCCACTCCACTCTGACGGGTCCTCGCCCGCCCACGGAGCTGAGAAGACGGAGGGTGCTCATTCTCCCACCTCCCCTCCCAGTACGGGCAGCCCGGATTAGTAGGTGGACCCTGCCAGATCAAGGGTGCCCTCGCGCCCTGTGTATTGCGACCCATGCCTCCTGCATTTCTGTGGCAACGTGGCCCTCGGAAGGGTCTTGTGTCCTCTCGCGTGTCCTCTCCAATTAGGTCCGACTGCATCACCCCTGTCCTCCCGGCTGCCCTGACCCGGTCCCAGTCTGGACCCAGGAACCAGAGCCTAGAAGAAGGGTGTTCGACCCCCGCTGCCGTCCCAGCCTGCCCTCCCGTGCCGCGCTCCCGCTGCACCGCTGCTGCGCGCAGGAGCCTCCTCCTCCTCCTCCTCCTCCTCCTCCTCCTCCTCCTCCTCCTCCTCCTCCTCCTCCCCCTCCTCCTCCTCCTCCCTCCTCCTCCCCTCCTCCCCCTCCCCCTCCCCCTCCCCCTCCCCCTCCCCAAGAGAGGCGGCTCTCGCCCGCGCTCTCCCCACCTCCCCTCCTCCCGCTCCCCCCGTGGCACGGCCTCCCCCCGCCGTGTGCGCTGCCCCCCTGTTGCGTTCCCTGTGGTGCGTGCCCTCGTTGCCTCCCCCACCTGCAGGAGCTCACCAGAGGCGCCGGCTGTCCCCCTATGGGGCTACGAAACGCTGTGCTGGGTGGGTGAAACGCAGGGAAGAGGGGAAGGAGGGAGGAGGGAGGAGGGGGAGGAGGAGAGGAGGAGGAGGAAGAGGAGGAGGAGGAGGAGGAGGAGGAGTGGGAGGAGGAGGAGGAGGAGGAGGAGGAGGAGAGGAGGAGGAGGAGGAGGAGGAGGAGGAGGAGGGAGGAGGAGGAGGAGGAGGAGGAGGAGAGGAGGAGGAGGAGGAGGAGGAGGAGGAGGAGGAGGAGGAGGAGAGGAGGAGGAGGAGGAGGAGGAGGAGGAGGAGGAGGAGGAGGAGGAGGAGGGAGGAGGAGAGGAGGAGGAGGAGGAGGAGGAGGAGGAGGAGGAGGAGGAGGAGGAGGAGGGAGGAGGGAGAGGAGGAGGAGGAGGAGGAGAAGGAGGAGGAGGAGGAGGAGGCCCTCCCTTGATCTGCGTGCGTGTTCTCCCCCCGCTCCCTGCCCCCCTATCCCCGTGCTGTCTTCCGTGGGGGATCGGGAGGGGGGAGGGGGGCGATGGCCTCCGGCACGCCCCGCCGCCGTGCCCTTTCGCTTGCCTCCCCCAATTTCGCTCCCCACTCCCAGAAGCTGGAAGAATGGTGGTCGCCACACCCCCTTGCGCCACCCCTGGGAGCTCGAAGGAGAGGGGCGTTCGTCGCCCCCTTTCTGCTCTCCTGTCCACGAGTGGGCAATCTTCGGGCCACCTCGGCACCTCCGTGGACTCTCTTGGGGCCTCTCAGGTCCATTTTGGAATAATGACGGCTTTACCCCAGATGGGTTGGTTAGCGATCCATGTTTACTCTTGCCTTGCTCTTGCCGCTCAAAAGAGCGGAAACCCATGCCAAGAGACACATTGCTCGCTTCAAGGGTGCCCTGCGTTTCTTGGGTGTCGATGGTGTTGCTATGGAAAGCGTGACGTTCCCACACCAAACATCAGTGAACGCCCTGGGGTCCCAGGGTGGGGTTTCTCGTGGAAGATCTCTTGTGGTGGAGCCCCTACTGTGTCTCCGAGCGGATGGGAGCATGCATCCGTCGCACCAGGCGATGCGCGGAGCACATGCCGCGGTGAGATGTGCAGCCACCCGCGCGAAGCCGCCCGCCAGGCAGGCCAGGTCAACGAGGCCTTCCGGACGGTCCGCCTGCTCTCCCGCGCAGCGCGCGGGCGGGGAACGGAGGCCTGACGATGGCGGGAAGAATCGGAGGTGGATAGACCTCCTACCCTGACACGTCGATTCAGGAATTGGCCGTTTTCGGGTCGCGATAGGGCGTCGCGGCCGTCATTTTTGCGGGTCCAGGTCCGTCGGTTTCGGTCTTAGGCCGTTTTCATTCAGGGGAGGCTTACTAAAAGGAGGTTCGTCCACCGCCGAAAGAAGACAGATCGGGCAGAGGCAATTCTCGGCGAAGTGCACGGGAGGGCAATGAGAAGGAGGAGGCCTTCTCAGAAGCTGGTCGGATTTCTCAGAAGCCCTCGCGCCTTCTGAGAAGCTTTCTGCTTCTTCGGGGAAGGCTCAGAAAATTTCTCAGAAGGCCAAAGGACCTCCGAGCCTTGTGAGAAGGCCTTCTCCTTATCACTTCCCCCCCCCTCGCTCGCCGCCAAGAAGAAGACAGAGCGGGCAGAGCCGATTCGAGATTTTTGAGATCCAGCGGGCTTGGAGGACGTAGCGGGTGACGTAGCCTTTCCAGAGCGTTCCCCGTGACGCTCTGACATCGTCTGGGGGAATGCTCTGGAGCGACGTGTTTTCGCCCAAGCCCAGCGGGAATGGGTAGTCGGCTGACGGTGTTTTGCTCCAGGAGCTTGGTCGAACCTCTTCGAGCCTCCTTCCCCACTCCTCTGAGTCTGGGCCGAGAGAGCATTGTTCATGCAATATTCGGGGGGCCCCAAAGGGTGTGGTGACCACACTGCGTGGTCACCATACGATCAAGGTCACCGCACGATTTTGGGACTCGGGTCGTTCTCCGCGGACTTCTCGGGCGACCAGAGCCTCCAAGGTCCCAAAACCGTGCGGTGACGGACTGCGCGGTGAGGTCGTTGAGGGTCCCGACGTCACCATACGGTCTGTCAACACACGGTTTGAGGGCCCCAGAATTGTTCATGAAAGATCGCCGCGGGCGCAGGCGTGATGTCGAGATGATGCACAGTGATGTCGACGTGCATTTAGAAGGGAGGAGGTATGAAGTATGAAGGTCGATCCCACTTTAGTAGCATGCGGCGTTTGGGGATCGCTCTTCCTTCTACTCAACCTGCTCGGGGGCTGAAAAGTAGCGGCCCCGTTCGTGGCGTTTTGCGCGGCAGGCAACACAATCAAGGACTTGGTCCAAGAAATGAACATCTGTTGGGCTCGATGCGTCGCAGGGTTTTTGCAACACGCGAGACTGACAGAAAAAAGGAATGGGCCGATTCACACCAACCGCTGCACGCGTGGCGGCAGATGTCAGCAGAAGAACCACGAGCGTACCACCCGTGGTAGCAGCAGCAGTACGAACCAGATTGGAGTTGCAGGAGTATGCTTGTAGTGGCAGCAGTCGTAGTTGCAGTGGCCGTCGCAGTAGTAGCTGTAGTAGGGGCGCGGTTGTCGTAGCAGTACAAAGTTTAGCTGTAGTGGCATGTCCAGAGGAGAAGCACGAGGACGAGATGGAAAAGGAGGAGGAGGAGGAGTGCAAGGGGGGATGAGCTGCAGGACAAGAGATAGAAGGATGAGCAGGGGATGACGACAGCAGGGCGAAGAGGACGACGGCAAAGGCTGGATCGCTGGGGGTCTCCCGATGTTTCCGAAGACCTTCAGAGGTTCCCGGATGCCTCTGGAGGCCCCCCGGAAGAACATCATTTGCTTGGCGAGGGAACTCATCAGCTTCATGTAGCGTTGGTGGCGACCCTCTCTGTGCACGATCCGTGTGAGGGATGCGCCATTATGGATGGAGAGACGCATGCCAAATGTGTCCCATACGGGCCGCAGGTGTAGCCTTCTAATGTACGGGGGTACGCATACACACTTTTCCAGTGGGGCCGCAGGTGGGGCTTGTGTGAGGCACGTGCTGGAAAGAGCGGAACTAGTTACTCGCACACATTTTCGCATTGAGGCCGCAGGTGGAGCTCCCTAAAGGGTAGCCGACATCGTGCGAAGTGTGCCGAACTGGGCTGCGCCGCCATGCGGACCCTCCCTCTGGGGCCGTAGATGGAGCTCGCTATGAGGCCACGGCCCTCGTGAGTGGTGCCCGAAGTGGGAGGCGCCGCCATGAGGACCTTGCCACTGAGACCGCAGATGAAGGGGTGCGATATTCGTGAGGGGTGCGCTAATATGGGTGAGGGGTGCGCTGGCGTGCGGATCCCTGCCTCTCGGGCCGTATGTGAATCTCTCTGTGGGGCCGCAGTGCTCGTGAGGGGTGCGTCGGAGTGCGAGCGGAGGAGCCATGTGCCGGCGCCCGCTGAGATCGTAGGTGTGGTTCCAGGGCTGGCCACGATCCTCGTGAGTGGTGTGCCGAAATGGGTGCGGTGGTGCTTACGTCGCCACGCACTGGTACCGCAGTTGCAGCTCCTGACGGGGGCACGACACGCGTGAGGGGTGTGTTGAAATGGGTGCAGTTGTACCAGAAGTCGGAGCCCACTGGGGCCCTAGGTAGGGCTCCCCAAGAACCACGAGACATGTGAGGGTGTGCCGACATAGGGGGGAGGCGGTGGTGCCATACGTCAGCGGCAATTGAGACCATAGGTACGGCTCCCGAAGGGCCACCGAAGTGGGGACGGCAGTGCATACGTCGGCGCCTTTGAGACCGTAGGTGGAGCATCCTACGACGCACGAAGTGTGATAGGGGTGTGAGTGTGCCAGAATGAACGTGCCGACAGCAGAGGAAGGAGGAGGGGGAGGAGTGAGGAGGAAGGAAGAATGAGGAGGGGACGCGCGCGTTGTGGGTTCAAGCCTCAGAAACGAGCAGAAGAGCAGGAAAGGCCCAGGTGAGACATAGACAGCAAAAAAACGCTCAGCCCAATCGACCTTCGAATCCAGGTCCTCGAAGGTCGACTACTGCATACTGGTCTTCGAGCCTCGCCCCCTCGAGTGCCAGCAGGAGAGGGGCCCCGAGGGGCACGGGTGCCGGACGCCGGGCCCTCCAAGGGCGGCGTGCTCGCCTCGAACAGGCTTCCGGCGCCCGTGCCAGAAGGGGGCCCCGCGAGGCCAAGACCGCTGCGAACCCTTCGAGGCCCTTTCCCCTCAGGGCCTTTCTCTTGACGGTGGGAGGAGGAGGAGGAGGAGGAGGAGGAGGAGGAGGAGGAGGAGGAGGAGGAGGGGCGGGAGGAGGACCTTTCTTTTGATGGTCGGAGGAGGGGAGGAGGAGGAGGAGGAGGAGGGAGGAGGAGGAGGAGGAGAGGAGGGAGGGAGGAGGAGGAGAGGAGGAGGAGGAGGAGTGAGGAGGAGGGGGAGGGGAGAGGAGAGGAGGAGGACGAGGAGGGAGGAGGGACAGCCAGAGCAAGCCCATGGTGCATCAGCGATGCTGCAGTCCGCCCTCTCGTCCTGGGCCTCCTCCTCGTGCTGGCACGCCGGCCCCTCTTCGCTGCGGTGGGGGCCCTCCTGGGGCACCGAGCACCCGACGGGCCTGCCGTTCACGCGAGGGCCCGGGTGTGGAGAGTACAGCCGGGGCCCTGAAGAAGGAACCCTTTTCGTTGGGGAGGGGCTCGGTGTTCCTTGATTGTTCGACAGTTTGCCCTCTGTTTTCCTGAGGTTTTCCCTGGGACATCGAAGTTCAACTTATGGGAGAAAGGGGCCCCGTTCCTTATTTAGGGTTCCTTAGGTCAACGCCCCGACTGTAAGCGCCTGCCGCCCGCCTAGTCACAGGGACCGTGAAAACGTACGCTCGTTCGGCCCAGCGGGGTGCCAAGCGAGCGCCCCTCGGCGAGGAGCAAGGGGGGGGAGTGAGAGGGAGGTGGCCTTCTCGGAAGGCGGCGGGGCTTCTCAGCAGTCCTCGAGCCTTCTGAGAAGGTCTCCGTGTCTTCGGGGAAGGCGCAGGAAATTTCTCAGAAGGCCGTGGGACTTCCGAGCCTTCTGAGGAGGCCTTCTCCTTCTCACTTCCCCCCCTCGCTCGCCGCCGAGCTAAACGAGCGCCCCGTTTTGAGCAGGGGCCGCCCCAAGCCGGAGAATGGTGGCACTGGTGCGCACGTCCGGCCATCGCTTTGAGGGAGTGTCGGTCACGGGCCGTCTTCTGTTGAGGAAGCGCCCCGGGCTTGTAAGCGCACGCAAGTCTCAAGCGGACCTGAGCGGGACCTCCCCGTCCCTGGGGGGCTGCGATCTGCGAAATGATCGCCACGTTCGAGGGCTGCTGGTGGTTCCAGCGGAGTGAGGCACCGCGCGGACCTGAGCGGGACCTCCCCGTCCCTGGGGGGCTGCGATCTGCGAAACCGTCGCCACTTTAGAGGGCCTCTGGTGGGCTCGCCACGTTCGAAGGCTGCTGGTGGGTCCAGCGGAGTGAGGTACTGCGCAGTCCTGAGCGGGGCCTCGCTGTCCTTGGGGGGGCATGTCATGTTGTTGCTACCCCGCCGACGTTTCAAGCCCCTTGCCCACCGTCTCCTTTTAGACCTTGCGTCTCCCTTAGTGACTCAGGGGTTCACTTAATTACTTATCGTGTTTCCCTTGATTGGGGGCCTGCGAACCTTCCGAATGCCGCTCGCAGAAGTGTATGCGTCCATGTCACGTCGCCGCCTTCTCATCAAATCTCCCAAGCTACTCCTGCCCCGCATTGCGCAGGGGGTGGGTACGTCGCCAGGGTAAGTTTTGCCATTCCTCCCTGAAGTTGTCGTAGGCCCCTAAAAACGAATACGCGCTGCGCTAAGGGGAGAGCCCCATCTTGAAAAGGACCCGCCCTTCATCCTTGAAGTTGTCGCAACTTGTCAGGCGAATGTGCGCGGTGTTGAGGCGAGAGCCAACCACATCTTGAACACCATCCGCCCTCCATCCGTACGGTTGATGCAACTTATTACGGCGACTGTGCGCGACGTTCCGGCGACAGCACCAGTTTGACAGAAAGCACCTCCATCCTTGCAGCCTTTGCAGCTTTCAGGCTCCAGGTTCTCGACGGGTGAGGCGCTCGGGCGACACGCCAGGCCCGCCCCGCTGACACGCGTTGGAGCTGCGACAGTGAACCTTGCAACTATCCAGTTGCTTGCGGCAAGTCCCGCCACCGTGCCAGCCCATCATTCTTGGAGGCGACTGTTCGAGAGGCGATAGAAGGCTGCATCCTGTGAAGAGGAGGAGGAAGAGGACGGCCGTCACATGTGGCACGTTTCGTCCCCATCCTCGAGGAGCTCTCATGGAACTCATTTGGGCCGTCTTAGGGCTGCCTTGGGCTCCTGTGAGGCAGTCTTGAGGGTCCCGCGGGTGCCTCTTGAGCTGTGTGGGTGCCCTCTTGCGCAGTCTTGGAGCTCTCTTGGGCCGTCTGTGGACCACCTTGGCCGTCCATGAAGCCGTCGAAGTGCCCTCTGAGGCCGTGTTGCGCGCCCCTCTGATAACCTTTTTGGCCCAGTTTGGAGGACATTGGGTCCGTCCTAGGCCGTCAGGCGGCGATCTTGCAGGCCGGTGGGGCCGCCTCGAGCCGACGGAAGCACGAAAAGGCGAGAATGCGAGCACGTTTCAACTCGTGAGCCCTGCTGACGCATCTTAATTAGCCAATCTTCCAGCTTTTGAGGCCACCTTGGAGCCATTGGCGGTCTTGGTGGTCTGCCTCGCCCGCCCAGAAGCTTGAGAGCGCAGATCCATCGATTTTGCGAGGGATCGTGGAGCACGGATCTCCTTTTCATTTCCGAGAGATCGTGGATTCGGGAGGGGGGGGGGCGGTGCATGCAACGAAGGGCCAGTGGAGGGGGGGGGGTGCTACAGAAACCCTACCAGACAGCACTTGGGAGGGCTCGTTGGCGGATAATGACAAGGAAGGGTGGATGAGGAGGAGACGGAGGAGGGGATGGAGGGCGAGGAGAAGGAGGAAGAGGAGGAGGAAACCAACTCCTTCATGGAAGGATGAGGATGCGGAGGAGGAGGACTAGGAGGAGGAGGGGGAAGGTGGAGGGGGGAAGGATGAGGAGCGGTGGAGGAGAAGGGGCAGGAGGAGGAACAATCCATGGTGAGAGGAGGGGGGAGGTCGGAGCGCCTCCTCCGACTCCCGGCGAGGTGGAGGAGATGTCCGGGAAGTACCGCTGCGCCCCGAGCCGTATCGCCTACACGGCCAGCCCTCCACCGCCTTGGGCGTGCACGCGCTCTGTTCTCGGGGTTGGAGGGAGCCCGAGTAGCCCGCGACCAGCCGTCGAGCCCATGTGATTGCCCTCCTCTTCCTCCTCCAGCCAAGATTGAGTCAGGCCTGTCCTTCTACAGGAGGGATATTCAAACACAGCTATCATATAGACAGTATGGGGACGATGTTTTAAACATATGTTGGACCATTTGGGGGCATCTTTTGAATATTGTGCAGTTGTCCTTCAAGATCTGCATGTAGGGGGACATGCCCGACTTAAAGCCAATCATTTGGTGCACCGAGCCTTCGTGGGCACGCGCCAGGGGAGCATTGCCGCCTCGATGGTCTCCTGGCGATCAGAAACAAGGAAAGGTACGGAACGTGTTCCTGTGCAGCTCCCAGGTCATTCGAATGTCCGAGGCTGGAATTTCTCCGTAGCCGCCGCCCAGGGATCCGATATCCTGGACCTCGGGAGATGTTGGATCGGAGGTTGGGGGGTGCGATCGAGGTGAAACGGAGGCGTCTCAGACGGGAATATGTGGCGGTTTCGTGCTTGTCGAGCTCCCCACGAGCTTGACATGCGTGCGCACGGGGGGGAGGAGTAATGCCGCCGCTGCTGGGGCGAGGTCGGAGCAACAGACACGCCTCGTCTGGTTGGCGGTCGGTGTTCCCTCCGTTGTCCCGCGACTGTAATGTGGATGTCCCGAGCAGCTCCTGGCCGACTGGCTGGCTCGCCGCCCGCCGCAGCCGCAGGCCAGCGAGGCCGCCCCCGCGGCCGACCGCATGGCCGCCTTGCGGGCCCGGGTTGCCGCGAAGGAGAGGCGCGCCGAAGCGGCGGCAGTCTCACCGGGGTGCTACACCTGAGCCGTGTGGCGTGCTCGTGAATCCAGGCCACGGCAGCGCCCTCGGTGGGGCCGCAGCGCGCGCTGTCTGTTGCGCCCTTGACCAAAAAAACGATGATGTTTCGTGGCTGTCCCGATGCATGTTAAGATATTTCTCCAGACAGTTGTCCCGACGGTTGTTCCGATGGTTGTGCCGTCGGTTGTCCCGACGGTTGTCTTGATGGCTGTGGGGCTGGTAAATAGACCGCCATGCCGATACTCACACATGTGATGTGTAAACATGTGTGTATAGATGTGCGTATGGGTGTACGGACACACATTCATAGTGATACCGGTGTATGCATACGTGTGTACGAACAAACATATACGTGGTACCAGTCGGTCGTGGGATCGATAGATGGCGAGTGGGACCGATCGATCGGCAGATAGAGAGTTCGACGGGTATATAATTCAATCGTCAAATCGACACACGCATATACGTACGCAAAAGTATGTGTAGATGTAAATATTTACCGACAGTGCTGTATGTATTCGTACAGAGGTACAAATAAACAGACGGAGGTTGATTCATAAATAGGGGCGGTTGTTCCGATGGTTGTCCCGTCGTTTGTTCCATCCACCAACCCCGATCGGCTTCTGGCAGGTTCTATAGATATGGATATTCGGGCCCCTTGGGGTCCACAGAGGTTCAGATCCACCGCACCATGGGGTCTTAGGTCATCGGTTCCCACTTGGTCGATATCTACGAATCCCCGCCTTGCAATATAACAGTGGGGCAATGGACCAATGCCCGGCGTCGATCGTTGAGCGTGTGGGACGCGGCTGTTCAATACTGCGGGAAGTAAGCGTCAACTGGCTGACGCTCGTGTCGCCCCAATAATCACCAGACAATATCTTGACGAATACATCCATCTGCCATGGCCAAGACAGTGCAGCCATCCTGGACCAACCATCAATAGAGGCTCGACATGGATTGCTTTGACGTGGTCAAGCAACCACGAGGCCGACATTCATAGCCACGGAGAGGATATTTCACTCATCCGATTCTGTGATGTTGGGTTTCGACATTCGTGGCCATGTTACGTACCAGCAGCCGCACTGCATACCAAGATCAACGACGAATGTGCCAGCCCGTCGGCGTTCACGTGGTTACCAACGCAGCGGTATCCACAACATCGTATAGATCGTGACGTGTATCCAGGCAGATTTCAAAAACTCTGCGCGCCCACAGTGAGTTCAGGGCTCTCATCCCAAAACATGTTCAAACGTAACACCCACTCGAATTGCGACCAGCTCTCAGCTTCGTTCACGGCCACTGCCGCAATGCAGCAGCATCCAAACCGACGAACGGCCCAAAGGTGGCCCGCTACAGTTTCGACTATACGGCGTATGGGTTGCATTGGTCGCATTCGTGTATGTTTCGTTGTGGCATGTGTTTATGGCTCCCATAACCGGTGCGGCAACACATCTCCTGATAAAGAGAAGCCGGGTCGTCAGGACTAATGGATGCGAGCCGTCGGAATTACAATGGTGAGAGTGGGTTTCGATTTGTTGTTTGATCATGTCAAGGACGCGAATTGGATTGTCTTTTTCCGATGTCTGGGAGCCAGCAGAGAGCGGGCGACATGCTTCTGCCAGCATGCCAGCCCATCAGTTCGGAACGTGCGACGAAGGGAGTGGATGGCGAACTCACTCGCGCTCCCGACTTGGCATGTCTGTCCACTTCTCCACCGTTCCTCCGTCCACCTTCTCCGTTTTGCCTCGCCCTCTCCATCTTTTGTTCATTCCCTTCTTCCTTGTGTTTCCTTACAACCTAAGTGGGGTTGTTTGGTTTCTTTGGACAACCCGCGCAGGAACAGGAAAGATCCCACCTACAGCAGCAGCATCGTAACCATCAACAACAACATCAACATCACCATCAACATATCAACAGTATCAACAACATGATGAAGGTCATCATCATCACCATAACCAGCATCATCATCACAGTCATCATCATCATCATCATCATCATCATCATCATCATCCGCATCATAATATGCCATCCCATTACATCACCATCATCATCATCATCATAGCCACTTTTGCTCTAGCATTTGCTGGCGCGGTGGCTTCCATCCTGCACCTGCGGGCCGCGCTGCCATGCCCTGCCTGGCGCGCGTCGACTGGATTCGGAGGCAGCTCGGGTCTGGAAGGGCAGTGAACATCGCCTTCGGCCTTGCTGCGGACGCCTCGAATGCCAAGGTGAAGGTCGTGGTGGCGCCTGCCGCTGCGGATGCACCTCCGACTGCCGCTCTTCTTGCTGCGCTGGGTACTCCCCTTGACTTACTTCGGCAGCTTGTGGAAGCCTCGGCTACCACTGATCGGGGGCACCTGCATTCCGACGGGCGTTCGGTCGTGCAGTTCTGGGTCAACCGAACGGGTCGCGACCGTCCTCGCTTCGGTTGCGCCGGCGGCAGTCTTGGTGGTCATGATGATGATCACGACGGAGGGCACGATAGCTCGCATCGTCCAGGACGTCGTGGTCGCGACGCTGCCTCGCAGGACCCCTGGCATGGCCCTGGAGGGTGCGACCCATGGGCATTTGTGCCTGGTGGCGGCGATGTCGGCCCAGAGCCCAAAGTACCTCGGCGACATGGGCCTGCCGTTCGTGCTCCTGGCTTTGCTGCTGATGAGCGTCCTCTCGATGCTGATGGTCAGGAACGCAGTCCTGGTCGCTTGTCCTGGCCTGTCGGTGTTCCTGCTGCGTGGGTCCCTTTGCCCGCGCTTCAGGACCTCCTTCAACGCCATGCTCATGTTGTTTACGCTGGCGGCGCGGGAGATGCACCGACGTCGCTTCCGATAGTGCCCGACTTCCCGACGCTGGAGGCGCCTGCTGGTGCGAGGGCCGTGGAACGCAGCGTGGTTCGACACTTCGTGGCGAGCTATATTGGTGAGTTGGCTGCGCGATGCACTTCGGTCTCCGAGCGTCGGCACGTGAAGGCATATGTTCATAGGCTCCTCGCTGGCTGTCTCATCATGCTCAGCGCGAGAGTTGAATGTCTCGAGCGGCTGGCTGACAATATCAACCAGCTCGAGCAGAGTGCGCGTCGTCCCCAGACCCACCTCAACATTTGTTTGATTGGAGTCACCATTGTTGAGCTCTCGCGCTGGTCCTGAATGCCTTCGTCGCCGCCAAGGGCCCCATCGTGGCGCTCTTCTGCGTCGTCTTTTTTCGGCAGCGAGTCCATGCACATCATGCGCCTCCTGTGCCCCCTGGGCGCCTATGCCTTCGTCGCGCCAAGGACTTCATCGCGGCGCTCTTCTGCGTCGTCTTTTTCGGCAGCGGGGCCATGTACTTCATGCGCCTCCTGTGCTTCCTAGGTGCCTATGCCTTCGTCGCACCAAGGGCCTCATCGTGGCGCTCTTCTGCGTCGTCTTCCTCGGCAGCGGGGCCATGTGCATCATGCGCCCCCTGTGCTCCCTAGGTGCCTATGCCTTCGTCGCACCAAGGGCTTCCTGTTCGCCTGCCCCCCCTGCTTGTCGTCCTCAGCCTGGGTCGTCTTCATCGTCAGCGTGACCGAGCGCAGGGGAGATGCCCTGGGCCCCACCCTGGATGGATTGCGAATCGCTGCTGCGGCGGAGGAAGAACAACAATCATCATCATCATCATCATCATCATCATCACCATCGTCATCCGTATCACCATTACCATCCGCATCCCAATCCGAACGGATCAACCGAAAATGTTCGATTGACGTCACATTTGGTCCCCTGAGGCTTGAACATGGAGGAAGACACGAGCGGGGGCCTCGTCTGTGAGTGAACTGCGCGGCGGCCTCAGGCGGAAACCCCATCCCTTCGGGGCCCGCGGCTCATGGTTGAACCCGAGCGGGCCATCCAAACATGTGTGATTTGTGCTTTTCGGGGCACCTGAGGCTTGAACGTGGAGGAAGTCTCGAGCGGGAGCTTCGTATCTGAGCGAATTGCGACGAAGTCTGAAGCGGTGACTCCCCCCCCTCTGGGGCCCGCGCTCATGTTTGAATCCGAGAGGGGGTCATCATTCAAATTTGTTTGTTGGCTCGTCAGGCCTGAATATGGAGGAAGTCTCGGAAGGGAGCCTCGTCAGTGAGCGAATTGCAAGGAATTCTAAACGCTTCGCGTATCCCCACCAGCCCGCCCAGAAGCGACGCCCAGGCGAGTAGAGGGTCGTCCTGGGGGGCGTTTCGGCGTCTTGGGTGCCTCGGGGGGGCCTCTTTGGGCCGTTTGGGATCCTCTTGGGAGCCTCCTGGGGACCTCTTGGGGCCATCTTGGGGCCATCTTGGGGCCTCTTGGTGCCTCCTGGGCGCTTCTTGGGGCCATCTAGGAAGAAATCGATCAAAGAAGAGGGGAGCTTCAATTAGTGCTGCCCCCTCTGGGGGCCAAAATGGGGCCAACATCTTAGTAAAATCAATGATTTTGACTTCCTCGGCGAGGCCGTTTTGGACGCTCTGACCGCTCCCCGCCCCCCCTGTCCAGGTCAGTGGGGAGGGGGTAGGGGGAGGGGCAAACCCCTCCCCGAAGGGGAAGAAGGAGGGGTGGAAGAGGAAACGCTCTAAACCACCGACGCCCAGAGGGCTGGTGGGATTCTCAGACGGGAGCCCCCTCCCTATGGGGACCGCAGCTCACGTTAGGAGTCCGAGGCGGGCCATCCAAAAAATTAGATTAGTCGTCACTGAGGCCCTGAGGCCTGAGTGTGGAGGAATTTGCCAGCGGGAACCTCATCTGTGAATGAGTTGCGAGGATGAATTGCGAGGAAGTCTTAGAAGGGAGCCCCTGCCGATGGGGCCCGCAGCGAATGTCAGGAACCCGAGGCGGTCGTCCATAAATTATTATTTGTCGTCATTGTTGGGCCCTTCAGGCTTGAATGTGGAAGAATTCTCGAGCAGGAACCTCGTGCGTGAATGAATTGTGAGGAAGTCTGAAAATGGAGTTCCTTCCATCTGGGGCCCGCAGTTCATGTTAGAAATCCACTCGGGTCATCCCAAATTTTGTAATTGTCGTCGCCTTTTGCTTCTTCAGGCTTGAATCAGGAGGAAGCGTCGAGCGCGAGCCTCGCTTGTGAGTGAAATGCGAGGACGTCTCAGGCGGGAGCCCTTTCCCTATGTGCCCCGCAGCTCATGTCAATTTTGGTCGGGTCGTGGGGTGGTTCGTGCTTCGGGGCGGCGGCGGTTGGCGCGCGGGGCGCGAGCTGGCGCGGGGCGGTCGCGGTCGGCTTCCCGCCGCGATGTTGTCCGCTGCTGCGTAGATCGCGGAGATGACGGTTGTCGCCCGCTAAAATCGCCACCTCGATCCCTTCGGCTGCGGTCGCACAATCTCCTGGATCACCTGCCAGTGCCCGTCGACGCCGATGTCCCCCTGAGAATGGGAAGGGGACGTCGGGCGAGCCCCCTTGTCTATGGCCTCGCCTGGGCATGTTGGGCCCTGGTTGCGCCGACGCACGGTGGGCAAGCGTGGCGATCGGTCGTTGCCCAGCGAGCTGAACGCCGCAGCGGTCCGCGCGGTGCATGGGCGTTCGCGCCAGGAGCCCCGGCGCGCAATCCAAGGGATCGTTTCGCCGCCAGTTCAACTCAGCGTTGGGGCGCGGCGCGTGACAACACGACGTGGGCGCGCTGGAATAGAGTCGCGCGCGACGCTAGGGGATCTGAGTAATTTGAGCGAGTGCACTCCAAGCGATAGTGGTAGTTGCCCATTGTCGTTAGCATTTGCATCTGGGCGAATATGCACTTCCGTTCGTCGCCGAAGTCACATTTGCATTTCCATTTCCCGCCGAAGTCGCACTTGCATTTCGGATGTTCGTTACATTCGCACTTCCGTTTACGGCCGCATCGGATTTCGTTTTTTATTGTGGTCACGTTCTCACACTTGTATTTCGTGAGTTCGTTGAAGTCATATTTGTTCATCGCGATTTCAAACTTAGAATAAAGCCGGGCGTTTTAGCTGTTTGCCTCCTCCGGGGCGTCATAAGCCGAGTTGGTCGCCGGCAAATGTATTATTGCCGAGACTTCCTGGAGCGCGGGCCGCCGGCGCCCCTGCGGAGAGCGCGCGAAGAGTTCTACGAGAGAGCGGTGAACCCCAGGGATGAGGCGGAGGAGTTCGCGGCAGAGCTGGACTTCAAGCAGCCTGCCGCCGGAGTGCGGTCGCGATTCGCTCGAGACCTGGGCGTTGTCCCGACGGCTGGCCCCCGCGCCCCAACCGCGTCGCGGGATTGCTCCAACGGCCTCGCCCACGGGGCTCCCCCAACGGCTCGGCCATCGGATAACGCGCGCATGCCGCATCGGCGCCGAGGAAAGTCGATTTACTTTGGTCAGGGGCCAAAGGGGACGCATGGGGAAAACAGGCAGGAGGAGGATAAGAGAAGAATCGTGGGTAGGGCGGCGAGGAGGAGGAGGGAGAAAGAGGAGGAGGAGGAGGAGGAGGAGGTGACGGACGAGACGGTTGTCGAAGAGGACGAGGAGGAGGAGGAGGCGCGTCAAAGGGCTGGCGGACGCCTCCGCCAAAGCGACGAGGAGGAAACGAGGGGCACCGCAAAGAGACTATCATGCGGGGCCTCACCGTCGGAGTAATCCCCCCTGTTTCCTCCTCAGTGGCCCTTTCCTCTTCCCCCACATGCCATCTCCCCCCTCCCCCCCTTTTTCTCCAACCGGTCATCCCTTCCCTTCCTTCCCCATCCACTACGCATATCTTGTTTCACTCTTCCCTTCCACTCGTTATTATTCCCTGTCCCTGATCCGTATTACTCATCCTCCCCTCCCCGTGTTTTCGTTCCGTCCTCTCTCACGCGCCTCATCCCCTTCTTTCCGCTCCTTGCCCCCGTCATTTCCCCAACCGTAGCCTCCAGTATTACCGTTGTTGTTCCCTGGACGTCTCTATGTGCGTTCGGGGGCCCACTGATAACAACAATGTTCTCCCTCTTCCCATCCATTCCCCCCTGTTCTTCTCATTTCCCCCCTTCCCCTGCCTCGGTGCGCGAGAGGTGCTGCTCCGCTGCTGCGCGACGCACGGCGGCGTCGCGCTGGCACCCAACCCGCAAGGGAGGGGGAGAGAGGAAAAAAGGAAGGATGATGAGCCTGTTTTCCACCACAGGGGGGAAGGAGGAGGAGGGCGAGGAGGAGAAGGAGGAGGAAGAGGAGGAGGTGGAGGGAAAGGAGGAGAAAAACGGAGAGGAGGAGGAGGAGGAGGAGGGTCAGGAGGAGGAGGAGGACCCCCCCTCCAACTTATGGTGGTGGTGGTGGAAAACACGCCCATCAAAGGAAGGACGGAAGGAAGGAAGGGTTGAAGGGGAGGGGATGTGGATTGTGGGCTGGCAGGGAGCGGGGAGGGAAGGAAGGGGGGAAGAGTTTGCTGGGGCCTAGACGCTGCCGCCCCCGAAGCAGGAGGAGGAGGAGGAGGAGGAGCAGCAGCAGGAGGAGGAGGAGGAGGAGGGGGACAGGAGGAAGAGGAGGTCGAGGAGGAGGAGGAGGAGGAGGAAGAAGAGGAGGAGGAGGAGGAGGAGGAGGAGGTCGAGGACCAGAGTAGACCCAAACAGCGTCAACGATGTTGCAATACACCCTGGGATTGGGAAAGGGGGGGTTACGAAATTTGCTGCATGCAGCTGGTTTCGGCCTCACCGAGGGGCCTATTCCTCAATACATGGCCGCCTCCGGCGCCGGGAGGCGCCGGGAAAATCAGCCACGTGAGCTGATTCTCAACCCCCCCCTTTGCTATCCCCCCCTTTCGCCCGACCCGAGTTTGGGGCGGTTGGGGCCTCAAAGGTCCCAAAACCGCGCAGTGACGGACCGTGCGGTGAGGTCGTTGGGGATGCCGAGTCCACCCCACGGTCTGTCGCAGCACCCTTGTGTGACCCCGCGAGTGCCTTCAGGATGGTTTTCCTCAGGACCTTTGTCTTCTCACATTGAGTATCCCTTTCTTCCCCACAGAGCCTCTTTTCCCACTACGCCTGCTCAATCCTCTTGTTTCCGCCCTCCCCCGAGACCACAGAAGTCGGCCCCTGGGATTCGGTCCACGAACAAGCTTTGGCCAGAATTCCAAGGCGGATCCGGCCGTGACGACGAGACGCATCCCAGAGGCCCATGGACGAAAGACCCCCCAAAATGTCGATTCCCGATCTTCGATCCTCCTCCCTTGTCCTCTTTGTTTCCCTCCTCCCCCCCTCCATCGGATTATACGGAGGGAGCATCTGTATCCAGCTGTCTGTTTTGTCATTCCACGTTCGCAGCACAAAAACGCCCTGCACCTGCCCTGGCAGGGCTCTCTGACCAGCTCCCTCCGGGTGAATCAGCCGACGGGAGCAGGGGCCCGCTCCTTGCCCGAGTCGAAGGAAGAGGGCTCTTGTTCCCCTCCCTCCCCAGAGCCCCCCCCGCATCCCCCCGCCCCCCCGCCCCTTCTCCCGCCCCCCCGAGGCGCGGGGGGCTGCGCTGCTCGGCGAGCTGGCTTCCAAGCGGAACTCCAAGCTGCCCGACCAGGCCAGGGCACATTTGCGAGGAGGAGTGGAGGGAGCCCGGGAAAGTCGCAGGCTGGAGCCCAGGATCTGCACGCACGAAATGGGTACTGAAAGAATGGGTACAATGCCCAACAGCGGATCTTGTTCATTTTGAACAGGGCTCGATGTCCACGCCGCTGCGGCCTGTGTCCATTCGAGACAGGAGGCCGCCTGCCCAACAGCGGCCGCTGTTGGTTTGGGACAACATTTGCTGTTGGGCATTGTACCCACTCTTTCGGTACCCATTTCGGGCGTCCAAACAGGAGACTCGCAGGTTGCAGGTCGCAGGTTTCGGTTTTCGGGGGCAGCTTTCTGGTTCCAGGGCGGTCAACAGAGCACCCAGGCGAAGGACCCAGCCATATGCAGTTGTGAGTGCCGCGTTGTGGGTACCGATTTCGGTTGAGCGCCTTAATCCGGGGCCCACGCGTGTACATCACCGCCGCGGCTACGTTTTCTGTCATGGCGATTGATCGGATTATTGTTTTGGCGGTGGGTTGCAGGGTGCGCCAAATCTCGCGGTAATGACATGTCGCGTGTGCAGCGTCATTTGGGTACGCGGTTGCACGCGCAAGAGAAAAACAGCTTCACGTGCTGTATACTTCTGGGTGGTGCATCACATTCCCGACGGGGTGGTCCATCCTGTCAGGGCGGTCGCGCGCAGGATTTGTTCCTTTCCTACGGCCGCCTGGTGGTGGTGTGTATATTGGGACCCCGCACTGACGAGGCCACGAAGCGCGTGAGGGGTGTGCGGTCATGGGTGAGTGAGTCGCATGCGGCCGCGGCCAGTGGGGCCTTCGGTGGAGCTCCCGATGATCCACGAAACGGTATGTTGGCGGGGTAGACGCACGCAGCCGTGGACACTGGGGTTTCCGGTGGAACTCCCTCGGGGGTCACAAAACGCCGTGCTGGACGGGGGAGACGCGCGCAGCCGGGGCCAGTGGGGGTTTCGGTGGAGCTCCCTATGGGGTCACGAGACGCTGCGCTGGGCAGGGGGGGCGCATGCGCACGTCGCCTCTGGGGCTTCCGGTGGAGCCCCGATGGGGTCACGAAGCGTTATACAGGGCGGGGGAGACAGCATGCGCACGTTGCCTCTGGGGCTTTCGGTGGAGCTCCCCATGGGGTCACGAAGCGCCGTGCTGGGTGGGGGGGACAGCATGCGAACGACGCCTCTGGTGCCTTCGGTGGAGCTCCCTATGGGACCACGAAGCGTCGTATTGGGCGGGGGAGACGCATGCGAACGTCGTATCTGGGGCCTTCGGTGGAGCTCGTTATGGGGGCACGAAACGTTATAGTGGGCGCGGGGAACAGCATTATCACGTCGCCTCTGGGGCCTTCGGCGGAGTTCCCTATGGGGTTACGAGACGCCGTACTGGGTGGAGGATGCGCCTGCGAACGTCGCCTCCGGGGCCTTCGGTGGAGCCCCGTGTGGTGTTAGACAACGCTGTGCTGGGTAGGGGGAACGGCTACGAACGTCGCCGCTGCAGCCTTCGGTCGAGTTCCCGATGGTGCCACGACAAGTTGTACTTGGCGGGGGAAATACATGCGAACGTCGCCTCTGGGGCCTTCGGTGGAGCTCCCTATGGGGTCACGAAGCAGTGTGTTGGGAGGGGGAGACGCATGCGAATGTCGCCTCTGTGACCTTCGGGGGCTCCCTATGAAGCCACGAAGCGCTGCACTGGGTGGTGCAGACGCATGCGAACGTCGCCTCTGGTGCCTCGGTGAAGCTCCCGTTGCCGTCACGATGCGCGTGGGAGGTGTGCCGAATTGGTTGACATGCGGAGGGCAGGGGCAGTGATGGAAGGAGGGAGGAGCGAGAGGAGCTGGTGCGTTAGTGAGTAAGTGAGACGTGGAGCGCTGGTTCTTCAATCAAAGACCCACCACCGCAGGACGTTCAGGAATTCGGAGGGGGTGAGATCGCTGTGGATAGGGGAGCCCCCCACCGGAAAATCGTCGTGTCGCGCGCGCGGGCGAGGCGAAGTTGCGTGGGCGCGCGAAAGGAATGACCCCGCCGTCACTGGGGCGATTCGGATGCAGTGGACCGCCCTCCCGCCCCTGGTGGGCGCGCGGTGGCCAGGACTGTCCTGCTGTGGTGTTTTGTGGTGTCCCGTCGGTGTTCCGTCGGCGGTGGGCGGGCAGTGCCCAGGGGTGTCTTGCCTTGGTATCGATAGTGAAGTCGATAGTGAGATCGACAACGAGATCGCTAGAATGGGATGAGTAGTGAGAGCAAACGTGGAATCGACAGCGTCCGTAGCCATTGCGGCTCAAGCCATGTTGGCTCAAGTAACACATCTCTCGAGGTGGTGCAGGACCGTTCCCGTGGTGGCGGCTGGACTGGCCCGCGACACAGGCTCCGCACCCCACCGCGATTGTGTGAGCTCTTGGTGAAGCCGTACCGCTATGTTTCGCTCTTCGGTCCCTTTGTTTTCAGTCAGCCGCCATGGGGGGGGGAGCGACGGTCTGGAGGCTGCAGTGAATCTTCGGATTCGACTTCTCAGACACGTTCCGCCAGTCGCAATCCCGATGTTCGCCGTGAACGTTTGCAATATGGTGAAGGTGTCGCGTCTAAGCTGCAGGTGACCACTGCGAGCTAGCAGAGCCACAATCAAATGATGCGACCAAAATAATCCAGATGTCGTCAATCTGAGAGCGTCGGTACAAGGATCGATCACCCGATGCAACAAGCTGACCAGCCAGCTCACTCCGATGTCTAGGGACACCAACCAACGGCGCGCCCAAGCACATCATGACCTTCACCACTCGTTCAAGCAACAGGACGCGAAGATCGAGGCGCTCAGGATGGACTTTTCGTCGCCACACGAGCTCATGGACACTAGCACGTCTCAATCCGAGATCGACGCCAGTTTTGATGCCAAGTGTGCCGACATCGCGCAGCAGTTGTCTGCGCCGCAGGAAGCCCAGAGGTCCGCCGACAAGAAGCTGGAGAGCATTGCCGAGCAGGCCGCCACGTCTTCCCCCTCGTCCTCCTCGCGCACTGCTGCGCACAGAGACCGGGGCAACCAGAGTGAGCGCCTGCAGAATGGTGCCTGCAAGCTTGCGCTCTTAGGCTTTCCGCGCCCACTTCTAATTGCCGATATCAAGGAGGTCGGCGTTCGGTGCGTCGCCCAGTTTGCTCCGCAATCTGCTCGCGGCCATATCCTTATTCGTGCTTTCGGTCTCTCGAAGAAGGTTTCGTTCTTGTTTGAACACGCGAGTGCTGCCAGTTCATTATTAGATAATTCTGCGCGTTCAGATGGTGCATGGACTACGCCCGACCCCCATCTACCCTGGCGCCCCTCTTTCCCTCCGCTTGCGCCGAGACTTCGATATTATCTCGAGGCAGCTATTCTTGTCGCTTGGAAAGGTTCGATCGTTGTTGACGCAGGCCCCCGCCCGCCCCTAGGCGCGACGGCGGCAGCGCAGGCATCGGGGGATCTTCGCGCAACACGCGGCGCCGACGTGGCCCCGCGCCAGCTGTTTAGGTGCAAGTCGATGCGGCTGGGGCTGCCTCTTGTGAATGCGATCACGATATCTTCGTTGAAGTTGGGATATTTTCTTTGATTCCGGAAATGCAAGCAGCCGCGGCCATTCAGCCTCGCCGCCCCTATTCGCGCTGAAGAGGGCTGCGAGCACGGCGATGTCCCCAACCTTCCTGCCCCTTCTCCCCCCTTGTCTTCTTCTTTCCCATTTCTTCCCCCGTCCGCGTTGTCTCTCTGCCCATGGAGCACAGATGCGCACTTCGCCTCAGTCAGAAACACTACATGGAGGGCCTCGGCTCGATACATCACATCCATGCGATTGCGCAGCGCACAAGACATTACAGCAGCTCAGGAGACTCATGTCCACAAGGGTGACATTGCTGAATTGGGGCGCGAATTACCTCGCCACGCTTTTGCACCTTCATTCGCGCCTGGCTCGTCCAGCGAAGGCGGCATCGTCGCGGCCTTGTCGCACTCCTTCCCATTTTGTCTCACCGCAGTCGAGCACTCGTAACTGATCGCGGGGGGGATCATCAAGAATCAGCTCAGGGGTCAGCGCGGCCAGTTGATTGCGCACAATATGCACGTGCCTGATACTTCGGGCACGTCTGCCCTGCATGTTGGAGCCCGACGCATTCTCCAGGGTGGCGCTGCTCGCTGCCTGCCTGGTGGAGATGAGGATCTCTCTCGTATTCTTCTCCTGGGTGCTTGGGATTCTGTGTTTTGGGGGGAGGGTCGTTTTGCTGGCGATGGAGGTGGGCTTGCTCCTGTGCATCGCCGTCATTCTAGATTGTATTTTCGTTTTTTCCTTCGGTTCACTGAATCGCACCAAAATCGAAACACCCGAAGGGGAAGAAGGGGGCGCGCAGTCGCGCAAACTGCCCGTCTGGATCGCCTCTACACCTCGTTGCCGCCTGCCTTGATCAGAGATTTGGCACTTCTACTTCCATTATTGGCGCTCTACGCTCTGCGATGCCGAGTGACCACATCCCGCGTCAGTCTACGACCGAGAGGTTCCCGACCCGATCCCAGGCAGCCCATCTTTCTTCCGTGGATTGTTGGGCTGACTGAATTCAGTCAGGGTGCGGAGACGCTCTCGGGGACTACTCCTGAGTCTTGGGACGCTTGGAGGCCCCTTTCTCTGGCCAAGGAGATGTTTTTGGAGGCCGGCCACTCTGCTCGGCAGTCTGCGCGTGCGCGCGAGGCTCGCGCGCGCCAGGAGAGGCACTCCTGGGCGATGTCTGCGCTCCGTGCGGCCATGATGCACGACTCCCGCCGCGCACGCTCAGCAATTATTGCATACCCGCGGCTGGAGGCCCACTTTGATAAGGAGTGCGCCTGCGTGAACCTGCGCGGTATAACACAGCACGCGCACTGCCTCGATCGGATGGTGTTGGAGGAGGAGGAAAAGGATTTGATGCAAGCTGACTTGGATGGCATGCGCCGACGTGCTCTCGCTGCCCGTCTTCGCCGCCGCAAGCTGTCGCGGAGGAGGGTTCGCAGCAGGACTTATATTGGGGCTGTCGCGGATGCCGCTGGTAGCCCCTGTGGGACCTTTCGAGGAATCGGCCATTGTCTTGGGTGATCACTGGGCTCGGACCCCTCATCTTTCTTTGGTTCCAGAGTCGCTTTGGAACGAAATCAACCCACCGATTCAGAGGCTTCCTTCACTCCCCATCGATGCCGAATGGAAAGTTGACTACGCATCTTGGTTTGACATGCTACGCGAGCGCCCCCACAGCATCCCTGGCCCCGACGGGGTCTCATATGCAGTTTTGAGGTCCCCTGATGCCTCGCGCGCCCTGTACCCTTGCTACCTGACGCTGTTCACAGGGGAGGTCGATCGGCTTCCTGCGGACATAGTTAGAACTTTGCTTGTCTTCCTTCCTAAGGGAGCTGGCCCGCTGGACCAGCCTGGCTGCCCACTGACGCGCGCCCCCGCCTCCGCTCGTCCACTGAGTATGAGCAATACTGATGTGAAGTTGCTCGCGACTGCCTCCGTCTCTCCGGCGAAGCACACGCGTGACTTAATGGGGGAAGAACAGAAACTTTCTGGATGTAGGGGCATGATCGAGAATGTGGCGAGGGCGGAGGCGCGGGGGCTTGTGCGGCACCTCTGCGACGACGCGAGCTCCTGCCATTCTTCTGACCGGCTTTGCGTCGGCTTTCCTGAGCTTTCCTCAGGCCTTGCTCTTCCACGTGTTGGAGGTAATGGGGTTGCCTGCCTTCGTCGTTCGCTTCTTTCGCATGCTGCACGATGGCAATGTTGCTGTTATCACGGTGGGTGGGAGAAGGTTCCATATTCGTTTGATCGAGGCTGGGGTTAAACGAGGTTGTCCTGCATTGATGTTCCTTTTCGCATTGGCAGTTGACCTCCTCCGGCGTTGGATACGTCATCGATGCTCGCAACATGGATATTTCAATCTTGCGTGTGCGGACGACTTTCTGTTTGGCCTGCTGAATGTTCTCGCGGATCTAGACCCGCTCCTGTCTGCGATGGCGCAGCTCCTGCCCACTGCTGACCTTCGGCTGAACTTTTCGAAGTGCTAGCTGATACTGCGCGGAGGTCTCGACAGTGCCCGGCTTTCGGCCGTGCCGGTTCGCGGATATTCAAGTCGGTTCCTGGGCCGTTTGCTTTGGGCTTCCGATCGGCCCAGGCGCGGCGGAGAACGTCTGGCCGCCGATCCTGGATTTTCGGAGCGCGTGTACCAAACGTGCCATCTCGGACTAAGGATTGCCCAGAGTGCGCTGGCTTTCCGGCCCACGTGCTTGTCGAAGCTTCTATTCCGTCTCCAGCTTTACCCGCCTGATCGCCAATTGATACACCAATATCGTGAAAGCGCCACGCGTTTGATTTCTGGCCTTCGGAACGTCATCCCCTACAACATTGCCACTAAAATGGAGGACCTGGGATTCCGCGCGGAGTTCGTTGACGCTGAGGCGGTTTCACGAGCCACTCAGATTCGCCAGCTTTTAAGGTTTCAGTTTGTCTATGGAGTTCTGGAGGAGCTGGGGGAGGCGAGGGGCAACCTAGAGCATATCCCCTCTAGGTGGCACAAGGGCTGGATTGAGACATCCTTCCCGGGGCACGCGCGGAAGATGAGGTAGTGGTATCTAGGGCCCCCCGTGCGTTTGGCTCGCGGCACGTCGCGGCTGCAACAGAAACTCCACATTGAAATCCGCGCCATGCAGCAGTCAGAGCTTGTTCGTGCCAGCCTCCCGCGTCGAGCCCAGAAGCTTGTCACTGCCGCTACTGCCCGTGGGATTGAGTGCATGTGCCAGTCGATCGAGGCCGTCTGCGATGCGACCTCGATGTGCATCGGCGTTGCTCCGCTGAGGCTGATCACAGGCTCCATATGTACTTTCCCCGCTTTCATTCCGAGCCTATGGGGTGAGTCTTTGGTTGCGTTCTGATGATTTTGTTGATTCGGATTCGAATCATCATTATTCCAGATGCCCCCACCTTGAAGCTATTTGGAGAAAATGGCTCCAGGACGAAATGTGTGCCCACAGTGACCCAGTGAGATCCCACTGGTCCCCCCCCTGTCTTTCGCTTTCTCCTGACTCTCCAACGGCCTCTTTAAAGCGAGCTGCTTGCATTGATGCCTTGTTTGCGGCGCTGAATGCCCGCCGCCCCATGCGCTTCGCTTCCCCGTCGGAGGTCTTCGAAACGCGCTTTGGGGCGACCGCGCGGCGGCGCCCTAGGCTTGCCGCGCTGTGGAGACAGAGTGTCTTTCGCACCCGAAGGATGGCTCGAGCTCGCCCCCTCTCCTGGAGGCGCTGCCAGCCCGTGCTCAGGGCACGCCCCTGGGCAGATGGGAGCCCCCGACCGAAGGGGTGCCGAGCCAGAGCCACTCGGGCGCTCGAATGCTCGCCCACCGAGGCGACCGCCTTCTTGCAACAAACAGAGCCAGCAGCCCACGGCGAGCCCTGATTCCCGGCTTCGAGATGCACGCCACGGCCAGCACCCACTCCGAACTGTGCCCCCGTCGAAGAAGAGGTGGGATCGACAGCGAGGTTGATTGTGATATCGATCGAGGTATCGATAGTATGATCGATAGCGATACCGATAAAGAGATCGGATGCGAGATCGGCACTGGGTTCTGACACCTGTAGCGACGTCGATCCAGCGCGCCCCGACCCTGCGAGATCGACAGTGGGATCGGCCGAGCGAGGTCGAAAGCGGGGACGATAGCGACATGGCATCGCAGGGCAACATCTCCATCGCGCGCTGTCGCCAGCTCGAGGGCGCGTCACCAGCATCGTCATCATCACGCCCATCGCATTTGCCAGCTGCCGGTTCTTCCCCCACCCCCCAAGCCTCCATGTCGTCCGAAAGGTGGTCGTATAGAACGGCCTTGGAAGAGGGCCAGGATATCCGGTCGCCCCGCACTGGAGAACGAAGACGTCAGATGTATGCGGAGGAAGGCGGACCGTTGCGCAGTACGAACTTGCGCGTGGAAAAGGGGCGGGGGAAGGAAGATCTATTTGCATTGGACGAGGAGGAGGAGGACATCACCCCGGCCGATCTGGATGCGCCCGGTTGGCCGACGGCGTTGGGCGCAACCATTTGGGCTCCAGTGGTGCTAACGTGCACGAGCTCCTCTGAATCCAAGGCGCGGGCCCTTGATTTCTTTGCCGTCCCGGGTACTCTTGCACATGGATCCAAGATAGACGTGCTGACAGATGTTGCAGCTGCAGTTGCGCTATCTTGTTCGGCTTACTCTGCACGTGAAGGCGCGATGCTCCCTTTGTCACCCAGCGATTCGGGTTCCACGTCGCTTCCCAGTCGACCTCCCCATTGGACGCTTGCGAGCTGATCCAGTACCACGCCGGGGGCACTTTCGTGAGACAGTCGAGCAGGCCGATATGGACATTGACATGCGCAGGCAATCGTGGATTCAGACGGCGGAGTTCGGCCGCGCGGACGCCCGCGACATCGTGCACCAGGATTGCCCATAGTATTTCGGCTGAGCTCGTGGCCCGTTTTCTGTGCCAAGGCGCCACCGAAGCCGCTGCGTGCTTGGTTGCCCAGGATCTCTCCCGTTGCCACGTGGTGGCGGCTCCTGGCCAGGCGTCTCGCTGGACTGGGGTCCGCGCAGCCTGTTCCCCTACGCGCTTGTGCTCTGCGCGTCCGTAGCCATTTTGGCTCAAGTTCCAACGTGGCCCCCGGCGTTGGAGCTTGAATCACAGCCAAGGGGGCGGCTCAAGGCCCCCGTGCAACCAATCAGCTTTCACGAACTGTGCTCACCTCAGTTGCCGCCAGGCTGGTGAGCACGCGTTCTGGCAACACGACTCCCCGCGGGGATCGAGCATGGCTCCTCCTGCTTCTCGTGGGGCTGTGCGAAGGATGGCATGGGCATCGCAGTGGAACTGCAAATGGTGCACTAGCAAGGCGGGCGCTCGCTGGTGGAATGCGGCCACAGCTTCGGCTTGTACCCAGTGCGGCTGCAGCAAAGACATGGCCTTCCATTCGGTCCGTCAGCTGTCGGAGGCGCCGAGCACCAGTGCCAAGAAGCCGCCAAGCCCTTCGCACCGTGAGAGAATGCTCGAGAAGAAGCTGGCCGACCTTCAACGACAGCTGGCAGCCAAGCAGCAGGCCCCAGCGGCCCCTGATGCAGCAGATGGTAATGCCATGCAAGTTGATGGGGGAGATCGGCTCGCGAACGAGAACGCCAAGTGGAAAGAGGAGCTGGCCCAGGCAGAGTCCATGCTCAAGGCGCTGCCCAAGGAGCCCAGCACTGAGTTCGGCAGGGAGCAGAAGTTTCATTTGGAGAGGCACCGCGACGCGTGCAAGTCCAAGTTGCGTGCTGCCCAGCCCTTCGAATGGAGGGCGCATGATGTGGTCAATCAGAAGAAGCAGCTTGAGGAGAAACGTATTCGTCTCGAAGGGGTGCGTGCTCAGGCTCAGAGTCGTCTCGAGGAGGCGGCCAAGGCGCTGGCCGACGCCGACCAAGCGTTGCAGCTCACCCTGGAACAGATCACTGCGAAGGAAGAGGAGATCAAGCAGGTGCTCAAGGAGCAGCCGCTGTCGCCCAAGCAGAAGGATCTCAGCGCCACCATTGAGTCCATGGGAACCTCCGTCGAGGCGCTTGGGACCATGCTTAAGGCGAGAGGCCTTGAGCAAACCGGCGCTGACATCTTGGGGGGCAAGCTCCGTGAATGCATGGACATGCTCAAGCTGGCCGAGAAGAAGCTCAGCCAGCCGCCCGAGGTCCCGCCAGAGGCCAACGGTTCAGCTGCTCCTCCTCAGCAGTCTCCTCCTGGGGATGATGGTGGTCAGCCCCCTGCTGCAGGAGGCTTTGCATTCGCTGGCCAGGAGGACCCTGAGGATCTCAAGAACCTGCTCCAGTCCATGGGAGTACCAGTCCCCGAGGATGAAGAGGAAATTCGCGCAGCAGCCAAGCGGGCAGCTGAGCAGTTCACTCAGTTCACGAAGAAGCAGAAGGTTACGGCCTAGACATCTCTGCTGTGTGGCTTGGTTGTTGCTTAATACTACGGTCACCATGACGGAAGCTCATACGATCGAGACCTTCAACTGCTCGTCACAGCCTCAGCTTCTAGACTACCTGGAATGGTCTAAGGCTCAGGTGATGACGGTGCAGGAACATCACATTCTTCCAGATAAATTACCTGATGCCCAGGCCAAGGCTTTGCAGCGAGGCTGGCATGGGATCTGGTCCGCCGCCAAGACCACGGATGCGGGCGGACGTTCAGCAGGGTTTGCAGTTCTTACTCGGAAACATGTGGTCGTCACAGCTGCCCCCAAGACCGAGGACGGAGTGATCGTCCCGTCGAGGCTCATGGCCACAAAGTTGTCATGGGGGCCATCTGGGGGACTCATCGTCTACACTATCTACTTATACGTCGGCGAAGGCATGTCTGTCCACAACGTTGCTCTGCTCAAGCAGTTAGCGGAGCATGTGATGCTCATGAGGTCGTTGGGCCACACCAACTGGTTGTGTGGCGGCGACTTCAACAACAGCCCTGAGGACGTCGGGACGGATTGGCTCCACAGCATTGGAGGCTTAGTCGCAGCGTCTCGGGCAACTACGTGCAGGCAGACCCTCCCAGGTACCGTGATCGACTATTTTTTGGTGGGTGCGGCGATGCTACCGCGCATTCGCAGGCCAGCTGTAGTCGAGGATGCAGATGCCAAGCCTCGCCTGCCTGTGACGATGCCCGTCACAACACAGGAGTGCCCAGTGATGCTCAGGAGAATCCAGGAGGCCAAGGAGATGCCCACCACGGTCAAGGCAGGGTGCTCAAGGTTTCCTTGCAACTGGAGTGTCGTCCGTGAGCAGATAGACCTCATCAAGTCTGACACGGAATTGGGCGCGGCGTGGTTGCAGGTGGTCAATACGATCGAGCTCGAGTTAGCAGGGAGGCACGACATTGTCGGAGAGCATGTCCTGCGATATCTGACACCCTCGAGCGTTGCCGCGGAGCTCGCCGCGTTCAACGGTACTCCTGAAGATCGGCGGGAGTCAGGACACGGATGTGTTTATGCCTGGCGAGTTGCTGCAAGATGGGCCCGACACATCCGTCGAATGTCCGAGTACATGGGCACGCCCATCCATCTCATTTGCAACGTGGGTGTCTCTGCCTCGGTTGGAAAGGAGCAGTTCTCTACACTCAATGAGCAGCAACTCCGCGAGGGAAGACGAGGACAGACTCGCAAGAAGCTCAAGCAAAGTCACGTCGAGAAGCTGGGCGTTCTCTGCTACGACCTGGACAACTTCTCTCGTCGAGTGCATAGTTCGCATGATGTGCTCCGAATGATGGATGACTCGGCTCGTGATTTTCTGCAGGCAGGGTGGACAGCATGGTTTCAAGACCTCGAATTAGATCGCAAGCTTGAGCAGATCATTGCTCAGGCGCAGCTGGTGCAGGATTTGCATTCGCAGCGCCGCAAGGAGGAATGGCAGCAGTGGTCCGAGGATGCTTTCAAAAATGGTGGGCGTGATGCGCACCGTTTCACCCGACTTCGTGCCCTGCAGCAAGTGTTGCAAGCCTCTGACCACTCTACGCCAGCGCAGCTGGCGGACCACGAGCTAGAGAAGTGGCAGCAGATTTGGAGTCTACATGGCGCTGGCGAGCTTCCTCGTCCTGCTGATGCAGATGAGTGGGAGCACCTGCCAGAGCTCACGGGGGCCCAGATTCGGGCCACCATCATGTCTTTTGCCCGTCGCACAGGACGTGGGCAGATGCGTATTCTGCCTCGGCATTTTTGGTTTGTATGCGATGAAGGGCTACAAGCCATGGCCGAGATGTTCATGGCCTGCGAGAAGCGGCTGATCTGGCCGCAGGACCTTTTGTTCACGGAGTTGTGTATGCTTCCGAAGCCGAGCGGAGGCACACGACTCATTGCTCTCCTCAACACAATGTTGAGGATATGGGGCCGTGCTCGTCGACATCTAAGCACGGCCTGGGAAAAAGCTCACAGACACCCTGCATTCTGGGGGACGGGAGCTGGACGTTCTTCATCGGACTGTGCGTTCCACTTAAACTTACAGGCCGAATCGGCACACGCACGCAAGTTGCATGTCGTTACAGTATTCCTGGACATGTTCAAGTGCTATGAGACCATAGTATGGAGCATGATAATTCGAGAAGCTAGAGCACTATATTTCCCTCTTAGATTGATCTGGATGGTGCTACAAACTTATCGTGTTCCACGGACCATACGTGCATATGGTAATATTAGCTCGATGTATGTGGCCCGTCAGGGCATTCTGGCTGGCTTACACATGCTACCACTATACTTATGGTTGTTCTGCATCGGGTGGTCTCTAACCAGTACAATAGATATCCAGATATCACAGCACGCGTGCTTATGGACGACTTTACCATGCAGTGGCAAGGCCTTGACCCCAGAGGAGCAGACATACTGCACACGTGCGTACGCAACTTCGGTGGTGACGTGAGAGAGTTAGGCCTCATCCTCCAGAACTCTAAGTCGGGATTCGTTGCTACCACGGTTCGTGCTCGACATCGGTTTTCGTCGGGGGTCAAGTGCATGAAACTCAAGCCCAAGCACCACATGCGCAACTTAGGTCACGAGCTCCACGGGGTCAAAGCACGTCGTATCCAAGAGCAAGCACGCATGGCTAAGCTTAAGGAGAGGGTCGGAAAGATACGCACGTTGGAGCGTGCTGTGCACGAGCGGCTTGGGGTGTTGTGGCGCACTGGGTTGTTACCTGCAGTGGGGCACGGCACGGGTGTGAGTGGTACGTCGGACACTGTGCTCAAGCAGTTGCGCACTTTCGCGGGCGGTATGATTGGAGCTGCCCGTAATGCATCACTCACGCTCTACCTTGCTACTCAAAGGGATGACAGATTCGACCTTGTTTTTGATTGTACTATTCTTGTTGTCAAAAGATACCATAGCTTTATATGGGACAGCAGAGTATCCTTAGCTGAGCTGCATCACACATGGCAGTATGTATCCGACAAGTTCCAAGATGCCAAGCCGACTTGGGCCATGGCACGAGGACCGATGTCGACAGTATGGTTTACATTGATTCGTATCGGATGGCAGTTCAGCGGACCCGCTCTTTTTACGAACGACCTTGGACAACAATATTCGCTACTGTATGTTGCTCCCAGAGATCTGGAGAAGCGTCTGGTGGAATCTATTCATCGGCTCCAGGTGGGACGTATCCTTCACCATCTACCAGAGCGGATCGGCGACGAGAAGATTTGGCGACGGGCCATGAGACTGGCGTTGTTTTCTGTCAAAGCTGGACCAATGAGGGGAGCACTCAGGAAGTTGTGGGCTGGAGGTCTTTTGTGTCCCGACAGGTCAGTGGACCTTGGAGTCGGGGCGTCTCGTGAATGCCCATATTGCGGTGCTCCCAAAGGTACTCTCTCGCATCAGTGGAACGTCTGCCCTGCTACATTGCAGCTCTCAGATGCATGCCCCGAGGTCATTCCCGACGACGTAGTTGAGTTCCGCGAAGTCAGGTTGAAACTTGTGGAGGAGAACAAGAATGACCCCGATACTTTTGATCTGACATATGGACTTCCGACGGAGCCTTTGCAACCCCGTCTTCCAGATGAGACCCCAGAGATACTGCCATGGGGTGATGCTGATGGGCTCTGGTCTTCTATCACTTATTGCGACGCTTCGGGAATGCACATCAGTCATCCTACTCTGGGCCGTGTCGGATGGGCCATTGTTCAGATATGTCCGTCGACGGGGATCCCAGTTCGAGCTCAGTACGGGGGCCTCCCTGGCCGCGACCAAACGGTGCCTCGGGGAGAACGCTACGCGGGATACCGAGCGTTGATGATGATGGAACGGCCAGGCTTACTTGTCAGTGATCACCTGTCGTTCGTACGTGAAGCTAACAAATGGAGTCCAGAACTCGAAGCTAGCGGCTCGCTGCACGCCGAGGTCTGGCGCAAGATCTTCCATCTCTGCCGACATGACCAGCGGCGCTCTGAATTTGTCTGGGTGCCTTCCCACAAAGATATTCAGGATTTTATCGAGGCAGGTGGATCACTCGCCCATGCCCATGGGAATGCATGGGCCGACTTCTTTGCACATGCTGGAGCTATGGGCGTGAAGGTCGCGGACACGCTGGCAGAACATCACAAGCAGATGATCGTCCAGTCCAAGAAGATCGCCCAGTTCACGGCGTGCATGACATCCCGCACGGTCAGGATGTTCAAGGAGGTTGGGGAGCCCCTGGTTAAGAAAAACAAGTTAGATCAGGCCCCCAAGCTCTCCCTCACCGAACATGAGTTTGTCCAGGACGGTGCCCAAGTGAGATGTTCTAAGTGCCTCAGGATCGCCACTACCCCTGTGAGCTACAGGACCCTTTTTAACTCGCATTGTCTTGGGGCCCCAAAAATCGGTAGAGGACATAAACACATTCGTTGGGGCCCCGCTGGAATCTGTGAACTCTGTGGGCGCTATAGTTTGCAGGTTGACAAGTATATTAAAAAGCTCCGTGAGGATTGTCTTGGGCCGCCAGTCAATAAAGCCACTCGTGCTAGCGTTCGCTCCCAGGTTAAAGCCCTGTCAGCAGGACGTGTGCCCAGGACGCGGCGGCCCATCCTCCTCGGGGCTGATGCTGCAGCGGGTCCAGGCAGCCAAGAGGCCGCCCCATCCAGCCCAGCTGCGCCCTCTCGCGTCGCTGCCGCCCTCCGACCGGAGGAGACGGCGGCTGTGGGGAGGGACGGGGTGGGGGACGGGGGTGGGACTGATTCGGGTTCATCCGATTAGTCGAATCCTTCTGCTGCTGGACCTTCCAGCCTAGCCTGGGGCCTCCCCCCACCAGTGGGTCTTTGCCCCAGGCTGCCGCCTGCCGCCCCCTGTCGTCTGGACTGGGCCTTGTGGTGGCCTAGGCTTCACTGTTTGACAGCCCGTTTGGCTGATCTCGGATCGACCTATGGGTTGATCTCCGCGTGGGGCCTCGAGGTTCTTGAGGCCCCTCTCTTTTCAATTCGGCCCTCTTCCGTTCCTTTGGGTTCGGTTGGGGCTCCCGACTTGGACACACCGCTTGTGCTCTGCGCCTTGCTAGGCGCCTCCGGCCCATGTCCCAGGTCAGCAAGACTCCCGAGGCGGACGCCTCGCCGTGGCTCACTCTGCTATCGCTGGCGCGTGAGCTACCGCACATGCTTGCGGAGTGTGCCCCGCGCGCGGCGAGCAGTATAGCCAGCGCAGTTTGAAAGCAAGCTGCATCTGTCAAGCTCAGCGGGTGGCGCTTGTGGTGCGCTACTCATAGTTGCACAGGAGGCGCGGCCCTCAACTCCTACGCGAGGCCTGCCCAGCCCGGGGTATCCCAGCTCAGTTGTCCAGGTGCAAAGTGCCAGGCGCCCTGCCACCGTGGCGGAGGAGATGGAATTGCTCGAGGCTCCGTGGGCGGGATGGTGGAGGGCGGGGGCACTCTCCGATTCCATCTCCTGCCCCGGGGACATGGGGCCCGAGCTGCCGCATCCCAGCCTGTCGGATTCCAAGACATGCGTTCGCAGTTTTCCCTAGCGACTGGGATGTGGTTTCGATTCGCCTTCCCCGTTGCACTTGTTGCACCTTTTCCGATGGAGTCTTGCTGGTTATGATCGAGCTCCTGGGGGAGGTTGAAACGCGTTGTTAGTGGCCTCGCTTTCGGACCAAAGTCGTTTTTCTTGGCAAGCGTGAAGGGGGTGTTCGACCGATAGTTTTCATTCACATACTTGCTCGAATTCAAGGGCGGTTGCGACGCCCGCTCATCAAGAGATGGCAGGCCGCCAACGATAAGGCCCTACTGGTGGTCGACATCAGGCCGCAGCAGCGACAAGCTCGTTTGGGTCCAGGCCGCCAGCTCGGAGCGGGCCGCCTCGCAGGCTTTCCAGTGGGCCCACGTTGCTTTACCTCCAGAAGGCCTTCGAACATGTTCGGCACAGCGAGCTGGTTTGTGCTGCTGTGGCATTGGGGCTTCCACTCCGCCAGCTGAGGCTTCTGGTCGAGCTCCACAGGGTCCCGCGGATCCTTTTCCCTTGGGGACGTGGTTTCAAGGCCACTGGAGGCACGTCAGGCCGTTGTGCCAGGATGTCAGTTCGCCGCGCTGATGCTCCAGCTCATTTTAACCGACCCGGTTGACGTGGTTGCGGCGGCCTATCAGCACGTCAAATTTGTGATCGCCGCAAGTAATTTCGGAGCCCACCGCGCAGGAAGAGAGCAGGATGTGGTCGAGGACCTCGCAGGGGCTACGACCTTGCGTGATGATGAGCTGCAGAAGGCGCATTTGGTCGCTCACCGTCGCATGAGATGGGTCGTTGCGCCACCGAAGTCGATTCGCATTCAGCTGGTCCGTAGGCTCCGCCATTTCAATGCTCAGGGCGCTGACAATGAACGCAACCTTGGTCTATGTTTAGGCTGCAGTCTGTCGGTTGCGGGCCGCGCGAGCTGCGCGTAGAGCACCGGCTTTGGCTCGGGCTCGGAAGATCGCCTCGCCCGGCAAGCACGTCAAACAAACGCCGACTACATAGCACGGTGCAGGCCGCCTTCCTGGCTTTCTACAAGTACGGGGGGGGGAACGGTGAGCGGCGCAAATTGCACGGAGTTTCGCATATCGCGCGCCATGCAAGCACAAGTCCAGGTAGATAGGTTGTCTGGTCGCAGCCGCACGTTGCTTCTTTATGCTGTATGAGTCGCCGCGATGCGATCCAGCATATTAATGTATGATCGGGCCATGTCAGATATTTTGCGGTGGCCGTCTGGGATTGTCTGCTGCCTGCTGCGCTGCATGAACAAGGAATATGCTATGTTCGCCGACGCTTCTCCAGCCACGGCAGTCGTTGGGCGGGGGTCCGAGGGCCCATTGCGGCCTGCGCGGCCAGGGCGATTCGTCTCGGACTTCAGGTCGAGGGTTTTGTTATCAGGCGCCCCACCCTTGGGCAGCTCTCCGTCCAGGAAGTGGGCCCGAAGACTTTTGTAGTTTGGCTCCAGAGGGCGGTCGAGTATTAGATCTGGGGCAAGGTCGCAGCCCGTCTGGAGGTCCCTGAGTTGAAGAATGGATGCGGCCTTGCCCCGCTCAGAACCCCCCGATCCCTTTCCCCCGTGGAGCGCGAGTATATCAAGAGTGTTTCAGGGGGCCAGCGGCCGCGACGCAGACAGCGGGAGGCTAAGTTGTCCAGCAACCCCACGCGAGCAGCGTGCGGCGCCTCCCCTGGGAGTTTGTTGCACAGGCACGCAGCGCGTGGCATGCGTGAAGAGGCCGCGGAAAGAACTCCCATCACTTCCTATATTGCTTCTATTGCACGTGCGGCTACTCAACCTCTCCCCCCCTTCTAGCTGAGAGGCTGCTGCTGCCGCTTGCTGATCTCCCCCCCTGCAAGCCCGTGCCCGACAGAAGGTTTGGAGGAGGTCCCGAGGCGATGGCAAACCATATATTCTATATTCTTCGATGGCAGCTGAGCCGGCGCCTCGCCTCCCACGCGCAGGCCGTTGCGTGGGCCATCGTCTCGCCCTGCCCCTCTACTCACAGCGTGCTCTCCGTGATGCGTGGCATGTTGCGCGAATTGTGTTAAGAGATTGGTTATGCTGAGCTGCGCGCCTTTTACAGAGCGCTGCAGCGCGCCCGTCCACGCCCCGCGCTGTACACAGACTCGTCCTTCGTGCATGATGGCTTGCACTGCCGAGGAGGACGGGGCGCTGCGACCCCGCAGTGCATGGCCTGAGTTGCAGCGCGGGCTTTGGGCCAAGGTTCACGACTGGGAAGGCTCATTCGAAGTCTGTTTCAGGAAAGTGCAGGGACATTGCACGCAGACCAGGGTTCAGCTCGGCCTCCGCAGTGCTTTTGAGAACGCTGGCAACGATGAGGCTGACTCTTGGGCCCAGTGGTCGGCGTCGCGTGCGAAGATTTCTCAGTCCTACAGGGGCCAGTTCAAAAGCAAAGCCAAAGTCCTGGCCGATGGGTGGGAGCTTGTTTCGCCGATTTTGGTTGTGAGCATGTTACGCCTGAACAGAGGCGGGTTAGACCGTCTCCTGAACAGCCAACTTGCACGGTGGAGCCCCTTCCCCCCGTCCCCACCCCTCGCCCCCTCCTGCGCGCAGACGCTGCACATGTGCGCGCGGCCGCGGCAGGAGGGAAAAAGGCATGTCGCGCATGCGTTCCAGCTCGACGCGGGCGCGTGGTGTGTCGTGTGCGTTGTGCGTGGTCTCGGGGGTCTTAAGGTGACCACTCGCCTTTTTCAAGAGTGCAATGGGGCCCCCGTGGCAGGGTCTCATGGCGCGCGCGTTATGGTAATCTCGCGCGTGTGCCAGCCAGGTATAGCCGCAATAAGAAGCGGCATCTGTTACGCCAGCCGTTCCGCATTGGTGGTCTGATCCGCGCTGGCGAGGTCGCCTCCCTATCAGTAGACTAACTCGTTTGTCTTTCTGGTGTCTTACCCGAGAGGTGAACTGGAGCGAGTGGTGGCGGAAGTGATTCGGGCCCGATCAATGGGTTGCGCCTCCCACTCACCTCAAGGTGTGCTGCGAGACCTATCGCGGCGCCAGGCTTTGTCGAGAAGGAGGAGGAGGAGGAGGTGGAGGAGGAGGAGGAGGGGGAGGGGGAGGGGGAGGGGGAGGAGGACAAGCTAGGTGCGCTCGCGTCAATCTGACATCCTACCCCTCCCTCCCATCGCTTCTCATGGCGTAGATCCCCTCTCTACTCGCACAGTCGGATGTCGAGCATGACAATGATCCCGAAAAGGATACGCGATGCATTTTAGAGCACGGCGTGGCATGGCGTAGAAGAGCACCGCAAAGCGTAGTATCAACCTAGCATTGCATTGCATGCCGTGGCATGGCACGGGAAATGACGCCAGCGCTGCAGCGGGAGCACGGGTCGGAACGAACGGAAGCGCGGAAATGAGGCCAGCGCTGCAGCGGGAACACGATTCGGAACGAGCGGAAGCACGGAAATGAGGCCAGCGCTGCAGCGGGAGCACGATTCGGAACGAGCACGGAAATGAGGCCGGCGCCTCAGCGAGAGCAGCATTTTGCAAAACATGCAGGCGAAAACCCAACTCCAGGGAATCTTGTGCGTAAGAAACAGTACGCGGGGGAGGGGCTCATACTTCGGAACCGTCATCAGGGGAAGAGGGAGAGTAGTATTCATACTGTGTAACTGTAGAGGAGGAGGAGGAGGGAGGCCACAGGAGGAGGCCGCAGGAGGAGGCTGCAGGAGGAGGAGGAGGAGGAGGAGGAGGAGGAGGGAGGCTACAGGAGGAGGCTGCAGGAGGAGGAGGAGGAGGAGGAGGAAAAGGGAGAAAGATGAGGGATGCCGCAGGAGGAGGAGGAGGAGGAGGAGGAGGGGCGACGGCCTCGCCCCCCGGGACCCGAGGGCATGGTGGGCGCCATCATCACCGGCTGCGCGAACCACCGGGATTTCGAGACGGCCTCGTCGTTAGGCGTGGCTGCGCCCCCTTTCCTAAGCGGAGGAGGAGGAGGAGGAGGAGGAGGAGGAGGTGAGTTGGAGCTCTCCCTGGACGCCCGAAATGGGCACGGAAAGAATGGGCACAATGCCCAACAGCAGTTCCTGTTCATATCGAACAGGACTCGCTGTCCGCGCCGCCGCGGCCCGTGCCCACTCGAGGCAGAAGGCCGCCTGCCCAGCAGCGGCCGCTGTTGGTTTGGGACCACAATTGTTGTTGGGCATTGTGCCCATTGTTTCAATACCCATTTCGGGCGTCCAAACGGGAGGATAATGGGGAGGAGCGGGAGGAGGAGGGGGGCAGGAGGAGCAGGAGGGGGGGGAGGAGGAGCAGGAGGAGGAGCAGGAGGAGGAGCAGGAGGAGGAGGGGCAGGATGAGGAGGAGGAGGAGGAGGAGGAGCAGGAGCAGGAGGAGGAGGAGGAGGCCGAGGCACCGCCGAGAGCCGAGAGCAGGCACAGAATGTGGTCGTTTTCTGGTGCATTGTTCTGCCGATCGGTGCGGGCTCCCGCCCCCCCCACGATCGGCAAAACAATCTATCGTATAGGGTCCAGCAACAGGGTGACAGGGGCGCAACGATCGTAACAGGGGCCCCTTTGAGCCTTCCCATCTAATCGTATCCCCGCCTTCATGGGTCGGCCTTCATGGCCGGTAACAGGGGCCCTTTGTTACATGCAATGCCTACCTCAGAGGACACGCTGCCGCAAACAGTCGTACTGCGCAGGGGCTCAGAGCCAGACCCCTTCCCCCTTCCCTTCCGCCCAATGTCGACGAAACGCCGAATCAGAGAACGTTCGCAATAGTACCGATATGAGTTTGGGGCCGACTTGGGCCTTTTCGGTGGCCGGCGGGCTGGGTCGGGGGCTGGTGGGAGCTTGTTTGAAAGAATTGAACACTCAGAAATCGAGCACGCCAGGCACCCTTGGTAATTTGATACATCATCAGGGCGCGGGAGATCGAAGACGCCTATGGCGAATCACCGCCGCCCATTGCCTTTTGGAAGCGCCTGTGTGGCCGAACGTTGCGGCCAGGGCTCGGCCAAGTTGTCGGACTTGTTGTTCCCCCAGCCGTTGTGAAAGCCCTTTGGGGCAACACTTGGGAGAGAAAGAAAAAGAGGAAGAAAGGAAGGAAAGGGAGGAGGAGGAGGCCTCATGGGTGTTTGCTGAGGGCCTCTTGGGGGCTTCCATGGGCCTCTTGGGGCCTTTGGAGGCTCTTTGGGACGCTTTTTGACCGTCTGAGGGGGTTCCTGGCCCGTCAGACGCCATCTGAATCCGTCTCGGAGGCCTCTCTGGACCGACTTGGGGCCATTTTGGCTCATAGGGTCGTCTTGGAGAGTCGGAAGCGTGAAAGGGCGAGAACGCTAACATCTTTTGCATAACCACAAGACAATCATGAGTTTGGCCTTCTGGAAGTCCCCTGGGAGCCCCCTTGGGGCATCTTGGGGGCCTCCTGGACTGTCTGGAGGACATCGAGCCGTCGTGGGGCTATCTTGGGCGTCTTGGAGGCGCATTGGAGGCGTCTTGTGTTTGTTCTGGAGGCAATCTTGGGACCACCTTGGTCGTCTTGGAGGCACCCTGGAAGCCATCCTGGCCGCCTCACGAGCGAGTGTTCCAGCTGTTTCCCAGCCTTGTGGGTCCCTGCGGGTGGCCGGCGCTATCGGCCGAGACCCCATGGGAACGCTGACAAAAAAAACAGTGAAAGACCAGGCATGCCGTGCACAACTGTGGCAAGCCAACAGGCTTGGCATCGCTCGGACGTGTGCTTTTTTTCTCGGCGAGGACCATCGAGGAGCATCCTTGACCATTTGCCGAAACAACCACGCACGAAGCCGAAAAAAACACAGGGAATGGACGTCCGAGCGATGGCGAGACAGGGGGTGCCTGATCGACGACGCCTGCGTTGAATCACCGCCGGGCCCTTTCTTTTGGGGCACGCCTACGTGGCCAAACGTTTGGGCAAAGTTCGGCCACGCTGTTGGACCAGATGTTCCCCAGCCGTTGTGGAGGCCCTTCGGGGAACACGTTTGAAAGGAAGAGGAGGAGGGAGGAGGAGGAGGAGGAGGAGGAGGAGGAGGAGGAGGAGGAGGAGGAGGGGCAGGAGGAGGAGGAGGAGGAGGGAGAGAAAAAAGGAGAAAAAGGGGAGCATGGAGAAGGAGAAGGCATCTTGAGAGCCTTTTGGCCTCTGGGGCCACTCTCGGGGCCTCCTGGGAGCTTCCTGGGAGCGTTTTGGAGGTCTCTTGAAGGCCTCCTTGGCCCGCTTGGGTTATGATGTTCCAACCTACTTTAGCCTTGATCACCAGAATGAATTTCGAGCACCAAGAAAACACCCCAAAATTCGAGAATTTTCACGTGTCGGGCCCTGGGAGACACTCTTTCGACACTGTTTCGACACTCTTTCGACATTTTCCTGGGTGCTCGAAATTATGTATGGGATGTGGTCCTTAAGTGCGATGAGAGCAACATAACTCTTGGGGTCATTTGGGGGCTTCTTGGGGGGCATAGTTGGCTGTCTTACGGCGTTCCGGGCCCGTCTGACGCTGTCGAGAGCCGTCTTGGATGCCTTTTTACACCGACTCGGGGTCCTCTGGGGGCGCTTGAGGGCCGTTTTGGAGGGCATCTTTGGGCGCCTTGGAGGTCTCGTGTCCCTTCTTGGGGCCCTCTTGTGGCCGCTTTGGAGGCTTCTTTGGCCGTCACGGGGTCATCTTGGAGGCCTTTGGGGCCATCTGCGGGCGATTTTGGGGGCCTCAGGGGCCCGTCGGAAGGCAGAAAAGAAGCAAACACCTAATTCTGCCAAACAACCTCACGAACATCAGTGATTCGGGCCGCGTCGGGGCCTTCTTGGAGGACCTTTCGGAGGCCTCTTGGGCCATCTTCGGGGCCTCTTGTGCGCTTGTGGTGCCGTCTTGGGCTACCTTGGGCCATCGTAGCGGTCTTGGAGGCATCCTGGGACCGTCTTGGACGCGATCTTGGGGCTATCTTGGGCCCTCGTGGGGCCATAGTGGCCGTCTTCGAGGCATTTGGGCAGTCGTGGAGGCCATCTTGGGACCAGTTGGATCGGCAAGACCGAGGAGACACGCACCGCCGAAGCCCCAGGGGAGGGTGCAAAAGAACCAGAAACGTCCTGAACATCAGCTCGCCAGGTAACCTCCTCCTCCTCCTCCTCCTCCTCCTCATCCTCCTCCTCCTTTGTGGCAGGCCAACAGGGGGCGGCGGATGTAGTGGCCTTCGGCCCATCCCGCCACCGTGCCTGGGTCGTGAACCAGAGGGGTGTCTTCGGGTCTCCTGGGAGGCTTCTTGGGTACTTCTTGGCGGCCTCTAGGAGCACCAGGCATCTTGGGGGGCTCTGGGGCGCTCGCGGGGGCATGTTGGGGGCATGTGTGATACCACCCTCTGGGGCCGAACGAATCGAGCAACAAACAACACACGCGACACGCTCAGGGAGATCCAATCAGAGAAACTATGTATTCATTGTCTGTCGGGGTTTTCTGGTTTCTGCTAGGCCTGGCGGCCCGTTGGGGCCAGACGGATCGCGAGGAGGCGGAGGAGGAGGAGGAGGAGGAGGAGGAGGAGGAGGGGCCATCTGTGGTTGTGGCTCCTTGCGTTTCTGGCCCTTTGACGAGCTTTTTACACTGCTCAGTTCAGGGAGCCCGAGGGGGCCCGAGGACACTCCACTCGTCGCGCACGGCACGCTGGTGGATCCCAGTCAGACATGTTGCGTCGTGTTGTTTTGAAAGAGTTCGGCATGTACTCCAAGACATGTTGCGTCGTTGCTTGAAAGGGTTCAGACATGTTGCGTCGTTTTTTGGAAGGGTTCGACATGTACTCCAAGACAGCTTGCACATCGGTTTGGTTTCCGAAAGCGTCGCTGAGTTTCCTTTTGAATGCCCTCTGAGCGTCCTCTGCATACTGGAATCGTCCGAGCAATGCCCTGGCAGAGTCCCACTTCCAAATGAAACACACGATTTGAAGTTCAGCGGTATAATTATATTTCATCCATGATCAATTGTCCCATCCGATCTGGCATAGATATGCCCCCCCACCCCACAGATGTTCCTTCCACTTGGCATCGCCCCTCCCCTCCCCCGTACACCAAGCATTGTTTACAAGTCGAGACGGCTCAAGGTCATGAGTCATATGTCTGATTGAGAGCAAAGGCGAATCTAGCGTTTCGCGAACAGTCGATTCCACTGTCCCTCGTCATCTTCGAACTCGGGTCAGATGCGGTCGCCAAATGTGATTGCCCTCGTCAATGACATTGAACGACTGGGCGAAGCGCAGGAATGGGATCGGATTCGAGAATTGTTTCAACGCGCGTTCATCAACAAAATCAAGTTGCACCCAGCAGTGTACACTGCTGGTATCAAGACGCTCGGAGAAGGCGCGTACTGGCGTCAATCATTGGCCTTGGTCGGCGAGTTGCGGAAAGCAACGCCAACACCAGGAGTGGCAAGTTTCAATGCTGCAATCGGCGCGTGCGAAAGAGCTGGGGAATGGCAGCAGGCGATGTCAATGCTGAGCGAACTAAGGCAAGCGAAATCGGTTCCAGATGTCGTAACGTACACCTTGACAATGAGCGCGTGCCGAAACCCAGGTGGGAGGGCGTATCTGCCATTGTTGTTGGATGAGCTTCTGCAAGATCAGTTGCATCCAGACCTTGTTGTCCACAGCCTTGCAATCAAGGAGTGCGAGGCCGCCAGGAGTTGGCAGCATGCGTTGGCTTCGATGAGCGACCTGTTGCAGACGAAGATGGGGCTTGATATGACGTTCTACCACGCTGCAATCACCACTTGTGATTCCCAGGGAGACTGGCAGCAGGCGGTGCAGTTGCTGAAGGGGATGCGACAAGCGAGTGTGAAGCCAAACGTCGAGGTCTACAACAGTGCAATCAGTGCGTGTCGCAAAGGATTGGCTCACAAAAGGCATATGGAAAACATACTCCTCCTGTTGTCCTTTCCTCTCTCATCCTCAGGTGGTGTGAAGTACCTCGGTCCACTGGTGTGGTTGATGTGTTTCATGTTGGGTCAGGGCTATCCGCACTGATAAAACATCGAATGGCCTTCGGCCCATCCCGCCACCGTGCCTGGGTTGTGGGGATGAAGCTTATTGGATGTTCGCCGGAATCTGGTGGGGGGCTTCTCGGGAGCCTTTCGGAGACAGTTTGGACGCCTCGTGGGGGCCGTTTGGGGGCCTCTTTTGGGCATCTTGAGGGCCTCTTTTGGGCCTCTTGAGAGCCTCGTGGGGGCCTCTTGAGAGCCTCTTGGGGGCCTCTTGAGAGCCTCTTGAGAGCCTTTTGAGAGCCTCTTGGGGGCTTCTTGGGGCCTCCTGGGCGGACGGCTCGGATCTTCTGTTCGTGCACTCCCTCTTTTGGGGCCCCGTGTGGGGCCGTCTTGGGCCCTCTTTGGCCGTTTTGGGCGCCCCTTGGACTGTCTAGGGGTCCTCTTGGTCCGTTTTGGGGGCCCTCTTGGAGGCCTGTTGGGCTGTCTTGGCGGTCTCGGGGGGCCTCCAGGGCCGTCTGGGAGCGTCGGGGAGCCGAAAGGCGAGAACGCCAAGTCCTGCAAAAAAACGAGAGGAGAACCGATGATTTGCTCTTGGACCGTCTTGGTGGCCTCTGGGAGCCCTCTTGGCACGTCTTGGGACCCTTTTGGCCCGGAAAGCCCCAGGGGAGCGCTGCGGGAAGCCCAAGAGGATGTGAGAATTTGGGGTCCAGTTCCTTCAGAACTCCTCACAAGTGACGATTAAGGCTCAGAGGAGCAGTTGAAGGACTTGAGGATACGCCCACTCCTTGCCCAGCGGCACGGTGGCAGATTGTTCATAGCATATTGTGTGTCTTAGCTTTCCTCATCCTCCGAGGACGGGAGCGACAGCACGTGTTCGCGCTCCTGGGCGAGTTGTCGCAAGGACAGCTCAAGCCTGACATCATCACCTACAACGCCGCGATGTGGGAGTATGCGGAGGGCGGGAGGTGGCTGCAGGCGATGACAGTGTTCTCACACGTTTCTTCCACCTCCTCCACATGCTCTCCTTTCCCGCCTCCGCTTCCCTTCCCCCGCTCCCCCCGACCCCTCCTGGCAGCAGGCGTTGGCGTTGCTCCGCGGACTGGCGGGTGTTAGTATACAGCCCGACGTGAACAGCTGCTGCGCTGCAATCACGGCGTGCGAGGGAGTTGGCAAATGGCAGCACGCGATGGCGTTGCGCAGCGATTTGTTGCAAGAAGAAGATGATGGGAAGGCAGCTGCCATCGGATATACCATTTTGATCAACACGTGCGCACAGTGGCGACAGGCTTTGTCGTTGTTGGACGAGTTTCGCCGAAGAAATTTGGATCCAAGCTCCATCCGATCCAGCTATAACCCTATATTCAGCATGTGCGCGGAGAGCGGCGAGTGGCAGCAGGTGTTGGCATTGTTTGCCGATCTTCTGTTAGCACAGATGGAGCCAGATGCAATCATGTACGATGGTGCTATCAGCGCGTGTGGGATAAATGGTGAGTGGCAGCAGGCGTTGTCGCTATTTTGTGATATGCCGCAGGCGAAGCTGAATCCAAACGCCATAAACTTTCTCGCTGTAATCACCGCGTGCAGGACAAGCAAGAAATGGCAGCAGGCGTTGACGTTGTCAAACTCGTTTTTTCGGACCAAGCTGCATCCGACCGTGCAGATCTACAACGCAGCGATGCGCAGCTGCCAGGTGGGAATGACATGGAAACACGCGCTGCATCTGTTTTGGCAGATGTGCGATGGAAGGTTGGAACCGACCGCCACAAGCTACAATGCTGCAGTAGACGCATGCTCCACAGGCAGAGCCTGGAGGCAGGTGCTGGGACTGCTGAGCGAAGCTTTGCGGGCGGAGCTGGAGCCAGATGTTGCCCTTGCTCTTAACGACAAGGCAATCACCGCCAGCAAGAGTTGTGGGGAACCGCGATCAATATAGGGGGACGAACAGTGACATAAACATAAAAACTCTGAGGTCCGCGCGGATTTCTCGGATCGGCGCTGGGGCCCCCCGGCGGCGCCTCCGGCGCCGCCCCTGGCGCGCTCCGCGCGCCAGGGAGGGGGGTCCAGCGCCGATCCGAGAAATCCGCGCGGACCGCCGAGTTCTTATGTTTATGTCACTTTTCGTTCCCCTACAATAGTCAAATCACTCGAACAGTCTAGGCCGAAGTTGGCCAATTTCCATGCCGCACTCCAGGCGTGCGAAGCGGGAGGCGAATGGCAGCACGCGTTGGCACTGTTGAAAAGGCTGAGGTCAGCGAGATTGGAGCCCAACGTCGCAACCTATAGTTCTGTGGCCAGGGTGTACGAGAGAGGCAAGGGTGAGCAGCCGCTGATCTGGTTATTGAGCGACGTATTGCGACACAAGCTTGACCCCGATGCCACTTTTTACAGCGCTGCGATGGACGCGTGCAAAGAAAGTGGTAACTGGCGACTGGCTATGTTTTTGTGGAACTGCTTGCGGCAGGCAGAAGTGAAGCCAAATCGTGCCTGCTTCAACGCTTGCATTGGCTCTTGCACGCAAAGCGGTGAGTGGCAGCAGGCGCTGACGGTACTCGGGGAATTGTTGGATTTGGCCAGGCTCAATGCGCGTTGGCGTGACTCCTTGGCTGTGAACTACAGGGCCATACTCGACGCCTGCAGGTCAGAAGGCTTGTGGCAGCAGGCTTTGGAACTAATGACAGGGATGCAGCAGCTAAGGTTGGATGTTGACGTTGACAAAGTATTGAAAGCATTGCCGACATTGTGAAGCTGTGATGTGGGAGGACTTTTTGTTGAAATCATCTCGTGGGAAATAGAGAAGATGAGAGCGAGCAATCTTGAAGCCGGACGTCGCTCTCTAATGGACCCGGGGCACGCGTCGAAAAGTATTTCCAGGGTGTTGCAGCGCCGGTTTGTCCATCCACGTATTAGCCCAATATTTTGTTGCCCGGGCGCTAGTGATTGTTAATCAGCGGATTCTGGCAAGTGGTGCCGAAGTCGATGTTTCGCTTGCAGTTTTATTGATGTGTCGAGTACTCCCCACCAGCCTGTCCAGCAACGATGTTCATGTGAATTGCATTGATCAGAAAAGTTTGGGAACACGCAGCGGGACAAAGGGGGGGCATCCGCCAAGCCAGGGATCGGGATCAGCCTGAGCAGTCTCAGGAGATCATAACTGCCATCGCCAGTCAACCATAAATGCCATCGATGATCATTTGGTATGGGGCCCCTTGGCAGGTTCCTTGGGCTGTCTTTGGGCCCTGTTGGGGCAATTTGGAAGCCATCGAGGCCATCTTGAAGGCCACTGCTAAAAAAGGGGGTCTACGTAATTATTGGCCTTGCTCCTGCTGAGCACAAAAAGTTGCCGCTTGTGGCGCTCTTGGGGCCATCTTGGGCCTCTCTTGGGACCATCTTGAGCCATCTTGGAGCCATCCTGAGGCCTTCAAAGCAAATCGGAAGTGAACAGGCGAGAAGGCAACACAGACACATTCGTTCTCCATGGGGGTTGGAAGACTGTTGGTCTCTTGGGGTCCACTCGGGGCCGTCTTCTGGGTGTATTGGTGTATTGGGGCCTCCGAGGCGTAATGGAGGCCATCTGGAGCCATCTCGGCGTACATTGGGGCATACTGGAGGCCACCCTGGGGTCTCTGAGGCCATCTTGCCCCCATTGTGGACCCCAAACTGAGGGTCAGTGCAGGGGGGACGAGCAAGCTGCGTGAGGCCATCTTGCCCCCAGTGTGGACCCCAAACTGAAGGCCCGTGCAGGGGGGACGAGCAAGCTGCGCGGTGTGAGCCACCTGGTGCAGCCTGTGCGGCGGCAGCCGGGGCGCGCCGGGCGGAACCGCGGCGGACCCTCGGCGCGATCTCACACGAGAGGCGGCACGGGCGGCAACGTGGCGCCTCCTCGGCAGGCCCGCCCCCAGCGCTCGCGGCGGCAGCGGGTGGCAGCGCGGCAGGTCCTGGGCAGACCCACACGGGCGGCAGCGGGCGGCCGCGCAGCGAGTCCGTGGCACGCCCCCTTGCATCGCTCGGGCGCGCCGGCTTCTCGAGGGCGGGGGCCGTCGAGGAGCGCACACCCCGCCACGCTGCGAGGAAGGCCGCGCACGACACCGAGAAGTGCGCGGGGAGGGGACGTCCGAGCGACGGCAGGACGCCGACTGGCGGCAGCGGGCGGAAACGTGGCGAGTCCTCGGCGTACAGTCAACGCGCATAGGAAGGACGCGCGCCTCTTCTAGGGTACCCCTGTGTCCTTGCTCCTGCGGCCCGTCCTTTGCCGTTTCCATTGGGGTTTTGGTCGCCCGCCGCCCACAAATCCCGAATTCGGCCTCCAAGGGTCTTGCGTCCTTACCGCGCGTCCTTAATATACGTTTTCGTTGTACGCGCACAGAGGCGGCGCCGGCAGGCAGGGAGGTGGCCACGGGCGGCAGCGGGCGGCAGCGGGGCGAACCCTCGGCACCCCACGCAGCGCACGAGGCGGCAGCGGCGCGGCAGCGAGGCGGCAGCGAGGCGGCAACGCAGCGAAGCCTGCGGCAACGGGCGGCAGCGTGCGGATCTTGGGCATACCTCCACAGCGCACGAGGCGGCAACGGCGCGGCAACGGGCAGCAGCATGGCGAATCCTCGGCATACGCCCACAGGCGGCAACGGGCGGCACCGAGGCGAGTATTCGGCATACCCCCACATGCGGCACAAGGCGGCAAAGAGGCGGGCGGGTCCTCGTCATACCCATCCGAGTCCTCGGTGACGGAAGTAAGAGCCCCTAAGTGCAAGCATTGTTTTGGGAAGCAATGTTGTTTCGATGATGTTGACGTTGAGCGAAGGGGGCGTTTTTAACAGCATCGCTCCTCAAGAGCCCCTGACATCGCATGTTAGGACGCTCATGGGACCTTCTTGGGTTTCACTTGGTCCCCTCTTGGCGCCTTGTTGAAACATCTTGGAGCCACCTGGAGACCTCGGAAGGCCATGAGAAGCGACACGGCGAGAAGGCAAGACACATTCATGTTCTTTGGGCTTTAAAAGGAATTGGGCTTCTCGGGGGCGTTCTGAGGAGACTCCAGGGCCACTTGGACCCGGCCTGGAGCGGTCGCTGGGCCATGTTTGAGCATGTTGGAGTATGTTGAGCCGTGTTGGAGGCCAGATTGGGTTCTCTGGGGCCCCTTTGGATTCATTTTGGCCATCTTGGAAGCTCCAACGCCTCGGCGCCCGTCCCATCCCGACTCCTCCTCCTCCTCCTCCTCCTCCTCCTCCTCCTCCTCCTCATCCGCCTTCTCCTCCTCTTCCTCCTCCTCTTCCTCCTCCTCCTCCTCCTCCCCCTCCTCCCCCTCCTCCCCGGTGGAGGGGTTGAAGAAGGAGGGTTGAAGAGGAAGCTCGCTAAACCACTCCCGCCCTGAGGGCTGGTGAAATTACCCACGGGCGCTATGTGACTTCGCCGTCAACAAGGCAAATGAGCAAGCAGAGGAAGGAGTGTGTGAATCGGATTCCGCCGAGCTCGATCGAGGTGATCGCGCACCTCTCTTTGAGGCAACAAGCGCAAGACCATGCGACAAGATAGCAGGTTGTGGCTGCACTGCACTTTGCGAGTTGGTGGAGTCACGAGCACAGTCACTGTGAGACATTTGGGGGGGGTTCAGACATGTTTATTCCCTATCATCCTGTGGTGTTGGGTCCTCGTTTTGAAGAGACAGCGCCCCGAATCTCCTCTCCTCTCCTCTCCTCTCCTCGCGTCCTCCTCCCCCTCCTCCCATCCCTGCCTCTAGCCTCTGCATGTCAACCATTCTGGCACACCCCTCACGCGCTTCGTGACCCCCTTGGGAGCTCCACCGAACGCCCCAGAGGCCGCCTTCGCATGCGTCAGCGCCACCCCTTACAGCGCCTCGTGGCCCCAGAAGGAGCTCCACCGAAGGCCCCAGGGGCAGCGGCCGCATGCGCCTCCTCGCCCAGTACAGCGCCTCGTGGCCCCGTGGAGGGCTACACCGGAGGCCCCAGTGGCCGCGGCCGCATGCGTCCCCCCCCACCCAGGGCAGCGTGTCGTGGCCCCCTGGGCAAGGTGCACTCCTCTTCATCCCCCCCCCATCTATCTTTAAGTCGGGCCTGTCCCTCTACATGGGGAATCTCAAGAAATAGAGAACAAAAAAAGTCTGGGGACGATTTCTTGAGTATCTTGTTCACAATGTTTGAGTATTCTTTGACTATTTGTAACTTCTCTTCGAAGGTCCCCCTCTAGGGGGACAGGCCCGACTTGAATCGATCTTCCTCCCCCCATTCAGCAACGCCCGGCTCCCGGTGAGCCTCCCTGGGGAGGTCCATCCAAATGCCTTGCCTTCCGACCCTGGACTTCGAGCTTCGAGGGTCGGAGGGCCAGGGGCGCTCTTGGTCCCTTTGGGGCCTCCGGAGTGTTTTCGACGCGACGGCTGGACTCGGGGGTGGACAGAACCCCCAACAGTGATACGTCGATTAGTGGATAGTTCGTTTTCGGTTCTCGAGAGGGCGCCGCGGCCGTTATTTTCCAGGCTTGCGCCCGCCAGGTTTGGGCCTCAGGTCGTTTTCACTAAACCACGTTTTACTGAAGGGAGGTCTGTCCATCGCCGACTGGACCCGCCTCGAACCGGCCAGAGCGCACCCCTGGACAGGTTCGGAGGCCGAGCATTTTGACCGACCTCTGGCGACTCGACACGCCCCTGCGGGGAGGAGCCTCGATTTTCAGCAGCTGTCACCACCCACCAAACCACCCCAACCCAACCCGAAGGCCTCAAATTGACCTCCATTTCCAGTGGGGGGGGGTCGGGGAACATCGAGAAAACGCATATGGAACCCGTACCCCCCCCCCAACCCGAAATTCGGGTCTTCGGGTTGGGTTGGGGTGGTCTGGTAGGTAGTCAAGCTGGAGGCCGATTCCAGGCCCCGGGTCCTCACAAGACGACTCAGGCGGAAGAGTCGCTCCTCTTGGGAAGTGGTCGAGAGCTCCGGGGGCCACCCGTCTGAAAGGCCTTTCAGGGGGGCACGAGTGGTGTGCTGGGAGTCCTCCTGGTGGTGCCTCCAGTGACAGGGAGTACTCCAGATTTCGTAATAAAGGGAAGGGGGTTTCATTTCGGGGGGGGGTCTCTTCCAGGCTATCTTGGAGGGCCTGGGGGGTCTGGGGACGATGTTTTGGAGGGTTCTCCCACGGGGGGGGGTCTGAAATGGCTTGTCTTGGAGGGTCCAGACCTCCTCCCTTTCATTACGAAATCTGGAGTACCTGAAGGACGGCTCAAGCAGGGGTTAAATCGGGCGTGTCTCTCTACAGGAGGAATACCCCGAAATAGTCAAAAAATAGTATGGGGACGATTTTTCTATTATTTGTTGTCCATTTTGGGGCATGTTTTTGTTATGTTTGGTTCATCGTCCAAATTCCGCCTGTATGGGGGACATGCCCGACCTGAAGCCCGGGGGGGAGGGTGTTGAGCCCTCTCCCTTTCCAAAAGCAGAGGGTGGGCGGCGGTCCCCCCCCCGCTTCCGGCGCAGACACCTGAAAGTCTTGGCAGCAGCTCGTGCAAGCGTTAAGTCGGGCCTGTCCCTCTACAGGAGGAATACTCAAACATATTCAAAAATATTCGGGGGACGATTTTTTTTACTATGTTTGGGTATTTAGGAGCATTGTTGGGGTACTTTGAGTTTTTCGCCCTACTGTAGGGGGACAGGCCCGACCTAGCGCAAGCGGCTAAGTCCATCCCTCGGTTTGAACATGCCCTCCCAGACGCATGTTTTCGTGACGTGGGCCCCCAAGGGACCTCGATCTCTTCCTTGGGGCCGGCTTCCCCGTCCTGAGCCGCATGTCGCGGCGTGGTTGGCCCAGAGCTGCTTCCATCGAGCGAAAACGTGGAAAGCTCTGCCGTCGACTTGCTGTGACGCCCGGACGCGAAGAAGATCTCGCCCCCATCCGTCTTCCGGATGATCGGCCGCCGTTGCTTTTCGTTGCGCCCGCGCCCAGTGCGCGACTTCACGGCTGCTGGCGGGACGCGGCGGAGCAGCAATTTGGTGCATCTGGATTGCCTCAAGGTTCTGTTCGAGGCCCCCGGTTTGCGCAGGAAGCAGCTTCGGGATGGCCCCTCCCACGGTCTTTCTCCTCCTCTTCCTCCTCCTCCTCCTCCTCCTCCTCCTCGTTCTCCTCCTGGGGAGGCATGAGGCGCAGGGAGGACGAGGAGGAGGAGGACGACGACGACGATGACGACGAGGAGAAGGAGGGGGAGGAGCAGCAGCAGCAGCGGGGAGAGCCAAGAGGAGGAGGAGGAGGAGGAAGACGAGGAGGAGGAGGACGAGGAGGAGGAGGAGGAGGACAGAGGAGGAGGAGCAGCAGCAGCAGCGCATGATGCCTGCAGGTGTTATTCTTTCTCGTCCAAATCCTACTGGTCTTCCTTGTCCTTCTCCCTCTCTCCCTCATTCTCTTCCTCCACCTTCAAGAGCCCGTAGCCACGTTGGCCAAGGCCAGTCCGTGAGTCCCCTGCCCCCAGATTTACCCTTCGGCATAATTCGTGACGCTTCGCGTACCCCCATTTTCCGCGCGCTGCCTGCGCTGGGCCTGCACTTTCACGACTTGTTAGACGGCGCGCGGCTGCCCGCGTCGCTCGCGAGCGAAAGTATCCCTACCATTCAAAGCGCACTTCTGAGTGGCAGTGAGGCCCGCCTCCTGTTGTCTCCTCCTCCTCCCCGCTGTTTTCTAGTTGCCTCTCTCTTTCTCTCTCCCGCTTGCGCAGTAGGCCGTAGCCAGTGTGTTACGACTTTCGGACGGCGTTCGGCACTTCTGCTACGCTCGCGATCAACAAAAGTATCCCCACCAGTCGCCGCTCGCCCCACTGTTTCTCCCCAATCAGCGCTTGCACTGAAGGGGTCCTTGCAAGATTTGGCAACATTGTCCTGCCGATTTTGGTAGCAAGCTGGGTTCCCAGGTTCCCGGGTATTGGATCCGGGCCGATTTCGGTGGGTTCTGGGTTCTTGGTCGGGTTGTTCTCTGGTGTACTTCTCTTGGCTGCGGAGCTGGCCCGCCCTAGCACGCTCGGCGTTCGACTCGTCTTCGCGCGCCCGCGGACCAACAAGTATCCCCACCTGTCCACGCGGAAGGCGATTCGCGGGGCCGGTTTTCTGGACTTCGAGCCACGAGGTTGCAAATCTCAGAGCTCGAGGACCCAATGGAGGTGTTGATGGGGCCTCCTGGCGCACTGCCTGGGCACGTGGGCGCGCTTGCTCTGCCACGCGTGCTTCTGCAGGCTGCCAGTGCAGTCTGAGGTCGGCTGCGCGGACTGCCGCGCGCAGTGTTGGAGTGCACGGCATGGGGCGCTGCTTGGAGGTGCCGGGCGTCGGAGTTCTCTGCTTCGCGAGGACGCTGGTTGGCCGAAGTCACCTGGAGGCCACCCTTTCCTCACCGCCACCTGGGCGACACCTTCCAGGAGCAGGGGCGGGAACACGTGTCCGGAGGCATGCTCAGGAGCCGCCCTGGGAGTTGCCGCGCTGTCGCTGGCACTCGAGGGGCGCCGCCGGTGCCCAACCCAGCCGCGCCCCCTCCACAGCGGACTAAGGGCGGCCGGCGACACTTGAGCCCCAAGGCACGCGGCGGAGCACGGCCGCGTGAAATGCCCAGCGGCACTGAGGTCAGGTTTCCCCCGCGGCGGAGAATATAGTTGCGTGCTGTTGCTCGTCATCTTGAGTACACACCTTCTGCTTTGTCCTCCCCACCCTGATCCCGTTTTCCTTTTCGGCCTCCTCATCCCTACCCTGCCATCCCTGTTTCTTTCCTCTTCTTCCTGCCCGCTCCCCATCCCTCTCCTTTATCAATCCTTCTGCATTTCTCTCATCGTCCGCTTCCCCGTCCTCCTCCTGCTCATCGTCGTCCCCCTCCCGCTCGTACGCTGGAGGCCGCGGGACTCCAATTTCCCTCTTGTCGCTTGTGGGCTTGCCACAGTTGTACCTTCGGGTCTCGCGGCGCATTCGCGAAGGAGGGAGAAAAGGAGGGGACGAAAAAGAAACAGATGAAACAAACATACCAGACGGAGGACCAGGAGAAGTCGCTTCGTGAGGTTGCATGAAGCACCGTCTGTCCACGCCTCTATGTTCGGCAGGATTGCTCGTTGGCAGATTTGTTAGCGCAGCCTCCACTCACAAGATTCGAGGTTCGAGTATACCAATCGAAGATGCTTGCTTTGTAATTCGTCGCGCACTGATATCGTGGATCAACACGGACGAGTTCTGACGTGTTGCGTGTTGCACGAGTTTCACCAGAATAAATAAGACACGCCCCAGGTTCATCTGCATACCTATGGATCCATCTCATTCGCATACCTTGTCCTGTCCGAACACGATCTGCAAGGGGCAGTGTCACACAATGGCGTGATACACCAGCGGCTCGTTGCCCACATGTTGCCCGACATGGCTTGGTTGTCTATCTAGCTTGTCGAGACTAGCCCGCCAGCGGTGGGTGCGAAGGAAGGACCGTGCCCGCCGTACCCTGGCACCCCTTGGCTCGCAGTCGAGGTGCCCCTCGTCGGCGAGGCGGGCCAGAAGAACTCTTCTTCCTCATCGTCCCCCTTCCCCATCCGCACACCCCTCCTGCTCAGGTTATCACGCTCGGGATGGAACCACACCGGAGTTCTGCCGCAGAGCTCTGGCGCAGAGCTTGGCCAAGTTGGATGCTTCGACGGGCTTCTCCGCAGCCCACTCCTCGACGGGACTTCGGGACACCCCACTCCTACAGTCAGCCCGCATAGCAAAGATGGGCAACATTTCCAAGGGTACCCTTGCATCCTTGCCTCCTCGGTACATCCTCGGCCAGTTTCGTTCGCCGCGCCGCGCTCGAAAAGCTTCGGAATGGGCGTCCAACCAAGGGAGGACAAACCATCCAGACCGGACAATTGGCGTTTACTAAACGGCCTTGGGCGTTTTCTAAACAGCCTTGTTTGATTCCTTCTTTGGGTGTCGGGGGTGGACAGACCTCCTACCCTGACACGTCAATTCAGGAATTGGCCGTTTTCGGTTCGCGAGAGGGCGTCGCGGCCGTCATGTTCGCGGGCCCAGGTCCGTCGATTTCGGCCCCTTGTCCACCGCCGAGAGTTGAGGGTCTCCCGTATGGTCTTGTATGATTTTCCGTATGGTTTGCCGTGTGGTCTCCCCGCACGGTCTCCCGTGGGGTTTTCCGTATGGTGCTTTTGCAGTGCCTCCCGGAGGAGGAAGCGAGGAGGAGGGCGGTGTTGGAGAGGGGGGTGGAAGAATAGGGGAACGAAGAATGACATACCCATCGGTCGTTGAAAGTATGTATTTTTGGATTCCCAGATTCCAATCTACTTTCAGCGCCTTCCTACTTCAAGAGTCGAGTCGTTTTCCCTCTTCCTTCCTCTTCAGGAGGTGTGCGGAAACCCAATCTATTTCCAGCGCCTTCCTACCCCATGTTTCTACCTACTTCTTCCGACCGATGGGTAAGCATAAAACCTCGGAGGCCCGCGTGGATTTCTTTCTCGGATCGGGCGTTCGAGGCCCTTTGCCTCCCTCCCGCGCATCCTGCCGACACGGGCCGACCGCACTCCCCGCCTCGCGCCGTCTGCCCCCCCCCCCCTTCCCGCACTGGCGCCCGGGGCAGCCCTGGGCCGCCGAGGGGCCCCTGGCGCGAACCTTTTGGGGGGCCGGCAGCGGGTGAGGGGGACTTTGTGGGCCCCGGAAACTTCGAGCGTGAATTACCTCCCCCGCTTTCGCTTCCAGGCAAAGCCAAGCCATACCACGCGCCTTCTCGTCAAGCGGCCTGACCAGTGCAGGCCGTAGTTTGGCATCGCTTGGTGTCTCTTAGAAGCGAGGGTGGTCAAAAGCGAGGTAGGTTTGTTTGCCCCCTATCTGTGGGCCCCAGAAACGGCAGGGCCGTTTTTTCAACGTTTCTAGAAAAATGTTCCTTGAAAATGGGAACGGCAAAAAAAAACGGCGACCGGAAACGGCAAGCAAAGGGCTCCAAAACGGCGACGGAACCAGTAACAAACCGGCGTCGGAACCGGCAAAAAAACGTCAAAACGGAACCGGTAACAAAACGGCCTTGTCGTTTCCAGGGCCCACTAATGGGGGGAGGCGTCGAACAAGTGTTTTGACACAGTTGTTTTATGACAGTGTTTTTTTATCACACTGGTTTCATATCACAGTTTTTATCACATATTTGTTATCACTGCTTTTTACCACAGTTTCTATCACAGTGTTTTATCACACTTGCTTTGTATCACACTTCTTCGGGGCATCCTGGGGCCTCGAGCCTCCGAGGCGGCGATGGGGCGAGTAGCCCAGGGGAGAGCAGCACGTGTACGCAGGAGCGCCGCTGATCTGTGTCTTCGAGAAGGCTCCCGGGCGAAGGCGTGCAATGCCCGCCCCTGGGCTATTCGCCCCCATCTAGGGGACCAAGAAGCGACATAAACATAGAAAACTCGGAGGTCCGCGCGGATTTCTCGGATCGGCGCTGGACCCCACTCCCTGGCGCGCAGAGCGCGCCAGGGGCGGCGCCGGAGGTGCCGCCGGGGGGCCCCAGCGCCGATCCGAGAAATCCGCGCGGACCTCAGAGTTTTTCTGCTTATGTCACTTCTTGTTCCGCTATACGTGCCGGGCCCTGGGAGACACTGTTTCAACACTCTTTCGACACTTTTCTGGATGCTCGAAATTATTTCTGGGATGTGGCCCTTAGATAGGATGGGAACAACATAACCCTATCGTCGCCCGCGAGAGTCTCGCGCACGCCCACCTGCCGGCAGGCCATGGGCGCGGCGGGCGACCCGCAGGCCGCGGAGCTGCTCGAGCGCCCCGCGGGCCGGCCCGGCCGCTCTTCGGGTTGCCCTGGGCCGCCAGGGTGCGGAGTTGGCAGCAGTTGCTCGAGCAGTGGCGAATCGTCCTAGCTCGAAGAGGAGGAGGAGCAGGAGGAGCAGGAGGGGCGAGGAGGAGGAGGAGGAGGAGGAGGAGGAGGAGGAGGGGAGGGGAGGGGGAGGGGGGAGGGAGGTGGAGGAGGAGGAGGAGGACGACGACGACGAGGACGAGGAGGAGGAGGAGGAGGCGGTGGCAGAGGAAGAGGTGGATGAGGAGGAGGGAGGAGGAGGAGGCCTACCAAAGAATGTTCTAAGAACTTGTTCTGGCCTGCTCAAGCAGTGGCGAAGCGTCCTAGCTCGCCTACAGTGGGGGCGCACATCAAGAGACCATAAGCTTTGCGTCAGGGTATCCTGGGTTTCTTCGCCCCGCGCGCTGCGCGGCGACTTCCCGCGGCCGTTGAAGGAGCTGCTGCGTTCAGAGTGCTCCAGGTTTCCCCTCTGGTGCACTTCGCGCGCGGGTTTTCAGGGTTGGGCTTCTTGCGAGGGTTTCTTGCGGCCGCGCTCGCACTGTAAAGGCCTACGAAAGAATGTTCTAAGATCTTGTTGTGGTCTGCGCGACATGTTCTCAGAGCACTTCTGGCTGCGACTGTCTTGTTTTCACATGTCGGGGTCATGTTCAAAGAACCGTGTTTTTGTTATTGTAGTGGCCTCCGGCCAGTGCCGCCGATCCGGGGCGCTCCGGGTGCCTGTGGAAATGAACGACGACGAGGAAGACGAAAACGACGACGAAAACGAATACGTCGACGACGACGACGACGAGAGCGACGACGACAACGACCACGACGACGACGACGACGACGATGACGACGACGACGCGAGCGACGACGACGACGACGACGACGATGACGCGAGCGACGACGACGACGACGACGACGACGACGACGACGACGACGACGACGACGACGACGACGACGACGACGACGACGACGACGACGACGGGGGGGAGCTGGGTTGCAGGGGGGGGGTCTGCTCTGCAGGGGGGGTCCGCTCGGCAGAGGGAGGGGCTGCAGGGGAGAGGGGGGGTCCGCTCTGCAGGGGGGGGGGGGCTGCAGGAGGGGGGGTCTGCTCTGCAGGGGGGGGGGTGCAGGGGAGAGGGGGGGGGTCCGCTCTGCAGGGGGGCGGGGCTGCACGGGGGGAGACCCGCTCTGCAGGGGGGAGGGGGGGCTGGTCTGCAGGGGGGGGGGGGTCCGCTCTGCAGGGGGGGGGTTCGCTCTGCAGGGGGAGAGGGGCAGGAGGGGGGGTCTGCTCTGCAGGGGGGGGGGTGCAGGGGAGGGGGGGGGGTCCGCTCTGCAGGGGTGAGGTTCGCTCTGCAGGCGGGGTCTGCTCAGCTCTGCAGGGGGGAGGGGGGGGGGGCAGGGAGGGAAGGGGAGGGTCCGCTCACCAGGGGGGGGGGGGCTGCAGGGGAGAGGTTTCGCTCTGCAGGGGGTGGGGGTCTGGGCTGCAGGATAATGGGGGGGGGGGGGGGGGGGCGCTCTGCGGGGGGTCCGCTCTGGAGGGGGGGGTGGGGCGAAGGTCGGAATTAGGTCGGAAATTAGGTCGGAAATGAGGTCCCTCCCCCCCTCGGCAGAGCGAAGCTTGAGCGAGCTCAAGTCCACGCTCTCAGAAACTCACACGCCGGATCGGCGGATTAGAACACCTTTGGGTTCTAAGAACATGTCGTGGTAGGCCTACAGGACTGCTGGGACGGTCGGTCCCTGCTCAAGTTGCGCCTCGTTGAAACCTTCTTCTGTGCGTTGCGCACCCTATTCTCATCGACCCTTTCTTCATGCCGTGGCTGCCTGTGGCCGGGGAATACGCAGGAGTGGCAGAGATGGTGCTAAGCATAATCCGATCGTCGTCTGATCGTCCGTCCCTTTTCTGTTCGCACGGATCAGTGTCGAAAGAATTGACTTATTGGAACTCCGTCCCTTGTCCACATCATCCAGCGGCGCCCGACGTCGTCCACGATGGGCTTCTCGTGCTCGAGATGCGACGAAGGAGCGCCAACCAAAAGGTGCACATGCCCTTGCACTCGTTGGGTTGACTGTTTTCCGACCTCCAGGGGCCACCTCGTCGGCACAGCCGAGCGCGGATTCAGGAGCATGCCGGCCTGGGACGGGCTCCCCGCTCCCACGCGAGCGCGTTGCACATTCGATGTATACCTTGGCATCCGACGTGGCACAATCGGCGTCGTGATAGGAGCTATCTGCCCCGATTCTCCGCCACGCTTTTCTCCTAACGGTGCAAGAGGCGCCCAGCGGCGAGGAGGCGAGAAGCGCCGGACCGAGAGACGGCGCCACGTGGAGCAGGGGAGTGGACGGGGGCAGCACGCACCCGCGGGCGCTCAGCTGCCCGCTCCGACCTGCCGCGCCGGCGCCGCGGCCAGCAGCCCGAGCGCCATACAGTCGGGGCCCTGAAGAAGGAACCCTTTTCGTTGGGGAGGGGCTCCGCGTTCCTGAATTGTTTCGCAGCTTGCCTTGGATTCCCCGTCGGTTCTCGATAAGAAATCGAAGTTCAACTTGCGGAAAATAGGGGCCTCGTTCCTTATTTGGGGTTCCTTAGGTGAACGCCCCGACTGTATCGCTCCCCCGCGGCCGGGCCACCCCGCGGCCCCCCGCGGGGCCTCCCCACGGGGCGGCCGACCCCGCCGATCTCCGCACCCCCGGCCGGACTCTCCGGCTCGCGGCGGTGCTCCCAGGAACGCCTCGGGGGCGGACAAAACCCCCAGCTAAAACGACGCGGAGATCGGGACAAACTCGGATCGGGATATCTCGAAATCTCTAAGAATCGGCGGGTTTGGAGGATGTATTGGGCGCCGCGGCCGCTCCAGAGCGTTCCGGAACGCTCTGAGAGCGCTCCGGAACGCTCTGGAGCGATTTATCCCGATCCTAGCTTTGTTTTACCACCCCGACACGCTCGGACGTGTGCGTTTTTTTCCTCGGCGAGGACCATCGAAGGCATCCTTTGTCATTTCGCGAACAAAACCACGCACGGAACCGAAAAAAGCACAGGAAATGGACGTCCGAGCGATGGCCAGCACGTCGTTTAATGACTTGTCCGTTGTCGGTTCCGACACGTCGTTTTCGGTTCTGACACCCTGAGCCCCCACCCACCCTGACACGTCGTGTTCGGTTCGCCCGGAGGGCGCCGCGGCCGTCATTTTCCCGGGCTTGCGCCCGCCAGACTTGGGCCCGAGGTCGTTTTCACTGAACCACGTTTCGCTAAAGGGGGTTCCGCCCATCCCCGAACGCCGCTGCCCGTCGCTGCTGGCCACCGCCATGCCGCCGCCGCCAGCGCCGGGCGGCGGCCGCTTAGGCAGCAAGCGTCCGCCGCGGGCCGCCAGAGCCCCAGCTGGGGCGCGCCAGTCGGCGTTTCGGGGTGTGCTCCGTGGCAGGCCCAGCGGTTCGCGTTAAGTCGGGCTTGTCTCTCTACAGGAGGAAACTTCAAAAATAGTTTTAAAAAAGTCTGGGGACGATTTTTTGACCATTTTTGAATATTGTAGGGCATTGTTTAACTATTTCTTTATTTTTCGTCCAAAATCCCCCTGTAGGGGGACAGGCCCGACTCAAGGTTAGCGTCAACACCAATGTCGGCGGCGTGCCTCCACCGAGGGAAGCTGATCCCGATCTCGGCCATGGCTTCCTGGGTGGCCGAAGCACCACCACCGACGCCAGAATCCGGGATCACCCTCGCCTGGTGAGGCAGCCCCCTGTGTTGCTGCCGGTGCTCCCCTCCAGGCCTCCAGCTCGGGCCCACCCGTTCCTCGGCCGGCATCCCGCTCATTGGGCGCCGCGTAATGGGGGGGTCATAAATGAGGGGGTGGCAAGGGTGGTTCGAAAAGGTACCCAAACGGTACCTAAACTAGCCCCCTGAGGCTCCGGAGGGGCCCGAAAGGGGCAGGAAAGGGGACCGTTTCTGACCCCCCCATCTACGACCCCCCCCATTAAGCCACGCCCAGCTCGCGGCCTGCGGCTGCCGGCGCCTTCCCGCTGCTGCCGGCCGCTGCCGTGCCCCGCCGGCCCCGCCCGGCGACGGCCGCCCTGGCAGCCGAAGTGCCCCGGCGCTGCCCGTTCGCCCTGGCCGTGCCGCGGGCGGCAGGCGGTGGCCCGTCGCTCGTCGAGCCTGCGAGGGGCCTGCGGTGCCGCCTGGCCCTGGCCCGGCATTTCGCCTACATGTTGAGATTGTGATCCAAGGGCTGGTCCCTGAAGGCCGATTGCTGTTTGTGCGCTGCTCTTCTGTAGTCGAAGCTAGAGCAGCCACACGCGAGGGCTTATATGCATTGGTTTGAATGCCTGATGTGCGGCTTCAGGCCCACCCTGGCAGGAACTACGAGCTACCAGCCCACAGATCACAGCGCACGTGGGCGCGATGGAAAGAATGAAAATCACGCCAAGAGACCCGCAGGGGTTTGACAAAGGCCTTCTGTGCAACTTAGCACCGGCAGTCGGGCGCCGCAGTCACGGAGGAGGGCGCGGCCGACCGGGATGGACCCGCGGGAGGCATGGGAGGCACAGCAGCCACGCGTGGCCACACGGCGCCCTCTGCGTGAGCCGCCGAGCACGCGGCCAAGAGCGCGGGGCAGGATTGGCGTGGCTTGGGCCCTGCACGGGGCTCTCGACCTCTTCCCCGGGAGTCGCTGTCCGAAGGCGGGAACGGGCCCAGGCGGAGGAAGAGCACCTGGCCGCCACGGCTTCTGTGCGCGCCAGGGCCAGAGGGCAGCAGCAGCCCTCCTTTCGAGCGTGGGTGGCTCCTTCCAGAAAGTGGACCCCGAGATCCTGGAGCCTCAGTTTTCTCGAGCCGGGCGTTTTCGCATGATTTCGGGCCCCGGGACTCTCGCAGATCGATCCGGCACGACAAATGACGCAGAAAGACGGGGTCTAGGGCTCCGGGCGTGATTTTGTCACGATATTTTAATTTTTGTTCGCTACGTCGGATCTCAGGGGACGTGGACCGGGCCGGGGGCTATTGGGTGTAGCAGGTGCCTCGCGTGCCCGCCGTGGCGGCGCCGCCTTCCAGGAAGACTTCAACAGAGCGGCGGCGGGACACGGGGCCGTCTGCGCGGTCATTCGCGCGCAAGGATGCGAGAGTAAGCGCCCTCTTCTCCACGATGTGTCATGCTGACGGCCCGGGTACGCGCCAGTCGTTGAAAGCCGGTCTTTTTTGGACTCCCAGATCCCAATTTATTTCTAGCGCCCTTCTACTATACTTCAAGAACCGAAATGTGTTTGCTGTGCTTTGTTGTTTTTCTCTGGGAGGGACTGGACCCAACCTACTTTGTCCGCCTTCCTGCTTCATGCTTTGACCTACTTCCTTCCAACCGACGTGTAAGCCGCGGCGCAAGGTCGCTAATTATGTCTTCTCGCATCAGGCTCGTTTCTTTCCGTCGCTCTGTTGAGTCCCACGCTTCCAACGTATGGTGTTTCTCAGGAGGGGGAAAAAAACACAGACACTATTAATCGTCACTCCCAAGAGAATATGCGAAAATATGGGCAGTGGGGGGGGGGAAGGCGAACATCCAGAATATATGGGAAAATATAAGGGAATCCTGGGATTTGTGTGTACTTAGTTGTGTGTCCCTGGGCCCCTTGAAATTGAGCCCCGCGCTTCCGACGTGTGGTGTTTTTTGTTTTCCCCGGCGGGCCCCAGAGGGGCCTCGAGCCCCCCCCGAGCGGGGGACCCAGGACAGCCTACGGTTAGGTCGGGCATGCCCCCCCTGCACGCAGATATTGGACGAAAAATAGAAAATGGCTCCTCCTCCTCCTCCTCCTCCTCCTCCTCCTCCTCCTCCTCCTCCTCCTCCACCCTCCTCCTCCTCCTCCTCCTCCCTCCTCCTCCTCCTCCTCCTCCTCCTCCTCCTCCTCCCTCCTCCTCGCTCCTGTTCCCCTCCTCCTCCTCCTTTGTTCCCCCGCCTGCCAGGGCCAGCGTGCCGCCCCGGAGCCCTTTTCCCTGCTGGCCGCCATGGGGCCCGAGGACGGCCCCCGGGAGGCCGCAGCCGAGGTGAGCTTCGGGCGCTGCGTGATCGAAGGGGCCCCGGGTCACATCAATAAACAGACATCGGGAGCCTCGAGGCGGGGGTCAGTGCAAACGGGGGTCAGCCAGGGCGCCGGATCCTGCAGGATCCTGCGAAGGCCCCCTCTGGCTGACCCGGGTTAGGGAGCCGCTCGTGGCCGCAAGGCGGCCGCGCGTATTGGCTGACCCGGGTTTGCGAGGACCTGCATTTCAGTTTTTTTTCCTGCATTGCAGTTTTTGGTTTCCTGCTGACCCGGGTCTGGATTAACCCGGGTCAGAGGATCCCCGAAGACACAGATCCCATCTGGACGCCCGAAATGGGTACGGAAAGAATGGGTACAATGCCGAAGGGGCCCAGGGACACATCAACTCGCCGGCCCAACGGGCCAGGGGCGTGCTGAGATCTCCAGTAATTACGTATAACAATATTTCTAGTTCGCGCGCGCGGGGCGGCCCCTGGGGGGCCCCGGGCGAAAAGTACCCTGGCCAGGTCCCGGGACTCTCCCGGCAAACTCAGGTCAGAGATGGTTTTCCTCCTGGGTGCGGCCTTCCACGCTCCCTGGAGCGCTCCAAGAGGGCCCCAACAAGAATCCAAGACGGTCCAAGAGGGACACATCAATAAACAGACACAGACCCCATCTGGACGCCCGAAATGGGTACGGAAAGAATGGTTACAATGCCCAACATCAGTTCCTGTTCATTTTGAACAGGATTCGCTGTCCACGCCCCCGCGGCCTGTGTCCATTCGAGACAGAAGGCCGTCTCCCCAACAGCAGCCGCTGTTGGTTTGGGACAACAGTTGTTGTTGGGCATTGTACCCATTTTTTCCGTACCCATTCCGGGCGTCCAAATCCCAGAATTCCCCATGTATTTTCCCCATATTTGCTGGCTTCTTTGCGTCTTCCCCCCCCCCACTTCCCACATTTTCCCACCTCTTCTGGGGAGTCGACGATGAATTGTTTCTGTGTGTTTTCGTTCCCCTCCTGAGTGATGAACGGCAGGGTGAAGACAGGTGCACCTGTCATACAGTCACTCCGCACAGTAGGGATGGGAAATGTTTCGAAGGGTACCCTTTCATCCTTGCCTCCTCGGTTCATCCTTGGCCGCTTTCGCTGGCCGCGCCCCGTTCGAAAAGCTTTGAGATGGCCTTCCAAGGCCCGTGCATCCGTATTCTGCATCCTTATGATACGGGTCGACCGTATACCCCAAAGGGGCCCGAAAGGGACCCCCATTGAACGCCCCCCCACTACGCAACGCCCGAGAAATGCGACCTTGAACTGAACACGCCAACCAGCCCCCGAAGTCCCGGCGCCAGGGCAAACACTGGCGGTGGAGCGCTGCGCGGTGGGCCCGAGGGCAGCAGCAGCGGGAGCGCTCCCGCTGCGGGCCCCGAGGTACCTGAGGCGGAGGTCGCTCCCGGCAGCGCACGTCTCGCAGCTGCAGGCCCCGGCGCGCGGGCCGTGTGTCAGAGCGTGAATGACCTACCCCGCTTTCGCTTCCAGGCAAAACCAAGTCATGCCACGCGCCTCCCCGTCGAGTGGCCTGACCAGAGCGTGCCGTAGTTTGGCATCGCTTGGTAGCTCTTGGAAGCGACGGTGGTCAAAAGCGAGGTAGGTTCGTTTGCCCCCTAGTGTGGGTCGGCGGCGAGCCCTGGGGGGCAGTGTCAGAGGAGGAGGAGGTATAATACCTCAGGGGCGGCAAAGAGGGGGGTGATGGCTAGGGGGGGGATATCATGGCGTGGGCCATGATCTTTCCCCAGATGTCATGGCGCCTCTTCTTACTTCATTACGTCCCTGGCCCCCCCCTTGGGCCGCGCACATGCCGCCGGCCATGATTTGCACCCCCCCTCTTGGACGCCCCCCTCTTGGCCGCCCCCGAATACCCATAGTCCTTCCCTCGTTTCCCCCTTTTCGGGCCTCCTAGGAGGACCTCGTCGCCACGGCTGGATTCGCCTCATGATTCTTGTCGGAACGCACCCTGGGAGAGGCCTGCGGAGTAGCAGTGCCGGTGCGTTTTGGTTGCGCTCGGAAGGCCTCCGGCCTCCTGAGAAGCAAGCTTTCTGAGCCCTCTCCGAAGACAGATGCGGCTTCTCGGGAGGCCCGAGGGCCTTTGGGAAGCTACGCCGCCTTCGGAGAAGATCCGCCTCGTCTGGCTTGCCCCCGGGCTCGCCGCCGAGGGGGGGACCCATGGGGGGGTCGCGTGCGTGACAGAGGCGCGCAGACGGCCCTCGTCGTCGTCGTCGTCGTCGTCGTCGTCGTCGTCGTCGTCGTCGTCGTCGTCATCGTCGCAGGGAGGGGGGGAGGGAGGGGGGCGGGGAGGAGTAGGAGAAGGGGGGAGAGAGGGGAAGGGATGGAGGGAGGGGGGTGGGAAGGAGGGAGGGGGAAGGAGCAGGGAAGGAGGGGGGAGGGAGCGGGAGTACGGAGCAAGGGGTGCAGGGGCGGGTGGGAATAAGAGGAACAGGCAGACTCACAGCACAAGAGAGCCCGGAGGGGGAGGGACGAGAAAGAGAGCAAAGATGCACGGCCGCTGGCAAGCACCGCGCGTCTTGGCAGATGTGGCAAAGGCGTCATCCACAACCCCAGCTAAGCGTGAAAACTTGGTGGATTCTGGCATGTCGCACTTGATTTTCGACGTGGAATCTGGCACTTTCTTACAAGTGGAAATTTGGTTTTGGCGGGCGGTCGATGCCTTGCTGGCGCTCTCGCCCTGGCGGGTCGCGTAACGTAGCTTCAGGCCTGAAGCGTCGGGGCCAGGCGTCGCTTACCGCGCCCCGCGCGATTCGCGCGCCGCGCGCGCGGCGATCTTGGATGACCCCTTCCAAGGCCCCGAATGCTGCCGGCACGTGCCCTCATTCTTGTCATTGCCATCGTCGGCATGATCGCCACGTCGGCGCTCGTGGTCATCGCTGTTGTCTTCGCCATTGCCCCCCTCCGTCGGATGCTATCGCGCGATTGGGTCAACGTCCAGCGCGCGGCCCAATGCCGCGCGCGACCTGCAGTGAACGTTGGTTGGTTCTTTCGCCAGGATGCAACAAAACAGCGGCACAATAAACAACTACCGCGTTCGAGAGCCGCCATGGCGAGAAACATTGCGTCGCGCAGACCCCCGCCGACGTGACTGGAAAACCGTGGGCTGTGCCGCCGTGGAGCCCCATGATTCGAAACAGTGTAAACACACATTACCACCATCAAGAGCACATGCCACGATCTTGTCCACTCGGGGATTGCGCGCCTCCAGGGGCATCAACGCGCAGAAGGCACCTTGGGGTAAAAAAAGTTAAAGGCCAGATGCAGGAGGCATTAGGGGGCTGCGGGTGGCATTTCTTGTTACGTTGAGCAATAAGGTGTTGCTGTTTATGTTGTGGTTTCAATTGTTATTGGTTTTGTTACTCTTTGCTGAGTCTCCCATATGTTCAGAGTGTGTTTGTTTTGCGTTGGCAAACTCGGTCTCCGCCCTTTGCTCCAGGTCCCTGTGCGGGATATTGTTATCATGTGTAGCATGTCAATTCTGTGTCGCTCAGAGTGGGGCCCTCTCCAGTCCCGTCGTTTTGCGCTACACCTATTCGTTTTACTTCGACCCGCCTTTTCGGGGGGGAGCAGTATTAAAACGCCTGCGTCGCATAGCCGAGGCAGTCGCACATCCACGGTGCACGCGCGCTCTCTGGAATCGCAGCCAAAATCTTATCATCGCGGCTTGGATGCCCCTCCAGGGGGGCGCGGTGGATCCGTGGACGGCTGCAGAGAGTGGGGGGGGGGGGGGCGTAGCGCAAGAAGACGGCGGGGCCCGTGGGGCCGTCACCCATCTAGCATTCACAGTCGAAGTTGTTTGTCAAAGCAAGGTGGTCGGGTAGTTCCTCAATCTACGCGCCCTCCCAGCCCCCGAAAACAACGCTCCCATATATAGCCAGTCGGTGCCACAGTGGGCGGCTGAAATGCGGGCTGCGTTGCCCCCCCCCCCGACGTGGCGAGCGCGAGTTTGCGATCCAGGGTGTTTTATTAGTATCGTCCTGTCCCGGGGGTGTTTACATTCAGGATGTTTGGCACTGTGTGCTCAGACCTGCTGGCGTATGAATCGTAAATTTGCCATTGCTTATCTCACGCTCCGCAGCCACTTCGGTTCAAATGTCAGTCCAGAGCAGAATCGACAAGTTTGCAAAGTGCTCAAAGTCCTTAACCGACCCCGAGAAGAGAGAAGCCGACAAATTGTGTGAGGTGGGCAAGGCGGCTTTGAAGCACTGTGCGTCGCGATGCGTCGCGAGTGCTGCTGGCGGCCCCGTGCTCCAGGCGTGCCAGGCAGACGGGACGCCGATTTCAGTGTCGCAGTCGGTGAGTGCGTCCTTGCCCGCTGGGAGAAAGTTTAGGCGCTCTGGCAAGGCCACGTTCGAGTTTTTGACGTCGTGCCAATTCACTCGCACACTTGACGCTGCAGGGCGCGCGCGCACGAATCTGTGCTCAGAGGATCCGCGCCCGCTCACAGAGGGGAAGACTGTACCTCGCATGTTCGAGGCGTGCAGGGGCTACTGGCGTACCTGCCGGCAGCATGGGCACAAAGGGCCTTGCGTGCAAGCGTATTGTTTTGACCGGTGCGGTTTCGAGGCTTTCTCAAGAATGCTATCTGCTTGGCACTCTTTGGTTAGCAGTTCGTTCGGAAGCACGGTTGAAGAGCAGGAGTTGTTGACTCTCACTGAGTGGGTAGAGGCGACGGCATGCGCGTGCCACGACGCCATGAATGCATTCAAATGGTCGCTCCCTCACCGTTTTCATGATTCCGACCTTTTAAAGAATGTATATTTGTCCGTTGCTGCGATTCGCCAGTCTTTTGACGCCGTCACCCGCTATATGCACGCATGGGTGTTCCAGGCGTTCCGGCTGGCTGATGATTGGAGCGACTGCGAGGCCACGTCGTGGAGAGCTCTCTGGTCAAGCCTGTGCCTCGAGGAGGACACCGTGGATGTGCTCATAGGGCTCCAGCTGCGTTTTGAAAATGGGGTTCTTTGGGTCGGCCGCAGCGCGGCGTCCGATGGCATCGTGGCAGACAAGATAGCCAACGTGCTCCTGCGCGTTTGGAAGTTCAAGAAATACACAGACTCACGCTGGTTGTCGCTTGGCCGTGCGTCGCAGCGCCTGGCAGCTGCTCAACTGTTGGGCCTGAGTGCCATGCTGGCTTTTGCGTTGGATCAGCCGCATGTGTCCGGCTTCTTTCTGAACCAGTTTTGGCGTCGGAGCAGGACGGTTGCTGGGAGTTCGTCGCCGAGGCCGCTCTGGTATCCCAAGTGCCGGATGCGGTATTGGCCATGATAATGAAAGACAACAGGGTTGCCCGAACGGCCCCTGCACTTAGAAGCGCACTGGCTGACAATATGGAGTGGATACGGAGCTTGCCAACCTTTGTGTATAAAAAGCTCGGCGCTCTGTCTGGGGTCAGTTGGCGCGCATTGCAGTCGACGTGTGTGCGGGCTGCCCATAAGGCCGTGGCGTTCTTCAATTTCCGCGTGCTGAGCGTGGCCGAAAGCTTGCCCTGGACATTGGTGCGCGGTGACGTCGGAGCCAACCTGTCGGCCCTTAAGGCCGGCCCGAGGCCTAGCAACCGAACAGCTGGAAAGGTTTGGGATTTGTTGCAGCTCGGTGCTGTCCCGCTGCCTGTTCTGCAGCGCACGGTCGAGCTCCTCGGGGATGCCCCGTGGTCCACGGTTGTTGTAGAGCAGATGCATGGGTCAATTGCCGCATTGTCGCGCTTCCACCCCGAATATGAATTGGTGACGTTGCTGTCCAGGACAATGTGTTTGTTCCTCCACAAGCTGACGCCGAAACCCTCTGTGGAGGAGAAGCACGCGCAGAAACTCGAGACCAAGCTGGGCCGACTCGACCGGAAGCAGCCCGGAAATGTTTCGGGGAAGCATGCGTTCGTAAGCGGCATCATGGCCACCCTCGCTAAGAAGAGCGTGGGCGAGAGCAAAGTGGCCCGCAGCAGAAAACGCAATGAAGTCATCAAAAAGATCGGCAAGAAATGGCGTTCGAAGCCAAGGCGCTTCAAGCGCATATTCAAGAGGATCGCTTCTGTGAGGGCTTCCGTCAAAATACAAGGGCAAGCGGAGATCCGAGCTGAGCTGGTTGGCCAGCTTGCCGCGGCTCGGGCAAAGCTGAGCAGGGTTTCTGACCGGCCGCCTCTCTCCTTCCAGTCGGCGTATTTGACGGAGGAGGACTTCTCCCTGCTGGATGCCGAGTGGGACGCGGCTGGCTACAGTCGCTCGGCAGTGGCATCTTCTCGACGTCTCCGTTGCGAGGCGCCGCCGATGATGTCCGACGTCCTGGCTGGCGCCTTGAGGGATGCGGAAGAGGTGGAGGAACGGGCGGCCCTGCCGGCATGGGCGGCGGACGTGGCCGCGCGGCGCTCGAGCTTCGAGGGCGTGGCTTTCGTCGTCCGCGGCGGCGCCGGTGACATCGGGGTTGGCGTATTCATGTTTGCGATGCAACAGCCGGTGGTGGCATCTTTCTGCGAGGCCGTCCACGAGCAGACTGCCATGCCGATTCTGCCGGATGGCCCCGAAGCAGAGCAGACCTTCCGAGCATGGGGCCGCCACCGTTTCAAAGTGGACTGGACCCGTACTTTTGAGGCCGAGCGTTTTGTCGATGTTCGTGCCAGTGATGTGGACGTGTACACGGGCTTGGAGTACTCCGAAGATTGCGTCTTCGTGAGCGCGGCTAAGTTCGCCGTCCCGCTCGACATTTTCATATCCCGATGTAGCGTGGACGCCCCGGCCGCGGCGGGCCGGGGGAGCGGGGCAGGGGCGTCGGCTCACAGGAAGCCGAAGGGGCCCGCGGCGTCCCAGGACAGGGATTCTCGCGAGAAGCTCATGGGATGCACCAGGAGCGCCAAGCTCAGGCTCGCGTCTTCGTCGTCCTCTAGCGGCGATTCGGACCTGGAGGAACTCGACATGGACGTGGCGGACGCTGAAGCGATGTGGAAGGAACTCCAGGGCGCCCGTGCAGCCCTCGATCAAACTGAAGACAGCCGTTTTGACGATTTCCGAGTCGTCTTGCGTGGTAATATCAAAGGCGAGGTGTCGAAGAAGGGTTCCGCTCAGAGTTGCCACACGGGAACGGCGATTGGCCAGGACGTCGTGCAGTGGTGCCGGGATCGACGTACCCCGTTCTCTGGCAGGTACGGCGTGGATAAATTTGAAGCGGGAAACTCGTTCTTCATGGCATCTGCGTGGTGCCACCGCATGCAGTATTTTTATAATCTCGCCCACAGGCACGGTGACCCCCTCCGGCGTTTCACCGCGGAGGAGGTGGCAGGTTATCGTGCCCAGGCGGTGTATTTGGAAGCGCGGGAGGCCATCTGTAGGAGGCCTGGCTGCGCAGAGCGTGTTAGAGAGCTTGATCGCTTGTTTTGCTGATGGACTGGATCGTGTGCGCGCCGCTCTGAGCGTGCCCGCGCAGATATGGTCCGATCATGCGTCGTAGATCTTCTCCTGCTCTATGCTTTGTGCTCTCCCGCCTCCGTTCTGAATTGTGGACGATTCGGGCACCCCCAATTGCCCATCCAAAAACAGTGACGAAGTTAGTTTTTTCACATGTCAGGCCCCGCAGGCCTGGGTGCAAGTGTATTGTTAGCCATCGGTGGGTCCGAGCCCTGTCCTGCGAACGTGGCCGAAACCCCGCCGCAGCTAGGTGGCCGGAGACCTCTGTCAGGGCTCGCGGTGCGAAGATGACCGCGTTTCGCCCTCGGGGCCCGCGTCGCGAGGATGACCGCGCTTCGCCTTCTGGGCCACGGATTTGTTGGCGCGTCCGCTGGTCGCAGAGGGGGGGAAAAGTAACGAATTTCCCCCCTGAACGAGAAACCTCCGCGCAAGCGGAGGGACTTCAGATAATGTAGCACCCCGCAATGGCGGATAAGAGTGAGGGGGCTGGTGGGCCAGCGCGGCGCCTGCGACCCACGAGCGACCCACCCGCTTCGCGACCCGCCCGAAACCTATCGGCCCCGCGACCCACCCGTCTTGGAGGAGCCCGAACCTCCGAGCTCCTCCGAGCTCCTCCGTGGACCACAATCAGTTCCGAGTAATTGTTGGGAAGCGCGACAACCGGTCACCACTACGGCGTGCCACGCTGCAAGGCATGCAAAACATGCGGCTTGGATGAAGCTGACTGCTGCTCCATTTTCGGGCGTGCCGGCCCATCCGCTATCGATGCGGTGCTCCGTGTAACTGTTGGGAACGGTGCGAAGGCATGAGTAGGTTAGCACTGTCTCGCAGAGGCCCGAGGGTGTCGCCCACGTGCTTTGCCGTTCCTTTGCTTTTGCGGCTGACTCTCACGGTTGGGGGCCAGACCTTACGCCCGAACCCCTCCGAGGGCTCCAAGAGACATCAAGAGGGCCCCAAGAGGACCACGGACCCTGACGGTGCCCCAAGAAAGCGCGGTACGTGAAGCTCAAGGTATGGTTCCCGAGGTCGGGGGCCAGGCCTTCAAAGAGTGGGAAGAAAGGAGGGGGAGATGCGACGATTCACCCCCTTGGAGGCGGTGTCTACCTTCAGCTGCAGCGTCGCGGTTGCCAGGCCCATTCTGTCTCACCGGCAAGCCCGCTGGTGAATTTTTGACGCTTCGCGCATCCCCACCAGCCCATCCAGGAACGACGCCCAGGCGAGTTGAGGTGATCAGGGAAGTGTGGAGCAAAACAGGGGATCGCCGAACCGTGCGAGGGAGGGAGGAGGAGAATGAGGCTGGATGGATGGATGAGGGAGTGGGTAGAAGGATGATGCATAGGATCAGGAGTAAGATCAGGAGGGGTAGGAGACAGATGAACCGTCTTGGGGTTCTCTGGAGCCGTCTTGGGTCCCTCTGGAGCCGCCTGGAGCCGTCTTGGGGCCCTCTTGGAGCTCTCTTGGGGCCCTCTGGGAGCTCCAAGAGGGCCCACCGAGGGCTCCAAGAGGGCCCTGGGAGGCCCCAAGAGGGCCCCAAGAGGGACCCAGGAGTTATGTACCAGCGGGCCCTCGGTTGGTACATAACTCCTGGGCCCTCTTGGGGCCCTCTTGGAGCTTTCTTGGGGCCCTCAGGGGGAACCAAGAGGGCTCCAGGAGGGCTCCAAGAGGTCCCCAAGAGGGTTCCAAGAGGGCCCAAACCCAACCCGGGCTCCCAAAAAGCTTCCAATGGACATCCGAGGGGGTGGAGGGGGAGGTGAAGGGGGGGTGGAGGGGGGAGGAGGGGGTGGTCGAGGGGGTGGTGGAGGGTGGAGGGGGGGGTGGAGAGAGGGTGGAGGGGTGTGTGGAGAGGGGGGGGGGAAACCCTAGGGCACAGGGTATGGAGACGTGTTTGATGAGGAGGCTGGAAGAGGAAGCGCTCTAGACCACTCACGCCCACAGGGCTGGTGGATTCTTCGGTGAATTCTGACGGCGCAGTGCGGAGTGAATTCTTGGTGAATTCTCAGTGGAAAAAACGCACCGCCCGCGCGCGATACATTGGCGCAAAAGACGGGCGAAAAAATTCATAGAAAATTCACAAAGTTTTCACAAGGAATTCACAGCAGAATCGGGTCGCGGATTTGACTGGCGTTGAGTTGTAAAGCATTGCGTTGTGCTTGTCCGCAGCAAGCCACACAGGGCCTGAACGAGAATCATCTGGGCTTCTGCGTAAGCATCAAAACGACGCAGCCTAGTTCAAATGAAGACGGAGTGCGCGCATGGCGGCCGAGACGCCACACAATGCCGGGAAGGCTCCAGGGGAGGCCCAATATGGCTCCAGGAGGGCCCCAAATTCAACGGCAATTTAGGGTGAACCGCTTCCTTGTTGGAGACTGTGCTCCGTCACATGTCTCTTAAGTTATGGGCCCTCTGGGAGCCATCTTTCGGCCCTCTTGGGGTCCTCCAAGGCCGTTTGGGGGCCCTGGCAGAGCTTTCAGGGCGCCCCAAGAGGGGTTCAAGATGACCCCAGGGGGCTCCAAGAGAGACCCAAGAGGGCTCCAAGAGGGCCCCAGGAGAGCCCCAACTTTGCCCCCAAAGCGGGATTCAAAGACAACATTGGTGTATGTTGCCTGTGGGCCCTCTTGGGGCCCTCTTGGAGCCGTCTTTGAGCTCCATTTGGGCCCTCGTGGGCCCTCTTGGGGCCTCCTCGGGACCCTCTCAAAACCATCTTGGGCCCTCATGGGCCCAACGCATCCACGTCGTGACCGAAGCATTTGCGCCATCTGGAAATCGTAAATATAATAATTATGTTCCCTTCCACATTGCCTTCTCCTTACAAGGTCTCACCTCCTGCCCGTGGCCATTCTGGTTCAGGCCGCAGCTATCCTTCACCGGCGATCGTCTGCCCATCTGTTGCCCGTGCTGGTCAGTTCGAGCGGGCGCGCGCAGTGCCTTCATGTCGGGTGGCCAAGGCAGCGCGCAGGACCGGGCACTCAGGAGGAAGTTAAAGGCTCAGCCGTCTACAGAGGTTGCTACGAAAGCTTGTAAGGATAACCTGAAAAGGGTACTCAGAGAACCAGATCTACCTCGTGAAGGGTACTAGCGGTAAGACGGCCGATGAGGATGTGCTGGAGGGCGTGCGGGAGAAGCGGAAGAATCCCTCGTTCGCCTTGGGTTCCGTTTTCTACCGCAATGTGCGGCAGCGGCATCCGAAGCACGTGTCGCGCCCGGAGCTTCTCACAGCTCCTGATCCGCCTGAGCAGGTGGACCCCGCGCTCCTGCGGGCGATGGTCCCCACGAAGAAAAAGAAGCCCGACCACTCCTTGGTGGTCACGTGGATCGGGTCGAAGACGCCGAGAAACAGGACCGAGGTGATCGGGTTGACGAAATGGATGCAAACAATCAGCCCCAGCTGTCCGAAGCAGGCCGCGCTCGCCCAGGCTTTCGCGCGATTCGTCCACAGAGCTGGCCTGGCGACCTCCTACGCCGATTACTACGAGGCGTTCTTCAAACCCTTCTGCGACACCACGGTGAATTCGGCGTGGAAGCGGGCGACGTCGGCTAAGGTGAAAGCGAAGCCCACGGCTGCCCAGTTCTGCAAGGACAATTTGTCTCTCGTGGTGTCGGCGATGCCAGAGGAGCCGTTGAAGAAGGTGTTGGGTTGCAACGGGGACTACGGCACCGTCTTGTCGGAGCTGAACACTGTGATCGGCAGTGGCGACGCGGGCATGGCGATGTGGCCGTTCGCTTTGCTGACAGTCCTTGGTAAGAAGGTCGACGGAATCATCGAAGAGGAGGCGGTCAAGTGGGGCAAGGCAGGTCCTTTGACGCAGGACCCTGTGCATCCATCGGGGTGGGGTGGGGTGGTTGTTCTGAGCTATATGAGAAAGAATGCCCCCCTTGTTGGAGGGGGTGTTGGCGGGGGTCCATCGCAATCGCCCGTTTCGGGCATGGGTTGCCCGGGGTGCTGGTGCCCCCGCACGGGGGCCGCGCTTGCCCGGCCCCATCTCAGGAGAGCCTCCAGCAGCAGAAGACCGACATCATCGCGAAGGTGGCCGACATCGAGAATAACGAGCTCTTGCCCGCGAGTCGGGCCGTGGAGTTCACGGTCGCGGGCACCAAGTTCACCTTCGACGTGGAGTCGCTGGCTCACCACGTGAGTTTGCAGTTGTCATTCGCGTGGAGGCCGATCGCCACGAACGCGAATCTCTTGGAGAAGCTATTCTGTTACGACGCGGTGCTCCCGAACCCTCGGCCGATTTCGGATGTCAGGGTCAGCGAGTGTCTGTATGGGGGCCCGAATGCCGCGCGGAAGGGAGCCAACAAAGCCTTCCGCGAGTCTGGTGACCTGACCGGGGAGCAGACGCGGAACACGATGAAGAAGATCAAGGCCAGCTTCGTGGTCTCGGACCCTGACTTCGACGCGGACGCGCTGTTGATCATGTCCGTGGGCGGTGACAATGGGTACGTGCGCCTGGTCGTGGCCATGGAGAAGCTCTTCCCCACGGCGGGCGGGCAGAAGAATGTCGAGACCGTCTTGCACGAGATCGCCGCCATGGTGAATGATAACATTTACAAGCTCGCCTCCAAGGCCGCCCAGGTTATGCATGATGCAGTCAAGAAGGTGCTGTGCTCCCTTGTCGATGCGAAGTGTCCTGAGCTCGGATCTCTGGAGGCCGAGCCGAAGGTCAAGGGGCTCGTCGACAAGTTCGATTATTTTGTCCGGTTCACCGAGTCGTCTGGCCAGGGCTCCAAGGGGAGGGTGCTGACCGGCCTCGCCGCAATGAAGGCCAAGCTGCAGCGGGTGACCGAGAAGAAGGCCCAGGGCCCCGTGACGAAGGCCGACGTGGAGGAGCTCGAGACCTACATGTTCCTTGTGCCAGACTCTGACAAAGCGAACTTCTTGGCCATAATCAAAGAGGCGAACGACAGCCAGTCGGCCCATCTCCAGAAGGCAGCGAAAGCGAAAAAGGGGGCCTCATCAAAGAAGGACAAGGCGGTGTCCGAGGCGATGGCGATGTTCACCTGAGGCGTGCTGCGGTGATTTTGCTTTCAGGCCAATCAGTGGATTGGCGGCCGGCTGGGCGCCGGCGGGGATCGCATGAATGACGAGATAACCACAAAATCACTCCTCCTTCATTTCGCCCCCCCCTCTCGCCGCTCTGATTGCCGCCGCCTGGCTCGACGGCGTGGCCGGTGCGTGGACTGCGTGCCTCCTCTTCCTCCTCCCTCTAGTCTTCACCTTTCACCGCTTCGTGTTATCACTAATCCTTCTCCTCATGCTCCTTCTCCCCCTCCACCCCCCTCTTCACGCGTCGGCTGGTGGCGCAGGGAGCCTTGGCAATTTCTGACACGTCGCATGTCCCCACCAGCCCATCCAAAAAAAACAGTTCCGAGGCGATTTGCCCTGATCGTTGGGAGGGGCGATGAGTGTGGAGGGTCGAGCCTGGAGGGTCGACCCCCCCCGTCCTCTTCCGAACTCCGAGCTCCCTTCCCGGGGGCCCAGAGCGGCCCCTCACCTCTTTTGAAAATCATTTTCCGGACAGGTGATTTTTCAAAGTAGGTGAGGGCCTCTGCGTTTGGAGGTTGGGGGGGGGTCCAACGGTTGTGGACAGTTGGGGATGCTTTCGGAGGTTTTGGAAAGCATCTCGCAGTTTCCATAACCGTTGAAAGCACCCCAAAACATCCAAATGCAGAGGCCTTCATATCATGAAAAAGTTATGTTTTCGGAAGGTGGTTTTCAAAGAAGGTGAGGGGCCGCTCTGGGCCCCAGGTGGGGGAGCTCGGAGGAGCTCGGAGGAGTTCGGTGGAGCTCGGGGAGGCTCGGGGGGCTCGGCCCTCCGAGCTCCTCCGAGCTCTTCCGAGCTCCCTCCCCAGGGGCTCAGAGCGGCCCCTCACCTTCTTTGGACATCACAATACGAGAACGCGATTTTTCAAAGTTGGTAAGGGCCTCTGCGATTGGAAGTTTTCGGAAGGTTTCAAAAAGGTTCTGGAGAGTTGGGGATGTTTTCGACCGATCTTGGGGCCTTCTTGGGGGCCTCTTGAGGCCCGCTTTGGGGCCTCATGGAGCCGTCTCGGGGCCGTTATAGGCCCCGCCGAGGGCCCTGGGAAGGATCCAAGAGGGCCCCAAGAAAGCTCCAAGAGGCTCCCAAGAGGGCACCAAGACGCCCCCAATAGGTCCCCAATATCGGTCACGTAAGAGAGGCTTCGCGTGACCGCTCTTGGGGCCCTCTTGGGGCCGTCTTGCGACGCTCTTGGAGCTGTCTTGGGGCCCTCCTGGGCCGTTCCTAGGGCCATCAGACGGATCCAAGAGGGCCCCAAGACGGCTCCAAGAGGGCCCCAAGAGCGGTCACGCGAAGCCTCCCTCGCGTGACCGATATCGGGGCCCTTTTGGGGCCATCTTGGAGCCGTCGTCGGGCCCTCTTGGAGCTGTCTCGGGGCCATGTTGGGCCCTTCCCAGGGCCCTTAGACGGCTCCAGGAGGGACGCGGGACGGCTCCAAGAGGGCCCCAAGAGCGGGCATTGAGGGGACCAATCGATTCACCCGTGCCGCGACCCACCCGCAACCCACCCGCGACCCACCCGCGACCCATCGGCGCCGCAAACCACCCGCGACTTACCCGCGCCGCGACCCACCCGCGCCGCGACCCACCCGCGCCGCGACCCACCCACCGGGACGACGGCAACAATAACAAACATAATATCCTCCGCGGGTCCCCACTTCAGCCACGCACCCAGGAGCATTGTAAGACCGTTTGGCCCCTCACTCTGATGAAGGTACAGGCGACCTTAAAACATGTGCTAAAGACTTCGCACGGTTTCCCATACCATATGTAGCGTATTTGTTGCGTGTATATGCGTGTTTCAAATATCCAGCGCATGGGTCGCCAGCCGCCCAGGCAGCGAGGACGTCAGGCCCTCTTGGGCCGTTGCACATGTCTGGGGCCATCTGAGGGCCCTCTTGTGTAAATCTTGGGCTTTCGTGGGGCTCTCTTGGGGCCGCCTGGGGGCCCTCTTGGGCCTTTCTTGGGCCCCTCTCGGGGCCTGCCTTGAACCTCAGGGGAGCCTCGGATGGGTTCAAAAGGGGTCGAAAAGGGTTTTCCGACACTGGCATCCAAGAGGGCCTTCTGGATGCCAGTGTCGGGTAGCCCTTTTGGACCCTTCGCGAGCCCCTGTTGGGGCCGTCTTGGGGCCCTCTGCGGCCATTGTTGGGCCCCTCTGTTTTTTTTCAAGCGCCTCAGGATAGCTTCGGATGGGCTCAAGAGGGGTCCAACAGCCACCCCCCGACAGTGGCATCCAAGAGGGCTCTCTGGATCCCACTGTCGGGGGGCCCTCTGAGGGCCCTCTTGGGTACTCTTGCGGCCCTTTTGGGGCCTTCTCGGGGACCAGGCACGCACGCGCAACGTGTATGTATTCAGGAGTTGGGTAAGAGAATCCTGTCAACGACCCACGCCCAGAGGGCTGGTAGGATTGCAATGTCATTGCAGGGCAGGGTATTGCAGGGCCTTTGCAGGGTCTTGCATGGTCTTTGCATGGTCTTTGCAGGGTATTGCAGATATCGTAGGGGTCTTGTTTGCAGGGTATTGCAGGGGTCTGTGCAGGGTCTTTGCAGGGGAGCTCTGCAGGGTATTGCAGGTTCTTGGCAAAGGAGTCGAAGGGAGAGGTTGGGGAGAGGGGGTATTTCAGAAAAGGGAAGAGAAATACCCCTGGACCACTACACGCTCTAAAGTGCTGGTGGGATTAGACGCCCAGGATTGAAATAAAGCAGCGCAGAAGAGCCATCCAGACACAAATTCGGAGGCACGCCCAATAAATCGGGCGTCCCGCGCGGACCTGGATCTATCGCCTCAGCTCCCGGCATGCGGAGTTTCCAGAGCAAACCTCTGAATGCCCGCGCGTCCGATGGCGGCCGTGTGCGCGACACTGCGAGATGGCGAGGGTGCGGGACCGAGTGAGCGCGGGGGGGGCGTGGACGTGAGAGGAGGAGGAGGGGGAGGAGGAGGAGGAGGGGGAAATGGGCGGACAGACGGAAAGGAGGATCAGGAGGAGGGGGAGGAGGAGGACGGGCAGGTGGCTGGAGAGGAGAGTACTGTGTTCTGTGGCACAGACACCGCGCTGCGATTGTTATTGAGGTTCGGGGCCAGTGCGCCCTTAAGCATACATTTTGTTGTTTTAGAATTATCCCGTCCCGTTGGCGCCACAGTTATACACTATGTCCGTTGTCGTTTCTGTCCCCCTCCATGTCCTCCTCGTCCCCGCCCTGTTTCCTCCGCCTCTGCCCCGTGCCTAGGAGGCAATCCTGCGACGGTTCGCCTTCCGACCGCCGCCTCACGGTCGGTTTGGTTGCCTGTCCAGCTGGCGCGACCGAAGCCTCATCTTCGAAATTGTTGTCATCGTGTTCTTATTTTCCGTCGTCGTCTGCTCCTCCTCTATCTCGTCGCCGTCGCGTTCGAGCTCGTCCTCGTGCTCTCCCCTGG
>CAUYUJ010017658.1:0-2500 GCA_963575745.1 Prorocentrum cordatum | reverse complement strand
GCCGGCGCCTCAGCGAGAGTCGTTTCCCGGGATTTCCCGGGAATCCTGTGTGCAAAAAAAACAGTACGCGGAGGGTGCGCGGCCATCACCCGGACGCCATCAGGGGAAGAGGGAGAGTATTTTCATATTGAGTAATTGTGGAGGAGGAGGAGGAGGAGGAGGAGGAGGAGGAGGAGGAGGAGGAGGAGGAGGAGGAGGAGGAGGAGGGAGGGGGAGGGGGAGGGGGAGGAGGAAGAGTTCGTGGCCAAGGGCCCCTTCCCCGCTCCGCCAGCCGTTCCTCCGCGCCTCCCTCCCCTGGTCCTCCTGGTCCTTCCCAAAGGCATCGTCGGGCGGCAGCGGGCCACTTTCGAGATCGGTTCCCCCCCGACTGGGCGGGAGGGCATCGAAGAAGGACGACGCCACAAACATAAATGTAAATCGGGCCCGTCCCTCTACAGGAGGGAAATTCAGAAAATAGTCAGAAAATGGTCAGGGGACGAATTGTTGACTGTTTTTGCCCATTTATGGGATATGTTTTGAGTTTTTTTCCGCACAAAATCCCCCTGTAGGGGGACACGCCCGACTTAAACATAAACTTTTGGCGCTCTGGGCGGACGCACTCTGCGCGCCAGGGAGGTGGGTCCAACGCAGATCCAAGAGATCCGCGCGGAGCGCTAACACAGTTCATGTTTATGCCGTTTTGCTTCTGGGGCAGGGCTGCATCCTCGTGAATCCACCGCCCAGGATCTCCGCGAAAAGGCTCAGGCTGAAAGCCACAGCCAGGGCGTGCAGCACTCGAAATGGGCTTTAGGCAACGAGACCCGATCAGGGTGAGCTGACAACGAATGCACTCTTGGGAATGATCGAAAACGACGGTAGGAAACGACGAGGAGGAGCGTGCCGTCCAATCCGCAAGTAACATCGCACTGCTTGAGAAGGAACAGTCGGGGTAATGTCTGCGGAGACACCCTGCGGAGTACCCCGACCCCCCGCCTGGTTGTCCTCCGTCGGCTCGCAACGAGCCCCATGGACGAGGTCATGTCGAGGGGGAGCCTGCCAGCTGCGACGAGGTCGAACCTTATCACCGAGAGTCGATGAGTGACAGGAGGACGAAGCTGACGCGGAGGAGGAGCAGGAGGAGGGATCTGTTGCTGGTCTCTCTGCCCTGTCCGCTCAATCTTCTACGTTGGCCTCGCCTATGTGTTCGCGGTTTGCCGAAGTCGGCTTCACGCATTCTGTTTCCCCACATCCTGAGTGGGGTTCTTGTTTTCCCAGAACACCCTCTCCTTCCCACCCACCTCCCGCTCCATCTCCCATACAGCACAATATTATTCCTACCACACACACCATACCATACCATAGTTCCTACCACACAAACCATACCATACCATACCATACCATACCATACCACACCATACGTACCATACCGTACCATACCATACCATGGCGTACTATAGCATACCATACCATACGACACCAATGCCACACCGTACCATACCATACCATACCTCCAGTACCATACCATACCATATCATACCATACCGTACCATACCATACCTACCATACCATTCCATACCACTCCATACCGAAAACCATACTACTTACATGGTTTCGTGCCCCTCCCACCCCTCCAGGGAGGCCCCGCCTGAGCGAGGAGGGTATCGAAAACCATACTATTTACATGGTTTCGTGCCCCTCCCACCCTGAGCGAGGACCATACTATTTACATGGTTTCGTGCCCCTCCCACCCCTCCAGGGAGGCCCCGCCTGAGCGAGGAGGGTATCGGAATACCATACTATTTACATGGTTTCGTGCCCCTCCCACCCCTCCAGGGAGGCCCCGCCTGAGCGAGGAGGGTATCGGAATACCATACTATTTACATGGTTTCGTGCCCCTCCCACCCCTCCAGGGAGGCCCCGCCTGAGCGAGGAGGGTATCGGAATACCATACTATTTACATGGTTTCGTGCCCCTCCCACCCCTCCAGGGAGGCCCCGCCTGAGCGAGGAGGGTATCGGAATACCATACTATTTACATGGTTTCGTGCCCCTCCCACCCCTCCAGGGAGGCCCCGCCTGAGCGAGGAGGGTATCGGAATACCATACTATTTACATGGTTTCGTGCCCCTCCCACCCCTCCAGGGAGGCCCCGCCTGAGCGAGGAGGGTATCGGAATACCATACTATTTACATGGTTTCGTGCCCCTCCCACCCCTCCAGGGAGGCCCCGCCTGAGCGAGGAGGGTATCGGAATACCATACTATTTACATGGTTTCGTGCCCCTCCCACCCCTCCAGGGAGGCCCCGCCTGAGCGAGGAGGGTATCGGAATACCATACTATTTACATGGTTTCGTGCCCCTCCCACCCCTCCAGGGAGGCCCCGCCTGAGCGAGGAGGGTATCGGAATACCATACTATTTACATGGTTTCGTGCCCCTCCCACCCCTCCAGGGAGGCCCCGCCTGAGCGAGGAGGGCATCAAGAAAATGGGTCCCACGAAACCGTTAATCTCTTTATGTGGGG
>CAUYUJ010017657.1:40000-229029 GCA_963575745.1 Prorocentrum cordatum | reverse complement strand
CTTGAAGGCCAAAAAGCACTCTGGCGGGATCGGCCGTTTCGAGTCATCTCGATATGCGCTGACGGTTTTCTGAACATAACTCGAGCTCTAGGGCAGCTACAGAGCTGGTAAGCACAGCTAACGCATGCAGAATGATCAGGCGCGTTCGCCTGTTGAATCCAGAGGTCTGAAATCGATCTGTCAGCCGAGCTAGGTCCGCAAACCTGTTTGTATTATTCGAGTCACTTGATACGCGTTGTCGGTATTTTCTACTTAACTCGAGCTGTAGGGCAGCTACAGTGCTGGTAAGCACTCCTATCGCACTCAGAATGATCAGACGCGTTCGCCTGTTGAATCCATAGGTCGAAACTCGGTCTGCTAGTCGAGCTAGGTCCGCAAACCTATTCGTATTATATGAGTCAACTTAATACGCGTTGTCGGTATTTTCTACTTAACTCGAGCTGTAGGGCAGATACTGTGCTGGTAAGCACACCTGCCGCACTCAGAATCATCAGGCGCGTTCGCCTGTTGAATCCAGAGCTCTGAACTCGGTCTGTTGCGCGATCCAGAACCACGAAACTGTTCGTATTCTTCAGTCATCTTGATCGGCGTTCTGCACTTAATTCGGGCTGTAGGGAGGCTGCAGGGCGGGTAATCACAGGAATCGATTCGGCGAGATCAGACGCGTCCGTCTGTCGCATTCGGTCTGATACTCGAAATCGGCTGAAACACTATTCGTTCTCTGCAATTTTTTCCGACAGTATATGTTGTCAGGAAGCTCTACGAGTCCCCCGGCGGTAACCAAGGTTGACGGTTTACCGCCGGCGCCCAGTAATTCCGGGGCGCTGGAGAGCTAGTTGGCAAGAAAATCTCGACGGACCTTTTGGTGGCTTTTGGTCGGTTGAAAATTTTGTTCTCCAAATTTGACAATTCGTTAGAGCTCTAGTATTTTTTCCCGTGATATTCGATCTTATTCCCGCTCGCCATCTTCATCTCAGCTCGATCGGGTAACTTTGAAGGCCAAAGTATCAGGCGCGTTCGCCTGTCGAATCCAGAGATTTGAACTCGGTCTGCTAGCCGAGCCAGGTCCGCAAATCTATTCCTATTATTCGAGTCGTCTTCGCAGACTTTCTCGGTTTTCTGTACTTACCTCGAGCTCTAGGGCAGCTGCAGGGCTCATTGTCACAGACATCGATGGGGAATCATCAGTCGCGTTCGTCTATTGAACCGAGAGCTCTGAACTCGGCCTGCTGCCCGAGCTAGGTTCGCGAACCTATTCGTATTGTCCGAATCATCTTGAGAAGTGCTCACAATTTTCTGCGCTCAACTCGTACTGGGGGAGGGCTACAGTGCTGCGGGCCACAGATATCGATTCGCACACATCAGGCGCGTCTGTTGGTCGATTCCAGAGCTCGAAACTCGGTCTGCTGCTCGAACTAGGTCCGCGAAACTATTCTATTATTCGAGTCGATATTGTCGGTTTTCTGCACTTAATTCGAGCTGTAGGGGAGCTCCAGGGCTGGAATCACATCAGTGGATTCGCAGACACCAGACGCGCCCGCCTGCCGCATTCAGATGTCTGAGCTCGGTTCGATACTCGAACTGGGTTGCGAAACTGTTTCTTTTTTTGGTTAGAGTCATCTTGAGAGGTCTGAAATCGCTTGGGCTGAACAACTAGTCGTTCTTTGGAGTTTTTTGTCACACTATATACTGTTAGGAGGCTCTACGAGTCCCCCGGCGGTAAGAAAGGTTGACGGTTCACCGCCGGCGCCCAGTCTCAGATACCCTGGCAGAGGTCCCGTGCGACGTTCCGCGCTTGGCTTCGCTATCTGGGTTTTGGACGCTTACAAGTACCTCGTAGAGCTCTTCGACATCGATGAGCTAGAGGAATTCGGGCGCGGGGTGGAGCTAGTTGGCCGACCCGACCAGAACGGACAATGTGGCAACTTTTTGGTGGTTTTGCGATTTTTTGAAACATATTTGACCATTTATTTTGAAAAAAAGCAGATTATTACGCCGAGCATTGGCATATGAACTCCTCTCTGACAGCAGCTCAGCTCTCTCGATGCATTTTTGCAGGAGTTGGCTTCCGGGAACTGAGCGAATATGAACATCGAAAAATTCGAATTTTAAGATTTTCGAAAAATCTATATTTTTTGATTCTGTGTCGATTCTCTGCACTCTTACTAGTGAGAGAAGCTCTACGAGGTTCCCGGCGGTGACCAGGTTGACGGTTCACCGCCGGCGTCAGTGGACGCTACAAGTAACTCGTAGAACTTCCCTTAGCAAGTTATTGCTGGAAGCTTAAGAGTAATTCCGGGGAGCTGGAGAGCTAGTTGGCAAGACAAATCTCGACGGACCTTTTGGTGACTTTTGGTCGATTGAAAATTTTGTCGAAATTTGACCATTCGTTAGAGCTCTAGTATTTTTTCCATGATTTTCGATCTTATTCCCGCTCGCCATCTTGATCTCAGCTCGATCGGGTAACTTTGAAGGCCAAAAAGCAGGCAGGCGGGATCGGCCGTTTCGAGTCATCTTGATACACGCTGTCGGTTTTCTCAAGATAACTCGATCTTCAAGACAACTACAGAGCTGGTCAGCAGAGCTAATGCATTCAGAATGATCAGGCGCGTTTCGCTCTACTTAACTCGATCTGTAGAGCAGCCACAGAGCTGATAATCACAGGAATCAAGAGCGTTCGTCTGTTGAATCAAGAGATCTAAACTCGGCCTGCTCCCCGAGCTAGGTTCGCGAACCTATTGGTATTGTTCGAGTCATCTTGAGAAGTGCTCTCGGTTTTCTGTACTTAAATCGTGCTGGGGGGGGGGGGGGGGGTACAGTGCTGCTGGTCACAGGAATCGATTTCGAGACATGAGGCGCGTTCGTTCGTCGAACCGAGAGCTCGGAACTCGGTCTGCTGCTCGAGCGAGATCTGCGATACTATTGTATTATGCGAGTCATCCTAAGAGGTACTCTCGGTTTTCTGCACTTAACTCAGGCTCTATGGGGGGCTGCAGAGCTGGTAATCACAGGAATCGATCCGCAGACATCAGACGCGTCCGCCTGTCGCATTCAGAGGTCTGAACTCGGTTTCATACTCGAGCTCGATTGGAAAACTATTCGTTTGTTTTGTTAGAGTCATCTTGAGAGGTCTATAATCGCTTGGGCTGGAAAACTAGTCGTTCTGTGAAATCCTTTTCCACATTATATATTGTCAGGAAGCTCTACGAGTTCCCCGGCGGTAAGAAAGGTTGACGGTTTACCGCCGGCGTCCAGTACCTCGTAGAGCTCTTTGGCATCGATGAGCTAGAGGAATTCGGGCACGGGGTGGAGCTAGTAACTCGTAGAGATTCCCCTAGCTAGTTATAGCTGGAAGCTAAGAGTAATTCCGGCGCGCTGGAGAGCTAGTTGGCAAGAGAAATCTCGACGGAACTTTTGATGACTTTTGCTCGGTTGAAAATTTCGTTCTCGAAATTTGAACATTCGTTAGAGCTCTAGTAACTCGTAGAGCTTCCCTTAGCAAGTTATTGCTGGAAGCTTAAGAGTAATTCCGGGGCGCTGGAGAGCTAGTTGGCAAGAAAAATCTCGACGGACCTTTTGCTGACTTTTGGTCGGTTGAAAATTTTGTTCGAAATTCCTCAATTCGTTTGAGCTCTAATATTTTTCCCGTGTTATTCGATCTTCTTCCCGCTCGCCAGCGTCCCGGCGGGAACGGCCGTTTCGAGTCATTTTGGATAGTATTGATTGATAATACCTGCATATGATTATTTATGTTAAAAACGCGCTGTCGTAATTTTGTACTTCTCAGCTGTGGAGCAAGCTCAGGGATGGTGAATCACAGCTTCGCACGCAGAATGATCGGCGTCGTTCGCCTGTTAAATCCAGAGGCCTGAACTCGGTCTGCTAGCCGAGCTAAGGTTCCGCAAACCTATTCCGTATTATTCAGAACGTTCATCTTGATAGACCGCCTCTCGGTTTTCTTGTACCTAACTCGAAGCTTTAAGGCCAGCTACAAGCTGTAAGCACACGATGGCCCATTCAGAAATTATCACGCGCGCGCGTTCGCCTGTCGAATCCAGAGGTCTCAACTCGGTCTGCTAGCCGAGCTAGGTCCGCAAACCTATTCGTATTATTCGAGTCAACTTGATACGCGTTGTCGGTATTTTCTACTTAACTCGAGCTGTAGGGCAGCTAGATGGCTCATTGTGACAGAACATGGATGGGGGAATTCCATCAGTTCGCGTTTGTCTATTGACCGAGAGCTCTGAACTCGGCCCTGCCCCCGAGCTAGGTTTCGCGAACTATTCGTAATTCCGGAATGATCTTGAGAATGCCCTCAAATTTTCTGCACTAAACTCGTGCTGGGGGAGGGCTACAGTGCTGGGATTCACATATATCGATTAATACAGATCAGGCGCGTCTTTCGGTCGATTCCACAGCTCGGAACTCGGTCTGCTGCTCGAACTAGGTTCGCAAAACTATTATATTATTCGAGTCGATACTGTCGGTTTTCTGCACTTTACTCGGGCTGTAGGGGGGCTTCAGGGCTGGGAATCACATGAGTGGATTCGCAGACATCAGACGCGCCCGCCTGTCGCATTCAGAGGTCTGAACTCGGTTTGATACTTGAACTGGGTTGCGAAACTGTTTGTCTTTTTGTTAGCGTTATCTTCAGAGGTCTGAAATCGCTTGGGCTTAAAAAGTAGTCGTTCTTTGGAGTTTTTCCCCACAGTATATATTGTCAGGAAGCTCTACGAGTCCCCCGGCGGTAAGAAAGGTTGACGGTTTACCGCCGGCGCCCAGTATTTTTTCCCGTGATATTCGATCTTATTCCCGCTCTCCATCTTGATCTCAGCTCGATCGGGTAACTTTGAAGGCCAAAAAGCACTCTGGCGGGATCGGCCGTTTTTGGGTTTGTTTGTTTTTTTTCGAGTCCATCTTGATATGCGCTGACGTTTCTGAACATAACTCGAGCTCTCAGAATTATCAGAAGGCTGGTAGGCACAGCTAAACGATTGCAGAACATGATCAGAGGCGCGTGTCGCATGTTGAACCCAGAGGTCTAACTCCGTCTGTAGCCGAGCTAGGGTCCGCAAACCTGTTTGTATTTATCGAGTCAACTTAATACACGTTGTCGGTAGTTTCTACTTAACTCGAGCTCTAGGGCAGCTACAGTGCTGGTAAGCACACCTATCGCACTCAGAATCATCAGGCGCGTTCGCCTGTTGAATCCATAGGTCTGAACTCGGTCTGCTAGCCGAGCTAGGTCCGCAAACCTATTCGTATTATTCGAGTTAACTTGATACGCGTTGTCGGTATTTTCTACTTAACTCGAGCTGTAGGGCAGCTACAGTGCTGGTAAGCACACCTACCGCACTCAGAATCATCAGGCGCGTTCGCCTGTTGAATCCAGAGCTCTGAACTCGGTCTGTTGCGCGATCCAGAATCACGAAACTGTTCGTATTCTTCCAGTCATCTTGGGAGCTACTCTCGGCGTTCTGCACTTAATTCGGGCTGTAGGGAGGCTGCAGGGCGGGTAATCACAGCAATCGATTCGGAGACATCAGACGCGTCCGTCTGTCGTATTCAGAGGTCAGAACTCGGTCTGATACTCGAGTTCGGCTCAAAAAATATTCGTTCTCTGCAATTTTTTCCGACAGTATATGTTGTCAGGAAGCTCTACGAGTCCCCCGGCGGTAACAAAGGTTGACGGTTTACCGCCGGCGCCCAGTTGGCCGACCCGGCCCCGACGGACAATGTGCGAACTCTGGGTCGCTTGGACCAACTTCCTGAGAGATTTGAACATTCGTTTTGAGATCTGGTATTTTTCGCACCTGTAGTGGGTTATTTCGCGTTCGCGAATGAATTCTTAGGTCCCTAGGTGTAGTATTACTATCAAAACACTTGGCGAAACCATCTCCGGATACAAAAAAATAAAACGTGATTTTTCGAGTTTTCTGGGATTTTCTCCCAGAGTCTACTTCTATATGTACCGAGCAAGGCCGTGCGAGAAAAGAGCTCTACGAGGGTCCCGGCGGTAATCTGGTTGACGGTTTACCGCCGGTTCCAGTTATTGCTGGAAGCTTGAGAGTAACTCGTAGAGCTGCCCTTAGCAAGTTATTGCTGGAAGCTAAGAGTAATTCCGGCGCCCCCACAGCTAGTTGGCTCGAAAAATCTCGACGGAACTTTTGACAACTTTTGCTCGGTTGAAAATTTTGTTCTCAAAATTTGAAAATTCGTTAGAGCTCTAGTATTTTTTCCCGTGATATTCGATCTTATTCCCGCTCGCCATCTTGATCTCAGCTCGATCGGGTGAATATTACTATCGAAAAGCACTGTGGTGGGATCGGCCGTTTTGAGTCATCTTGATATGCGCTAACGGTTTTCTGAACATAACTCGAGCTCTAGGGCAGCTACAGAGCTGGTAAGCACAGCTAATGCATGCAGAATGATCAGGCGCGTTCGACGGTTGAATCAAGAGGTCTGAACTCGGTATGCTAGCCGAGCTAGGGCCACAAACCTGTTCGTATTATTCGAGTCATCTTGACAGAAACTCTCGGTTTTCTGCACTCAACTCGAACTGTAGGACAGCTACAGAGCTGATATTTACAGGCACCAATTCCGAATCATCAGTTGCGTTTGTCTGTCGAATCCAGAGCTCTGAACTCGGCCTGCTGCCCGATCTAGAATCGCGAAACTATTCGTACCGTTCGAGTCGCTTACTAGATAATGTCGGTTATCTGGACTTAACTCGGGCTGTAGGGGGCTGCATGGCGAGTAATCACTGGATCGATTTGAAGAAATCAGGCGCGTTCGCCTGTCGAATACAAAGCTCTGAACTCTGTCTGTTGCCCGAACTAGGTCCGCGAAACTATTCCTATTGTTCGAATCATCCTGAGAGGTGCTGTCGGTTTTCTGCACTGAACTCGGGCTGTAGGGGGCTGTAGGGCTGGTAATGACAGGAGTCGATTCGCAGACATCAGACGCGTCCGTCTGTCGCATTCAGAGATCAAAAACTATTCACTATGAGTCAGATTATTGGTAAGTGCTGTCTGTTTTCTCAACTTAAGTCGAGTTAGGAAGCTCTACGAGTCCCCCGGCGGTAACCAAGGTTGACGGTTTACCGCCGGCGCCCAGTAATTCCGGGGAGCTGGAGAGCTAGTTCGCAACAAAAATCTCGACGGACCTGACTTTTTGTCGGTTGAAAATAACTCGTAGAGCTTCCCTTAGCAAGTAATTGCTGGAAGCTCGAGAGTAATTCCGGAGCGCTGGAGAGCTAGTTGGCAAGGAAAATCTCGACGGACCTTTTGGTGACTTTTGGTCGGTTGAAAATTTTGTTCTCAAAATTCAACAATTCGTTAGAGCTCTAGTACTTTTTCCCATGATAATCGATCTTATTCCCGCTCGCCATCTTGATCCCAGCTCGATCGGGTACCTTTTACTGCCAAAAAGCGTCCCGGCGGGAACGACCGTTTCGAGTCATCTTGATACGCGTTGTCGGTATTTTGTACTTAACTCGAGCTGTAGGGCAGCTACAGCGCTGGTAAGCACACCTATCGCATTCAGAATCATCAGGCGCGTTCGGCTGTCGAATCCAGAGGTCTGAACTCAGTCTGCTAGCCGAGCTAGGTCCGCAAACCTATTCGTATTATTCGAGTCGTCTTCACAGACGCTCTCGGTTTTCTGTACTTAATTCGAGCTGTAGGGCAGCTACAGAGCTGGTAAGCACAATTATCGCATATAGAATTATCAGGCGCGTTCGAATCCAGAGGTCTGAACTCGGTCTGCTAGCCGAGCTAGGTTCGCGAAACTATTCGTATTGTTCGAGTCGTCTTGGCAGACGCTCTCGGTTTTCTGTATTTAACTCGAGCTGTAGGGCAGCTACAGGGCTCATTGTCACAGACATCGATGGGGAATCATCAGTCGTGTTCGTCTATATAACCTGAGAGCTCTGAACTCGGCCTGCTGCCCGAGCTAAGTTCGCGAACCTATTCGTATTGTTCGGATCATATTGAGAAGTGCTCTCAATTTTCTGCACTCAACTCGTGCTGGGGAGGGCCACAGTGCTGCGGGGCACACATCAGGCGCGTCTGTATGCCGATTCCAGAGCTCGGAACTCGGTCTGCTGAACTAGGTCCGCGAAACTATTCTATTGTTGGAGTCGATACTGTCGGTTTTCTGCACTTAACTCGGGCTCTAGGGGAGCTGCAGGGCTGGGAATGACATGAATGGATTCGCAGACATCAGACGCGCCCGCCTGTCGCATTCAGAGGTCTGAACTCGGTTCGATACTCGAACTGGGTTGCGAAACTGTTTCTTTTTTTGGTTACAGTGATCTTGAGAGGTCTGACATCGCTTGGGCTGAAAAATTAGTCGTTCTTTGGATTTTTTCTTCACACTATATACTGTCAGGAAGCTCTACGAGTCCCCCGGCGGTAAGAAAGGTTGACGGTTTACCGCCGGCGTCCAGTTTTGTTCTCGAAATTTGAGAATTCGTTTCAGCTCTAGTATTTTTGTCCATGATATTCGATCTCATTCCCGCTTGCCATCTTGATCTCAGCTCGATCGGGTAACTTTGAAGGCCAAAACGCAGGCAGGCGGGAACGGCCGTTTCGAGTCATCTTGATACGCGTTGTCGGTATTTTCTACTTAACTCGAGTTGTAGATCAGCTACAGTGCTGCTAAGCACACCTATCGCACTCAGAATCATCAGGCGCGTTCGCCTGTTGAATCCATGGGTCTGAACTCGGTCTGCTAGCCGAGCTAGGTTTGCAAACCTATTCGTATGATTCGAGTCAAACGTGTTGTCGATATTCTCTACTTAACTCGAGCTCTAGGGCAGCTACAGTGCTGGTAAGCACGCCTATCGCTTTCAGAATCATCAGTCGCGTTTGTCTGTTGAATCCAGAGCTCTGAACTCGCTCTGCTAGCCGAGCTAGGTCCGGAAACCTATTCGTATTATTCGAGTCAACTTGATACGCGTTGTCAGTATGCTCTACTTAACTCGAGCTGTAGGGCAGCTACAGTGCTGGTAAGCACAACTATCGCACTCAGAATCATCACGCGCGATCGCCTGTTGAATCCAGAGGTCTGAACTCGGCCTACTAGCTGAGCTAGGTCCGCAAACCTATTCGTATTATTCGAGTCATCTTGACAAACGCTCTCGGTTTTCTGTACTTAACTCGAGCTGTAGGGCAGCTACAGGGCTCATTGTCACTGACATCGATGGGGAATGATCAGTCGCGTTCGTCTATTGAACCGAGAACTCTGAACTCGGCCTGCTGCCCGAGCTAGGTTCGCGAAACTATTCGTATTCTTCGAATGACCTTGAGAAGTGCTCTCTGTCTTCTGCACGTAACTCGTGTTTGGAGAGAGCTACAGTGCTGCGGGTCACATATATCGATCTGCACACATCAGGGGCGTTTGTCGGTCGATTCCAGAGCTCGGAACTCGGTCTGCTGCTCGAACTAGGTCCGCAAAACTATTCGTATTATTCGAGTCATCTTGACAAACGCTCTCGGTTTTCTGTACTTAACTCGAGCTGTAGGGCAGCTACAGGGCTCATTGTCACTGACATCGATGGGGAATGATCAGTCGCGTTCGTCTATTGAACCGAGAACTCTGAACTCGGCCTGCTGCCCGAGCTAGGTTCGCGAAACTATTCGTATTCTTCGAATGACCTTGAGAAGTGCTCTCTGTCTTCTGCACGTAACTCGTGTTTGGAGAGAGCTACAGTGCTGCGGGTCACATATATCGATCTGCACACATCAGGGGCGTTTGTCGGTCGATTCCAGAGCTCGGAACTCGGTCTGCTGCTCGAACTAGGTCCGCAAAACTATTCGTATTATTCGAGTCATCTTGACAAACGCTCTCGGTTTTCTGTACTTAACTCGAGCTGTAGGGCAGCTACAGGGCTCATTGTCACTGACATCGATGGGGAATGATCAGTCGCGTTCGTCTATTGAACCGAGAACTCTGAACTCGGCCTGCTGCCCGAGCTAGGTTCGCGAAACTATTCGTATTCTTCGAATGACCTTGAGAAGTGCTCTCTGTCTTCTGCACGTAACTCGTGTTTGGAGAGAGCTACAGTGCTGCGGGTCACATATATCGATCTGCACACATCAGGGGCGTTTGTCGGTCGATTCCAGAGCTCGGAACTCGGTCTGCTGCTCGAACTAGGTCCGCAAAACTATTCTATTATACTGTCGGTTTTCTGCACTTAACTCGGGCTGTAGGGGGGCTGCAGGGCTGGGAATCACATGAGTGGATTCGCAGACATCAGACGCGCCCGCCTGTCGCATTCAGCGGTCTGAACTCGGTTTGATACTCGAACTGGGTTGCGAAAGTCTTTGTTTTTTGTTAGCGTTATCTTGAGAGGTCTGAAATCGGTTGGGCTGAAAAACTAGTCGTTCTTTGGAGTTTTTTCCCACACTATATATTTTCAGGAAGCTCGTCCCCCGGCGGTAAGAAAGGTTGACGGTTTACCGCCGGCGCCCAGTAATTCCGGCGCGCTGGAGAGCTAGTTGGCTCGAAAAAAAAGAACTGAACTTTTCACAACTTTTGGTCGGTTGAAAATTTTGTTCTCGAAATTTGACAATTCGTTTGTGCTCTAGTATTTTTTCCCGTGATATTCGATCTTATTCCCGCTCGCCATCTTGATCTCAGCTCGATCGGTTTAACTTTGAAGGCCAAAAAGCACACTGGCGGGATCGGCCGTTTCGAGTCAACTTGATACGCGTTGTCGGTATTTTGTACTTAACTCGAGCTGTAGGACAGCTACAGTAAGCACAGCTAATCGATGTAGAATGATTAGGTGCGTTCGCCTGTTGAATTCAGAGCTTGAATTCGGTTTGCTAGCCGAGCTAGGTCCGCAAACCTATTCGTATTATTCAAGTCATCTTGATTCGCACTGTCGGTATTCTGAACTTAACTCGAGATATAGGACAGCTACAGAGCTGGTAAGCACGCCTCATCGACTCAGAATCATCAGGCGCGTTCGGCTGTTCCAACCAGAGGTCTGAACTCGGTCTGCTAGCCGAGCCAGGTCCGCAAACCTATTCGTATTATTCGAATCATCTTGATAGGCGCTCTCGGTTTCCTGTACTTAACTCGAGCTATAGGACAGCTACAGGGCTGATAGTTACAGAAACCGATTCAGAATCATCAGTCGCGTTTGTCTGTCGAATCCAGAGCTCTGAACTCGGTCTGCTGCGCGATCCAGAATCACGAAACTGTTCGTATTCTTCCAGTCATCTTGAGAGCTACTGTCGGCGTTCTGCACTTAACTCGGGCTGTAGGGAGGCTGCAGGGCGGGTAATCACAGGAATCGATTCGGAGACATCAGACGCGTCCGTATGTCGCATTCAGAGGTCTGAACTCGGTCTGATACTCGAGTTGGGCTGAACAACTATTCGTTCTCTGCAATTTTTTTTCGACATTATATGTTGTCAGGAAGCTCTACGAGTCCCCCGGCGGTAACAAAGGTTGCCAATTTAGGACGGAACGTGTGGAAATGGGTGTATAGGGAGGGCAATACTCGTGCTGATGAATTAACGTGGACCGCGCGGAGAGGTGAATGTTACGAATATTATGACACTTGTTTTCTTCAGGAAGTGAAAGATTGTAAAGTTGTGATCTCGGGGATCAAAGGAGGCTTTGATGGTGGGAGATCGATTCTTGGAGTAGGCTGTGGCTGGTATCTGGATTGCTATGTGTATAGTGCTCTCCCCTCTTCTCCTTACTATAATCAGACTGGCTGGCGCCAGAATGTAGGTCTCAAAAGCTTCCTTCTCCCAGCACAATGCACAATCACAGAGGCTGAGTTAGAAGCTGCCCGAGAGCTCCTTGCAGGAGTGGTGCATATCCTGAGTTTGTCAGGATATCCCCTGTAGGACTGGGTCTGGGGCTCCTAAGGAGCTTAACCCTGCCATGACCCGCCTAGAACGCCTAGAACAAAGGTTGACGGTTTACCGCCGGCGCCCAGTTGGTCGACCCGACCAGAAAGGACAATGTTTACTTTTTGGATGGTTTTGCTAAGATTTGAATGATATTTGACAATTTATTTTGAGCAAGCAGATTTTTACTCTGAGCATTGACATATAAACTTTGTTCCCTGAGCAGCTCAGCCCTCTAGTGCCATTTTTAGTGCCAGTTCACTTGGAGCAACCGACTTCATGTTGACTCCGAAAAATGTCAACTTGAAGTTTTTGTAGAAAAGCTCCCAGAAGCTCTCGCTTTGATCCTGAGCTTCTCACGGATGCAAGGAGCTCTACGAGGTTCCCGGCGGTGACCAGGTTGACGGTTCACCGCCGGCGCCAGTTGGCCCAGCCGGCCGAGGCGGACAATGTGATAACTTTTGGTTGGTTTTGCGAAAATTTGAAGATATTGGACCATTTATTTTGAAAAAGCAAATTTTTACGCCGAGCATTGGCATATAAACTCCTCTCTGACAGCAGCTCAGCTCTCGCGATGCATTTTTGCATGAGTTGACTTCCAGGAACTGAGCGAATATGAACATTGAAAACATCGAATCTGAAGATTTTCGAAAAATCTCAATTTTTTGATTCTGTGTCGATTCTCTGCACTCTTACCAGTGAGAGGAGCTCTACGAGGTTCCCGGCGGTGACCAGGTTGACGGTTCACCGCCGGCGCCAGTTCGGGCGCAGGGTGGAGCTAGTTAGCGATCCCGACCAAAAGAGACAATGTGACGACTTGGGGTTGGTTTTTCGATCTTTTTGCAAAATTTGAAAATTCGTTTTGAGAATTGGTATTTTTCCCACCTGTAGTGGATTATGCCGCGCCTGTCAGTAAAATTTTCTGGTCTATAGGTGCAGTATTACTATCAAAACACTGAGGGGAACCGACGTTGAATGAAAACAGAAAAACGTGATTTTTCGAGTTCTTTGTTCCTCGCTCCAGAAGCTTTCTCCATGTATTCCGACGCTCGCCGTGCAAGAAAAGAGCTCTACGAGGTTTCCGGCGTTAACCAGGTTGACGGTTTACCGCCGGCTCCCAGTTCGAAAACGCTGGCAGGCTAGTTGGCTCGAAAAATCTCGACTGAACTTTTCAGAACTTTTGGTCGGTTCAAAATGACTCGTAGAGCTTCCCTAAGCTAGTTGCTGGAAGCTAAAGAGTAATTCCGGCGCGCTGGAGAGCTAGTTGGCAAGAAAAATCTCGACGGAACTTTTGGTGACTTTTGATCGGTTGAATTTTTTTCTCGAAATTCAACAATTCGTTAGAGCTCTAGTATTTTGTCCCGTGATATTCGATCTCATTCCCGCTCTCCATCTTGATCTCAGCTCGATCGGGTGAATATTACTATCGAACAGCACTCTGGCGGGATCGGCCGTTTCGAGTCATCTTGATACGCTCTGCCGTTTTTTCTGAACATAACTCGAGCTTTATTTAGGCTAGCCGCAGAGGTGGTCAGCACATATAATCGATGTAGGATAATTAGGCGCGTTCGCCTGTTGCTTCCAGATGTGTGAACTTGGTCTGTGAGCCGAGCTAGGTCCCCAAACCTGTTCGTATTATTTGAGTCATCTTGACAGAAGCTCTGGGTTTTCTGTACTTAACTCGAGCTCTAGGACAGCTACAGAGCTGATATTTACATACAATGATTCAGAATCGTCAGTTGCGTTTGTATGTCGAATCCAGAGCCCTGTACTCGATCTGCTGTCCGATCTAGAATTGCCAAATTATTCGTATTGGTCGAGTCATCTTGAGAAGTGCTCTCGGTTTTATTCACTCAACTCGCGCTCAGAGGGGGCTACAGTGCTGGTTGTCAGAGGAACCGATTCGAAGAGATCATGCGCGTCTGCCTGTCGAATCCAGTGCTCGGAACTTGGTCTGTTGCCCGAACTAGGTCCGCGAAGCTATTCTATTGTTCGAGCCATGCTGAGAGATGTTGTCGGTTTTCTGCACTTAACTCGGGCTGTAGGGGGGCTCCAGGGCTGGTAATGACAGGAGTCGATTCGCAGACATCACACGCGTCCGCCTGTCGTATTCAGAGGTCAAAAAACATTCACTATAAGTCGGGATGTTGGTAGGTGCTGTCGGTTTTCTCAACTTAAGCCGAGCTAGGAAGCTCTACGAGTTCCTCGGCGGTAACCAAGGTTGACGGTTTACCGCCGGCGCCCAGTTTTGTTCTCGAAGTTTCACAATTCGTTTGAGCTCTAGTATTTTTTCCTGTGATATTCGATCTTATTCCCGCTCGCCATCTTGATATCAGCTCGATCGGGTGGGTATTACTATCGAAAAGCGTCATGGCGGGATCGGCCGTTTTGAGTCATCTTGTCACGCGGTGTCGGTTTTCTCAAGATAACTCGAGCTTCAGGACATCTAAAGAGCTGGTAAACACAGCTAATCGATCCAGAATGATCAGGCGCGTTCGCCTGTTGAAGCGAGGGGTCTGAATTCGGTCTGCTAGCCGAGCTAGGTGCGCAAACCTATTCGTATTATTCGAGTCATCTTGACAAGCGCTCTCGGTTTTCTGTACTTAACTCGAGCTACAGGCCAGCTAAAGAGCTGATACGTAAAGAATCTGATTCAGAATCATCAGTGGCCGTTGTCCGTTGTATCCAGAGCTCTGATCTCGGTCTGCTGCCCGATCTAGAATCGCAAAACTATTCGTACTGTTCGAGTCGCTTGCGAGATGCTCTCGCTTCTCTGCACTTAACTCGGGCTGTAGGGGGGCTGCATGGCTGGTAATCACTGGAATCGATTCGGAGACATCAGGCGCGTTCGCCTGCGGAATCCAGAGCTTCGAACTCGGTCTGTTGCCCGAACTAGGTCCGCGAAACTATTCGTATTGTTCGAGTCATCCTGAGAGGTGCTGTTGGTTTCCTGCGCTTAACTCGGCAGCAGGGGGGCTGCAGGGCTGGTAACACAGGCATCGATTCAGAGACATCAGACGCGTCTGCCTGTCGCATGGAGAGCTGTAGGAGAGACACAGAGCTCGTACAGAAGACAATCTAGAAGCATCGGGGGCGTTGCATCCGAAAGGTCTCAAATTGCCTGGGCTGAAAAAATATTTTTTCTGTGTAATTTCTTTAGACATTATATGTTGTCAGGAAGCTCTACGAGCCCCCCGGCGGTAAGAAAGGTTGACGGTTTACCGCCGGCGCCCAGTTGGCCCAGCCGGCCGAGACGGACAATGTGGCAACTTTTGGGTGGTTTTGCAATTTTTTGAAAGATATTTGACAATTCATTTTGAGTAAGCAGATTTTTACTCCGAGCATTGAGATATAAACTTTGTTCCATGAGCAGCTCAGCCCTCTGGAGTCATTTTCAGTACCAGTTCACTTGAAAGAGCCGACTTCATGTTGACTCCGAAAAATCTCAACTAAGTTTTTGTAGAAAAGCTCCCAGAAGCTCCCGCTTTGATGCTGAGCTTTCTCACGGATGCAAGGAGCTCTACGAGGTTCCCGGCGGTGACCAGATTGACGGTTCACCGCCGGCGCCAGTTGCTTTCGCTCTCCAGTCTCTCCGGGTTTTCGACGCTACCAAGTCAGCTCGTCTAACTCTTCGACATCGATGAGCTAGAGGGATTCCGGCGCGGGGTGGAGCTAGTACCTCGTGGAGTTCTTCGTTATCGATGAGCTAAAGGAATTCCGGCGCGGGCTGGAGCTAGTTACCCGACCCGACCAGAAGAGACAATGTGACAATTTTTTCCCGGAGAGCTCGCTGAGAGCTAAAGGGTTTTAGACTAGAAGCGGGACGGTGGTGGTGCCCGCCAGCAGCCCATCTTCGCCGGTCCACAGTCCTGGCAGCAACTCGCCCGTCCCGGCAGCGGGTCCGGAAGAGCTTCGCGTATGCGTTCACGCGTGCCGACGCGCGTGCAAGCGTTCTTGGCAGCGCTTCACAAGCTTTCTGGGGAGCCCCCGGGAGCTTTCCAAGGAGGATCTTCTGTACCTCGTGAAGCTCTGCGGCATCGATGAGCTAGAGGACTTCTAGCGCGGGGTGGAGCTAGTTCCCCGAAAGCTCGCCGAGAGCTCAAGGATTGAGAAGCAGAAGCCGGACGGTGGTGGTGCCCGCCAGGAGCTCCTCCACGGCGGTCCTCACAGAAACTCCAGCAGCCCGCCCGATCTAGAATCGCGAAACGTAGAGCTTCCCTAAGCTAGTTACTGGAAGCTTAAGAGAAATTCCGGCGCGCTGGAGAGCTAGTAACTCGTAGAGCTTCCCTTAGCAAGTACCTCGTAGAGCTCTTCGGCAAAGAGCGAAGAGGAATTCGGGCGCAGGATGGAGCTAGTTGGCCGGCCCGACGCAAAGAGAGAATGTGGTAACCTGGGGTCGGTGTTTTTCACTTTATGCACAATTTTGAAGTTCGTTTTCAGAAGTGAGATTTTTATTCCCTGTAGTATGCTATGGCGCACCTGCTGGTAAATTTTTCATGGCTCTAGGTCCAGTACTAATATCAAAACACTTGGTGGAATCCGCTGTTTGAAAACCGAAAAATCGTAATTTTTCGAATTTTCCGGCTCTCGCCTCAGAACCTTCACGTGCTCGGAGGAGCGCTGTGTAAGAAGAGAGCCCTACGAGGTGCCGGGCGGTAACTTGGTTGACGGTTTACCACCGGTTCCCAGTTATTGCTGGAAGCTGTAGAGTAATTCCGGGGCGCTGGAGAGCTAGTTGGCAAGAGAAATCTCGACGGACCCTTTCGTGACTTTTCGTCGGTTTAACATTTTGTTCTCGAAATTCAACAATTCGTTTGAGCTCTAATATTGTTTCCCGTGATATTCGATCTTATTCCCGCTTGCCATCTTGATCTCAGCTCGATCGGATACCTTTTACTGCCAAAAAGCACTCCGGCTGTTTCGAGTCATCATGATACGCGCTGTCGGTTTTCTCAAGATAACTCGAGCTTGAGGACAGCTACATGGTAAGCACAGCTAATCGATTCAGAATCATTACGCGCGTTTGCCTGTTGAATCTAGAGGTCTGAACTCGGTCTGCTAGCCGAGCTAGGTCCGCAAACCTATTCCTATTATTCGAGTCATCGTAGCAGACACTCTCGCTTTTCTGTACTTAACTGGAGCTGTAGGGCAGTTACAGAGCTCATAGTGCTACAGTGCTGTTGGTCACAGAAATCGATTTAGAGACATCAGGCGCGTCCGTCTGTCGAACCGAGAGCTCGAACTCGGTCTGCTGCTCGAACTAGCTTCGCGAAACTATTGTATTATTTAAATCATCCTGAGAGCTGCTGTCGGTTTCTGCACTTAACTCGGGCTGTAGGGGGGCTGCAGGGCTGTAATCACAGGAGTCGATTCGCAGACATCAGACGCGTCCGCCTGCCGCATTCAGAGGTCTGAACTCGGTTTTCACACTCGAGCTGGGTTCCAAACTGTTCGTTTTTTTTTGCCAGAGTCATCTTGAGAGGTCTGGCTTGGGCTGAAATTCTCTGGAATTTTTTCCATATTATATACTGTCAGGAAGCTCTACGAGTCCCCCGCTCAAGGGCTCCAGGATCCCACCGGGGCTCAGGGGGTGTCGGCGTCGCGGGGAGACGGCGCGGCAGCCATCGCTGCCATCGACGGGTACGGCATCTTCGAGGTCAGCTAGGCTGCTCTCTTTGTTTGCTGCGCTTGTTATCTTTTGTTGTACGTGCGTGACGACGGACGGATACGACTTTTCGGTTCTCGCGAGAAGGTTTCAGCTGGAGGATATATCACCGACAGTGCCATATTTGACATTTGATAATTCGTTGCGTGAGGTCTTACTTTTCCCCTGATATTTCAGTGCATGAGGTCTTACTTTTCTCTGCCTCGAGTGGAGTGCAGAATTCATTGTGTATCCTTCAATTCATGCAAGTTCGAGGATGACAAGAGTCATTGAGTCATTGATAACATTGGAGTCATTGGAGTTGCGGAGAACATTGGAGTCATTGGAGTCATTGATAACATTGGAGTCATTGAGTCATTGCATGAGGTCTTACTTTTCTCTGCCTCGAGTGGAGTGCAGAATTCATTGTGTATTCTTCAATTCATGCAAGTTCGAGGATGACAAGAGTCATTGAGTCATTGATAACATTGGAGTCATTGGAGTTGCGGCGAACATTGGAGTCATTGGAGTCATTGATAACATTGGAGTCATTGAGTCATTGATAACATTGGAGTCATTGATAACATTGGAGTCATTGATAACATTTGAGTCATTTGATAACTCATTGCATGAGGTCTTACTCTTCTCCGCCTCGAGTGGAGTGCAGAATTCATTGAGTTGATGTGATTGGTGTTCGCTGCTCGCTCATGCCATGCTTGTGCGTGTTGTGCGTGCGTGCTTCACTTCACTTCACACACTCATAAGAGCTTAGGCTGTCGTCTTAATTGATTACTCATTGCATGACGTCTTACTTTTCTCCGCCTCGAGTGGAGTGCAGAATTCAGTGTGTACCCTCAGTTTCATTTGACATGTGACGTGCCTGTAGATTGAGACGTACTGTGGCCTCAAAGAGGTTCGATAGTATTTGATCTCCTTAATTCATCAATTCACATTTGACGTTGAGCATAAGACTCTTGTCATACCGCGGGTTGTACAAGCGTATTTCGGAGAGCTTAGGCTGTCGCCTTCCTGATCGTTAGGATCGGTGAGGCTTCGCCTGCTCCCTATACGTCCGCTTCCTTGCTTTCGACTAGGCTGGAAAGCCTGCACAGTCGACCGCAAAGTCCGCAAAAAACAAAGGTTGACGGTTTACCGCCGGCGCCCAGTAATTCCGGGGCGCTGTAGAGCTAGTTGGCAAGAAAAATCTCGACGGACCTTTTGGTGACTTTTGGTCGGTTGAAAATTTTGTTCTCAAAATTCAACAATTCGTTTGAGCTGTAGTATTTTTCCCGTGATATTCGATCTTATTCCCGCTCGCCATCTTGATCTCAGCTCGATCGGGTACCTTTTACTGCCAAAAAGCACTCCGGCGGGATCGGCCGTTTCGAGTCATCTGGATACGCACTGTCGGTTTTCTGAACATAACTCGAGCTTCAGGACAGCTACAGAGCTGGTAAGGCCAGCTAATCGATCCAGAATGATTAGGCGCGTTCGCCTGTTGAATCCAGAGGTCTGAACTCGTTCTGCTAGTCGAGCTAGGTCCGCAAACCTGTTCGTATTATTCGAGTTATCGTAGCAGACGCTCTCGGTTTTCTGTACTTAACTAGAGCTGTAGAGCAGATACAGAGCTCATAGTCACAGAAATCGATTGGGAATTATCAGGCGCGTTCGTCTGTTCAATCGAGAGCTCTGAACTCGGCCAGCTGCCCGAGCTAGGTCCGCAAAACTATTCGTATTGTTCGAGTCATCTTGAGAAGTGCTCTTGGTTTTCTGCACTTAACTCGTGCTGGGGGAGGGTTGCAGTGCTGGTGGGTCACAGAAATCGTTTTCTGTGACATCAGGCGCGTCCGTCTGTCGAACCGAGAACTCGGAACTCGGTCTGCTGCTGAACTGGCTTCACGAAACTATTGTATTATTCAAGTCATCCTGAGAGCTGCTCTCGGTTTCTGCACTTAACTCGGGGTGTAGGGGGGCTGCAGGGCTTGTAATAACAGGAGTTGATTCACAGACATCAGACGCGTCCGCCTGTCGCATTCAGAGGTCTGAACTCGATTTGACACTCGAGCTGGGTTCCAAACTGTTCGTTTTTTTGGCCAGAGTCATCTTGAGCGGTCTGGCTTGGGCAGAAATTCTCTTGATTTTTTTCCACATTATATACTGTCAGGAAGCTCTTTGTCTCATTGTACTTGCCTGATGCCAGCCAGCCCGAGTTTCTGGAGATATCACATTGTGCACTCCAGTCGGTGAGCTTGCTCAGAAAGTACGTATGCCGTCGTTATGGCTTCTGTCGTCTTGTTGTTGCCATGGATGCGAATGTTGAGATACAGCCACACTTACAGCATGAGGAGGAGGTTTATTCGGGAGGAGGCTTGGAGGTAGTGCAGATCCAGGCCACGGGGACCAAGGAGCGGGAGAGGAAGGAGAAGGTGGAGAGCTTGCGACAGGAGGTGGAGGATTGGTTGGTTCAGGAGCGTATGTGTGCTTCGAATTCTTTTGGAGCTAGGAAGCCGACTTGGTTTGATTATCGGAAGGGGTCCCGCCGTGAAGTGCTGGATTACATCCTTGTTCCTCATGGATCGCAGGTGTCGGGGTGCTCGGTTGAGTTTCTGTACGTAGGACAGCAGCAGGGAGCCGTGATGAGATTATCAGATCATGCCCTTGTTCGAGCTTCTCTGAGAGTGGCTTCCAGGGAGTCGGCGAGACGGAATCTCTCACGACGTTCTCGAACCTTGAAAGGCTGGGACCCACTCAACTTGTCTGCTCGTCGATCGTGTCGCCAGTTGTTGGATGCCAATCTATTTTCGTGCCAACTTATGTGTCAGGCAGAGAGTGTTATCTATTCGTGTGCGTCGGCCACCGAATGTACCCCGAAGCGCCCAGCTCGACCCCCTGAACGATCGGAGTTGCTGCGGTCCTTGGATGTGCAGGTCTACCGGAGGAGGGCGGAGAGGGGGACGTTAGCCTATCGACTTCTACGCAGAAAAAGAGATCGGGAAGCGAGAAAATTCAAACGAGCAAAGCTGGAATGGGAAGCGGAGCGTCCACGTAAAGCAGCTTTGAAGGCGGTGAAGATTGAGGGGGAGGAGAGCGTGGACAGGGAGAGGTGGATGGAGGAGATGATGAAGTTGAAGGAGGTCTGCGAGGATGAGGAGGAGCGTCGGCGGTCGATCAAGATTGTCCAGGGCCTCAGGGAGGAGCTCCAGGGGTCCCCCAGACCCCAGGAGGCGACGCTCACGATGGCGGTGGTCCTTCGGGCCCGAGCTCGACTCAACCCTGGAAAAGCCACGGGACCAGACGGGGTGGGGGCAGAAGTAATCAAAGCGCTTCCGTGGAGAGCCGTTCGCACTATCAAGCGATTATTTTGTGATATCTTACGTGGCATTGTTGTACCTCCATCTTCTTGGCATCAAACATTGACGACACTACTTCCCAAATCTTATCCGATATGCGATGTTTCTGATACGAGGCGTATTTCTGTGGAGAGTATCTTTAAGAAGTGGTACAGTACTTGTCTCTCGATCATGCTTGAACCATATTGTCTCCAGGCTGGCACTCATGCATCGTTATTCGGTTTCGTTCCCAAAAGATCATGCACCGAGATATTTGCAGGACTTAAGGCAGCAGCACAACACGCCTCACAGTGGGGGAAGGATCGACGTCTGGTTCTGGGGTCAGCGGATGTGAAGCAAGCTTTCCAGAACACGAAAATCTCGACGGTCAAACGTGCGTTCGACGTCCTCTCTATCCCTCCCTGGCTCCAGTACGGTGTGCTCGTGCCTATGCCGTGCGAGGTCACTTCGCTTCTCTTCCAGGGCTTGCAGCTGCCAGATGTGGGAATTGATACCCACATCAGGACAGGTGGGAACGACAGCCCCTCCTTGTGGAACCTGATAGTCGTTGCGATGTGGGCTCCTTTATTTAAGCTTTGGGATGAGCAGGGGATTGGGTTCCATTGTCTGGATCCAAACTCGGTGGGAGAAGTTTCGGCCTCGGTTCCTGTACACCACTTGCTATATGCCGACAACATCTTTATCTTGGGATCTTCGGAGGAGGAGTTTAGGCGACAGGTAGGAGACATGACAGAGACTCTGCGGGGATGGGGATTCGAATGGAAGATCGAGTCGCTCGAGGTCGCGTTTATCGGTTTCTCGGAGAAGCCAAAACATCCTATCCTGGTTCGGGTTCAGGATCAGATGGTGCCGTTCAAAGTAGTTGATGAGATGAATGTCTTGGGGAACAGCATATACTGTAGCTATAGGGAGGCACACCAGGACCTTCGGCGGCGGATCGGGGCCGCGCGACGAGCCTTCCATGCGCATGCAGCTTATTTTAGATCAAAGGCAGTCCCGTTTTCGGCCAAGTGTAGGAGTTATATCACTCGGGTTCAGAGCATTCTCATTTATGGAAGTCAAGGTATTAGTTGGGACAGGGACTCCTTGCAGAGCCTGAATGTCTTTGAGGGAAATTGTCTTTACCAGATGACGTCACCCCAAAAGCCAGCCTCCGAAAGTTGGGTTGTTTGGAAGCCAGCTCGACTCAGAATTGCTAGACGGATGTTCTTTGAAGCAAAGTGCCAGAGTGCAGTGCAGAGAGTTCTTTATTCCTTGTGGCAGCTTGGAGCTGACATAGCATCATATTTTGGAGCTAATGTCGACAGCGGATATCAGATTCCTGAGTCGGAGCTGAGCCCAGGAATGGTCGCGGGCTCTCTAGTTACCAATGGGATGGGGGAGGTCTCTTCAGTTACCAATGGGATGGGGGCTGTCTCTTCAGTTACTAGTGGGATGGGTGCAGTCTCTTCAGATATGAATGGGATGGGTGTGGTCTCTTCTGATATGCATGGGATGGTCTCTCCAGTTACCAGTGGGATGGATGTGGTCTCTTCAGTTACTGGTGGGATGGTGGGAGTCTCTTCAGTTACCAGTGGGATGGGTGCTGTCTCTGATATGCATGGGATGGTCTCTCCAGTTACCAGTGGGATGGGTGTGGTCTCTTCAGTTACTAATGGGATGGTGGGAGTCTCTTCAGTTACCAGTGGGATGGGTGCTGTCTCTGCAGTTACTAATGGGATGGGCGCAGTCTCCTCAGATACGAATGGGATGGGCGCTGTCTCTTCAGATATGCATGGGATGGTCTCTTCTGCTATGCCCTCTGATAGGGCCTCTTCTTCTCGAGATGTTGAAGTTCCCTGTGAGCGGGGGGGGCCTAGGGATTCCCCCAGGTCCCCCCCGAAACGTCGGAGGGTGGCTGTTCCTGGACTTGGACAACAGACGGTGTATCCTCGTGCGCATCGTGACGCACGCCGGCTTCTGATGTGCTGTACCCCGAGGTGGGAGGAGAAAAGGACACTGGAGTCAAAATATTGGCGTTCACAGTGGAAGTGGAAGGAGGCCTCGAAACTGACACGATTAGGCAGTACTAAGGGGCAGGCGACGGGTGAACATCCTTGGTGTTTCATGTTCCAGACGATATTTCCCTCGTTTGTGAATCTGGAGGATCGGTGGTGGAGGGCGTGCTCTTTCTCTTACTCTGACTTCGTTCAGTATTGCAGGCAGTTCCTGGAAGCTTGTACTTTGGGGTCTCTGTTTGACTTGTTTGTTGTCCGTGGAGGAACTGGAGGGAGAGGAGACTACATAAAGGAGAGGGGGGAGGAGATGTTGGCTCGTCCGTTGTCGGCGAAGGAGTCCGAGAAGCTGGCCCAGAGATTGGCCTCGAACAATGAACAGGAGCCGACTTGGGATCTGAGTGATGATGGGATCGGTCTCGAGCTGACGGGCGATTCGCTTCTTATCTGTAACTGGATCAATGGTCTCTGGAAGGTTGAGGGAGGAGAAGGAGGAGATGGGGCTTCTTATCGTAGGCGGGTGGCAAATATTATTTCTCTTTTGGAAGAGTTGGAGGAGGAAGGAATACGACCCCCCTCATGGGGCAACGACTTCATTCGACACATATATCGAGAGAGTAACACAGTAGCTGATGAACTTACCCACTTAGCACGGGAAGGCCAGATATTCAGAGAGCTGTTCCACCACCATATCTTTCGTTCTGATGTCCGAGACAACTTTCGAGTTATTGGCCTCCGCGGATCCTTCGACGGCGGAGTGTGTGCCCAAGGTGTGGGCGTTGGCTGGTTTCTGCAGATTGGATATATTCCTCGATTCCATGACCCTTACCCTGACCCTGAGCATAGAGATAAGAGAGCTCGTGTAGTCTCCCTCTTCCCCCAAGCCTCCTCTCCTTGTCCAATCATATGGGAAATAGTAGGGCGTTGTGCACAGGCACTCCCCTCCCATAGCAGTATCACTGACGCTGAGCTTTCGGGTCTCGAGGGCCTCTTGCGGGCCGCAGTCCAGGTGGCCCAAGACCTCCAGCTGCAGAGAGACTAGGTAGGCACTTAACGGGCGCTGGGGCGCTCGGTGCCTGGTCAGCCTCCCCAAAAAAAAAAAAGAAAGGTTGACGGTTTACCGCCGGCGCCCAGTTGGCAAGAAAAATCTCGACGGAACTTTTGGTGACTTTTGGTCGGTTGAAAATTTGGTTCTCGAAATTCAACAATTCGTTTGAGCTCTAGTATTTTTCCCGTGATATTCGATCTTGTTCCCGCTCGCCATCTTGATCTCAGCTCGATCGGGTGAATATTACTATCGAAAAGCACTGTGGCGGGATCGGCCGTTTTGAGTCATCTTGATACGGGCTGACGGTTTTTTGCACATAACTCGAGCTATAGGACAGCTACAGATCTGGTAAGCACAGCTAATCGATGCAGAATGATTAGGCGCGTTCGCCTGTTGTATCCAGAGGTCTGAACTCGGTCTGTTAGCCGAGCTAGGTCCGCAAACCTATTCGTATTATTCGAGTCATCTTGACAGGAACTCTCGGTTTTCTGTACTTAACTCGAGCTGTAGGACAGCTACAGAGCTGATATTGACAGAAACCGATTCAGAATCATCAGTTGCGTTTGTCTATCGAACCGAAAGCTCTGAACTCGGTCTGCTGCCCGATCTAGAATCGCGAAACTGTTCGTATTGGTCGAATCATCTTGAGAAGTGCTCTCGGTTTTCTTTAGTCAACTCGCGCTGAAGGGCTGTTGGTCGCAGGAATCGATTTGAAGACATCAGGCGCGTCCGCCTATCGAATCCAGAGCTCAGAACTCGGTCTGCTGCCCGAATTAGGTCTGCGAAACTACTGTATTGTTCGGGTCATCCTGAGAGACGCTGTTGGTTTTCTGCACTTAACTCGGGCTGTAGTGGGGCTGCAGGGCTGGTAATGACAGGAGTCGATTCGCAGAGATCAGACGCGTCCGCCTGTCGCATTCAGAGATCAAAAAATATTCACTATGAGTCGGAATGTTGGTAGGTGCTGTCGGTTTTCTTAACTTATGTCGAGCTGGGAAGCTCTACGAGTCTCCCGGCGGTAACCAAGGTTGACTCGCTCCTCGTGGTTAGCTGGGGTACGGGACGGTGGCGTGCAGATAATAGATCATATGCTGATAGAATATCGAAGATAATCAATACGCTTGATGGGCTTTGTAGCTGCTATAATATACGACCTCCAGCGGCGGGGATGGATCTTGTTCGTCATGATTTTCGGGAGTGGAATACTCGAGCCGACGTCCTTACACACCGGGCCCGAGAGGGCCAGATATTTAGTTCAGAATGTAGTCCGTTTACACATGATTATGAGACAGAATTTTACGTTGCTGCTGCTATTCGGGCTGGTTTCGATGGCGGCGTGTCGTCTGAGGGATGTGGGTGCGGTTGCTGGATAGACATAGGCCTCAAACCACGGTTTTGGGATCGACGGGACCCCGCTCAGCTGATATGGAAGTCAGTTTTTGAGAGGGCTTGGCTTATTTGTCCAACTACAACTGTTACTGATACAGAACTCAGTGCTTTGGAGTGCATCGTGACTGCGCTCCCACAGGCAGCTCTATGGTTACCACAGACTTGATAGTTGCAGTTTCTCAATTCGTTGTTTCTTTCCCTGACTATTATATACTCTGCTTCGCTGAGAGTTCTCCATTTCTCTTGCATGATTAGTTGACTGCATTTTGATTCATTTCTGTGTGCGTTTTGCTCTTTCGCTCATATTTGTGATTGATGATTCATCGCAGCTTCGCTGCTTCTGGGTTGTCTTGACTTTATGTTCGAATAAGAGCTTTCGCTTCCTGAATACACCTGACCTCGTGCTTGCTCGTGGCCCTAGGGCCAGTAGGAGCCTCGCAAAGCCGCAAAAACCAAGGTTGACGGTTTACCGCCGGCGCCCAGTTGGCAAGAAAAATCTCGACGGAACTTTTGATGACTTTTGGTCGGTTGAAAATTTTGTTCTCGAAATTCAACCATTCGTTTGAGCCCTAGTATTTTTTCCCGTGATATTCGATCTTATTCCCGCTCGCCATCTTGATCTCAGCTCGATCGGGTGGATATTACTATCGAAAAGCACTGTGGCGGGATCGGCCGTTTCGAGTCATCTTGATACGCGCTGACGGTTTTTTGAACATAACTCGAGCTCTAGGACAGCTACAGAGCTGGTAAGCACAGCTAATCGATGCAGAATGATCAGGCGCGTTCGCCTGTTGAATCTAGAGGTCTGAACTCGGTCTGTTAGCCCAGCTAGGTCCGCAAACCTATTCGTATTAGTCGAGTCATCTTGACAGAAACTCTGGGTTTTCTGTACCTAACTCGAGCTGTAGGACAGCTACAGATCTGCTATTCACAGAAACCGATTCCAAATCATCAGTTGCGTTTGTCTGTCGAATCCAGAGCTCTGAACTCGGTGTGCTGCCCGATCTAGAAGCGCGAAACTAGTCGTATTGGTCGAGTCATCTTGAGGAGTCCTCTCGGTTTTCTTCACTTGACTCGCGGTCAGGGGGGGGTACAGTGCTGGTGGTCACAGGAATCGATTTGAAGACATCAAGCGCGTCCGCCTGTCGAATCGAGAGCTCGGAATTGGATCTGCTGCCCGAATTAGGTCTGCGAAACTACTGTATTGTTCGAGTCACTGAGAGGTGCTGTCGATTTTCTGCACTCAACTCGGGCTGTAGGGGGGCTGCAGGGCTAGATATCACAGGAGTCGATTCGCAGGAATCAGACGCGCCTGCCTGTCGCATTCAGAGGTCAACAAATATTCACTATGAGTCGGAGTGTTGGTAGGTGCTGTCGGTTTTCTCAACTTAAGTCGAGCTAGGAAGTTCTACGAGTTCCCCGGCGGTTACCAAGGTTGACGGTTTACCGCCAGCGCCCAGTTGCTGGAAGCTAAGAGTAATTCCGGCGCGCTGGAGAGCTAGTTGGCAAGAAAAATCTCGACGGAACTTTTGGTGACTTTTGGTCGGTTGAAAATTTTGTTTTCGAAATTCAACAATTCGTTAGAGCTCTAGTATTGTTTCCCGTGATATTCGATCTTATTCCCGCTCGCCATCTTCATCTCAGCTCGATCGGGTGAATATTACTATCGAAAAGCACTGTGGCGGGACTGGCCGTTTTCAGTCATCTTGATACGCGCTGACGGTTTTCTGAACATAACTCGAGCTTCAGGACAGCTACAGAGCTGGTAAGCACAGCTTATCGATGTAGAATGATTAGGCGCGTTCGCCTGTTGAATCCAGAGGTCTGAACTCGGTCTGTTAGCCGAGCTAGGTCCCCAAACCTATTCGTATTATTCGAGTCATCTTGACAGGAACTCTCGGTTTTCTGTATTAAACTCGAGCTGTAGGACAGCTACAGAGCTGATATTTACAGAAACCGATTCAGAATCATCTGTTGCGTCTTTCTGTCGAATCGAGAGCTCTGAACCCGGTCCGCTGCCCGCTCTAGAATCGCGAAATTGTTCGTATTGGTCGAGTCACGGTTTTTTTCACTTAACTCGCGCTGAGGGGGGCTACAGTGCTGGTGGTCACAGGAATCGATTTGAAGACATCAGACGCGTTCGCCTGTCGAAGCCAGAGCTCGGAACTCGGTCTGCTGCCCGAATTAGGTCTGCGAAACTACTGCATTGTTCGAGTCATCCTGAGAGGTGCTGTCGGTTTTCTGCACTTAACTTGGGCTGTAGGGGGGCTGCATAGCTGGTAATGACAGAAGTCGGTTCTCAGACATCAGACGCGTCCGCCTGTCGCATTCAGAGGTCAAAACATCTTCACTTTAAGTCGCAATGTTGGTAGGTGCTGTCGGTTTTCTCAACTTAAGTCGAGATAGGAAGCTCTACGAGTCTCCCGGCGGTAACCAAGGTTGACGGTTTACCGCCGGCGCCCAGTTGGCTCGAAAAATCTCGACTGAACTTTTCACAACTTTGGCTCGGTTGAAAATTATGTTCTCGAAATCTGACCGTTCGTTAGAGCTCTAGTATTTTTTCCCGTGATATTCGATCTTATTCCCGCTCGCCATCTTGATCTCAGCTCGATCGGGTGAATATTACTATCGAAAAGCACTGTGGCGGGATCGGCCGTTTTGAGTCATCTTGATACGCGCTGACGGTTTTCTGAACATAACTCGAGCTTCAGGTCAGCTATAGAGCTGGTAAGCACAGCTAGTCGATGTAGAATGATTAGGCGTGTTCGCCTGTTGAATCCAGAGGTCTGACCTCGGTCTGTTCGCCGAGCTAGGTCCGCAAACCTATTCGCATTGTTCGAGTCATCTTGACAGAAACTCTCGGGTTTCTGTACTTAACTCGAGCTGTAGGACAGCTACAGAGCTATGTACAGAAAGCGATTCAGAATCATCAGTTGCGTTTGTCTGTCGAATCCAGAGCTCTGAACTCGGTAGCGAAACTATTCGTATTGTTCGAGTCATCTTGAGAACTACTCTCGGTTTTCTTCGCTGAACTCGCGCTGAGGGGCCTACAGTGCTTGTGTTCACAGGAATCGATTTGAAGACATCAGGCGCGTCCGCCTGTCGAATCCAGAGCTCGGAACTGGGTCTGCTGCCCGAATTAGGTCTGCGAAACTGTATTGTTCGAGTATCCTGAGAGGTGCTGTCAGTTTTCTGCACTTAACTCGGGCTTTAGGGTGGTTGCAGGGCTGGTAATGACAGGAGTCGATTCGCAGACATCAGACGCGTCCGCTCGTCGCATTCAGAGGTCTAAAACATCTTCACTATCAGTCGCAATGTTGGTAGGTGCTGTCGGTTTTCTCAACTTAAGTCGAGATAGGAAGCTCTACGAGTCTCCCGGCGGTAACCAAGGTTGACGGTTTACCGCTGGCGCCCAGTTGGCTCGAAAAATCTCGACTGAACTTTTCACAACTTTGGCTCGGTTGAAAATTTTGTTCTCGAAATATGACCATTCGTTTGAGCTCTAGTATTTTTTCCCGTGATATTCGATCTTATTCCCGCTCGCCATCTTGATCTCAGCTCGATCGGGTGAATATTACAATCGAAAAGCACTGTGGCGGGATCGGCCGTTTCGAGTCATCTTGTCACGCGCTGTCGGTTTTCTGAGGATAACTCGAGCTTCAGGACAGCTACGGAGCTGGTAAGCACAGCTAATCGATGTAGAATGATTTGGCGCGTTCGCCTGTTGAATCCAGAGGTCTGAACTCGGTCTGTTAGCCGAGCTAGGTCCGCAAACCTATTCGTATCATTCGAGTCATCTTGACAGGAACTCTCGGTTTTCTGTACTTAACTCGAGCTGTAGGACAGCTACAGAGCTGATATTTACAGAAACCGATTCGTCATCATCAGTTGCGTTTGTCTGTCGAATCCAGAGCTCTGAACTCGGTCTGCTGCCCGATCTAGAATCGCGAAACTATTCGAGTCATCTTGAGAAGTGCTCTCGGTTTTCTTCACTCAACTCGCGCTGAGGGGGGCTACAGTGCTGGTGGTCACATAAATCGATTTGAAGACATCAGACGCGTCCGCCTGTCGGATCCAGAGCTCGGAACTCGGTCTGCTGCCCGAATTGACTCTGCGAAACTACTGCATTGTTCGAGTGATCCTGAGAGCTGCTGTCGGTTTTCTGCAGTTAACTCGGGCTCTTGCGGGGCTGCAGGGCTGGTAATGACAGCTGTCGATTCGCAGACATCAGACGCGTCCGTCTGTCGCATTCAGAGGTCAAAAAATGTTCACTATAAGTCGGAATGTTGGTAGGTGCTGTCGGTTCTCTGAACTTAAGTCGAGCTAGGAAGCTCTACGAGTCTCCCGGCGGTAACCAAGGTTGACGGTTTACCGCCGGCGCCCAGTGACTCGTAGAGCTTTCCTGCTGGAAGCTTAAGAGTAATTCTGGCGCGCTGGAGAGCTAGTTAACAAGAAAAATATCGACGGAACTTTTCGTGACTTTTAGTTCGTTTGCAATTTTGTTCTCGTATTTTTTGCCGTAATATTCGATCTCTTTCCCGTTTGCCATCTTGATCTCAGCTCGATCGGGTGAATATTACTATCGAAAAGCACTGTGGCGGGATCGGCCGTTTCGAGTCATCTTGATACGCGATGACGGTTTTCAGAACATAACTCGAGCTTCAGGACAGCTACAGAGCTGGTAAGCACAGCTAATTGATGTAGATTGATTAGGCGTGTTCGTCTGTTGAAACCAGAGGTCTGAACTCGGTCTGTTAGCCGAGCTAAGTTCGCACACCTATTCGTATTATTCGAGTCATCTTGACAGGAACTCTTGGTTTTCTGTACTTAACTCGAGCTGTAGTACAGCTACAGAGCTGATATTTACAGAAACGGATTCAGAGCTCTGAACTCGCTGCCCGATCTATAATCGCGAACTATTCGTATGGTCGAGTCATCTTGAGAAGTGCTCTCGGTTTTCTTTACTCAACTCGCGCTGAGGGGGGCTAGAGTGCTGGTGGTCACAGGATCGATTTGACGAGATCAGGCGCGTCCGCTTGTCGAATGCACAGCTCGGAACTCGGTCTGCTGCCCGAACTAGGTCCGCGAAACTATTGTATTGTTCGAGTCATTCTGAGAGGTGCTGTCGGTTTTCTGCACTTAACTCGGGCTTTAGTGGGGCTGCAGGGCTGGTAATGACAGAAGTAGATTCGCAGACACCAGACGCGTCTGCCTGCCGCATTCAAAGGTAAAAATATATTCACTATGAGTCGGAATGTTGGTAGGTGCTGTCGGTTTCTCAACTTAAGTCGAGCTAGGGAGCTCTACGAGTCTCCCGGCGGTAACCAAGATTGACGGTTTACCGCCGGCGCCCAGTAATTCTGGGGCGCTGGAGAGCTAGTTGGCAAGAAAAATCTCGACGGACCTTTTGGTGACTTTGGTCGGTTGAAAATTTCGGTCTCGAAATTCAGCAATTCGTTCGAGCTCTAGTACTTGTTCCCGTGATATTCGATCTTATTCCCCTTCTCCGTCTGAATCTCAGCTCGATCGGGTACCTTTTACTGTCAAAAAGCACTCTGGCGAGATCGGCTGTTTCGAGTCATCTTGCTACGGGCTGTTGGTATATTAGACTTAACTCGAGCTTAAGGACAGCTACAGAGCTGGTAAGCACAGCTAATCGATTCAGAACGATGAGGCGCGTTCGCCTGTCGAACCCAGAGGTGCGAACTCGGTCTGCTAGCCGAGCTAGGTCCGCAAACCTATTTGTAATATTCGAGTCATCTTGACAGATGCTCTCGATTTTCTCTACTTAACTCGAGCTACAGGACAGTTCTAGAGCTGATAGGTACAGAATCTGATTCAGAATCATCAGCGGCCGTTGTCTGTTGAATCCAGAGCTCTGAACTCGGTCTGCTGCCGTATACAGAATCGCGAAACTATTCGTATTGTTCGAGTTATCTTGAGAGATGCTGTTGGTTCTCTGCACTTAACTCGGGCTCTAGGGGGGCTGCGTGGCTGGCAATCACTGGGATCGATTTGGAGACATCAGGCGCGTCCGCCTTTCGAATCCAGAGCTCGAAAGTCTGTCTGCTGCGCGAACTAGGTTCGCGAAACTATTCGTATTGTTTGAGTCGTTCTGAGAGGTGCGGTCAGTTTCGTGCACTTAACTCGGGTTGTAGGGGGGCTGCTGGGCTGGTAATTGCAGGAATCGATTCAGAGACATCAGATGCATCCGCCTGTCGCATGCAGAGGTCTGAACTTGGTCTGATATTCGAGGTAGGTTTGCCCAACTATTCGTATTGTTCGAGTCATTCCGAGAGGTGCTGTCGATTTACGCACGTAATTCGGGCTGTATGAGAGCTACAGAGCTCGTACAGAAGACAATCGAGAAGCATCGGGGGCGTTCGGCTGTTGCATGCGAGAGGTTTCACATTGCTTGGATTGGAAAATGTGTTGTCAGGAAGCTCTACGAGTCCCCCGGCAGTAACAAAGTTTGACGGTTTACCGCCGGCGCCCAGTTTTTGCCAATTAGCCCCCCAGCGCGCCGGTATTACTGGGGGCCGGCGGTAAACTGTCAACCAGGTTACCGCCGGAAGCCTCGTAGAGCTCTCTTCTCGCGCGGCGCTGCTCTGAACACAAGCTTTCTCAAGCGTGCGCCCAAAAACTCGAAAAACACGTTTTCCGGTTTTCATACAGAGTCGGTTCTTTCGAGTGTCTGGATAGTAATACTACAGCTACGGACCTCAGAATCTAACTGGCAAGCGCAGCATGACCCAATACAGGTGCGAAAAAATACCAGTTCTCAAAACAAATGTTCAAATCTCGCAGAATCTTCGCCCAACCGACCCAGAGTTCCCGCGTTGTCCGCCTGGGCCGGGTGGGCCAACTTGGAGCCGGCGGTAAACCGCCGGGAGACTCGTAGAGCTCTTTCCTTGCGCGGCGCTGATCGGAACACATGGAGCTCAAAAACTAGAAACAACGTTTTAAGTGTTTTGATAGTCGTACTGCACCTACGCACCTGAGAACTTCGCTAGAAGACACGGGATAACCCCACTACAGGTGCGCAAACATACCGGTTCTCAAAACGAATTTCAAAATCTTTTACACTCTTCGAAAAACCAACCCCAGGTTGACACATTGTCCGCCCGGGCCGGGTCGGCCAACTGGGAGCCGATGGTAAGCCGTCAAGTTGGTGACCGCCGGGGGCCTCGTAGAGCTCTTTCCTTGCGCGGCGCTGATCGGAACGAATGGAAAGAGCTTCCTTACGCGTGAGCTAAATTAGCCTGGCGAAGGATCCAACCATATGCAGCTGCGAGTACCGCGCGGATATGAGACGAAGGAGGGGGCACGCAAATTAGGCCCCTCTTCTCATAGGCACCGCGCCACTGCATGGACGAGGCACAGGGCAGCGCGGGCAGGAGGTGGCGGGCGGAGGAGGAGAGCTCACTGGGGCGAGCCAACACATCAGTATCATCATCGCATCATGAGACCTGTTACTGGGCACGCAGGAAGAGGTGACGGAGACACCGTGTAGATGTCGAAGGCAGGTCAGCAGCGGCAGAAACGAGACGGGGAAGCGCGCGGTCAAGAAGCGATGGGAAGCAGGAGGAGCGAGAGACGAGGGGAGACGTTTTTGCCTCCAGACCGACAGCGAGCCGCGCAGAATGCAGCGCGCAGGCGGCGCCGCGCGAAAGTGCCTGGGAAGTCCTCGCCGACGCGGTCTGGTCATCCCGAGGGAATCCCATCGACGCGCGGGGGTTGTCCACTGCGACTCTGAGTCAACGGATAGCGCCCCCGTACTGCGTGGCGAGGCGTGCGAAAATGGCGCGATCTGGGTGAGATCCCCCGACAGGCGCCGGTCATCCCCTGGCGAGAAATCCCGACGACGAGCTGGGGTCATCCAAGCGTCAGCGACAACCAGCGCGCGCCGCTGGCTCGTGCGGGGCCGCTCCCCAGGTCAGGCCTCGGATGAACTCGCTGAAGCCCAGCTCTCTGGCGAGGGCCGTCGCCTCCCTCCTGCGCCGCTTCGTGCGCGCAGCAAAGTGCCCCAGCTGCTTCCGCAAGCCCTCCGGCGGCCCTGCCAGGAAGAACTCGATGAGCGGCGCCCGCATGAGCAGTAGATCCTCGTGGCGCGTGGCGCGCGAGAGCAGCGCGTAGAGCTCCAGCCACCAGTCGTCGTCCTCCTTCTTGCCGTTCCCGACCTCGTGGCGGCCGCAGTCCAGGACCACGCCTGGGCGGCGTCGGTCGAGGGAGCGGCGCGCGAGACAGCCGACGGCCCAGGGCGAGAGTCCACGGGGCCGAGAAGGTCCGGCTGCGGACCGCTCGCGTTCGAAGGGTTCGGCCGTAGACTGCCCGGTGGCGCCGTTCCCCCGCCCCGCCGCCTTCCCGCATGGTGCGCTCCTGGCACGCCACCGTGGTGATGCCCCTGCTGTGTGAAAACGGGAAGCCCGTCCGGGTGGCCTTGGAGGTGCGGAAGGTGAACGGCTCCGACGTGCGGGGCTCGATGAACGCCAGCGGGCCCGTGAGGCCCCCCGTGAGGCTGTCGTAGTGGCGGGCGGCATGCGAGGTCTGCCGCCGGGGCCTTCGGTGGAGCTCCCTATGGGGCCACGAAACGTGTGAGGGGTGTGCCGAAATGGGGTGGCGGCGGCATGCGAACGCAGCCATTTGGGCCTTCGGTGGAGCTCCCTGTGGGGCCGCGCAACGTGTGAGGGGTGTGCCAAAATGGGGTGGCGGCGGCATGCGAACGCAGCCATTTGGGCCTTAGATGGAGCTCCCTATGGGGCCACGAAACGTGTGAGGGGTGTGCCAAAATGGGGTGGCGGCGGCATGCGGACGCAGCCATTTGGGCCTTCGGTGGAGCTCCCCATGGGGCCACGAAACGTGTAAGGGGTGTGCCAAATACGGGGTGGCGGCGGCATGCGGACGCAGCCATTTGGGCCTTAGATGGAGCTCCCTATGGGGCCACGAAACGTGTGAGGGGTGTGCCAAAATTGGGTGGCGGCGGCATGCGGACGCAGCCATTTGGGCCTTCGGTGGAGCTCCCTATGGGGCCACGAAACGTGTGAGGGGTGTGCCAAAATTGGGTGGCGGCGGCATGCGGACGCAGCCATTTGGGCCTTCGGTGGAGCTCCCTATGGGGCCACGAAACGTGTGAGGGGTGTGCCAAAATTGGGTGGCGGCGGCATGCGGACGCAGCCATTTGGGCCTTCGGTGGAGCTCCCTATGGGGCCACGAAACGTGTGAGGGGTGTGCCGATGATGATGATGATGATGATGATGATGATGATGATGATGATGGTGATGATGATGACCGACAACCACGATGTGGATGATGATGATGACGATACTCATGATGATGAGCATGATGAGGATGGTGATGATAATGGGAGGAGGGGGGAGGGGGCAGCGGGAGGAGGAACGCGGGGCACCGTCTCTTCAAAACGAGGACCCAACACCACAGGATGGTTGGGAACAATTCGAAAAACGCGTTTTTTCCGGTTTTCATCCAAAGGCGGTTGCTACAAGTGTTTTCATAGTAGTACTGCACCTACGGACCTGAGAATTTCATTAGAAGACGCGGCATAACCCACTACAGGTGCGAAAAATACCGGTTCTCAAAACGAATATCAAAATCAATCGCAATATTAGAAACCCGACCCCAGGTTGACACATTCTCCGCCCGGGCTGGGTCGGTCAACTGGGAGCCGGCGGTGAACCGTCAACCACCTTGCCGCCGGAAGCCTCGTAGAGCTCTTTCCTCGCACGGCGCTGCTCGGAACACATGGGGGGAGCTTTTACGCGTGAGTTGAAGAACTCGAAAAATTACGTTTTTCAGTTTTCACCCAAAGTCGGTTCCGCCAAGTGTTTTGATAGTAATATTGCATCTACGGACCTGAGAATTTCACAGCCACACGCGGCACAACCCACTACAGGTGCGAGAAATACTGGTTCTCAAAACGAATGTTCAAATTTCTCAGAATGTTGGCCCAACCGACCCAAAGTTCCCACATTGTCCGCCCGGGCCGGGTGGGTCAACTGGCGCCGGCGGTGAACCGTCAACCTGGTCACCGCCAGGAACCTCGTAGAGCTCCTTGCGAGCGTAAGAATGCTCAGAATCGAAGCAGAGAACTTCGCAGAAGATTTTCGTGAAATCTTCAATTTTGCATTTTTCATGTCGACATGAAGTTGGTTGCTCCAAGTGCTTTGATAGTAAATGGGCGCCTGCGGAGCTCATATTAAGACGCAGAGGCCTTCGTAGTTTTTCACGGGTGCGAAAAATCTGGTTTCTCAAAATGAATGGTCAAATATCTTTCAAATCTTAGCAAAACCGACCCAAAGTTACCGCATTGTCCGCCCGGGCCTGTTTGGCCAACTGGGAGCCGGCGGTGAACCGTCAACCTTGGTTACCGCCGGGAACTCGTAAAGCTTCCTCGCGCAATGCGGGCGCGGCAATCTCGCATTGCGCGCGCGAGGGCGCGGTCTCACGGAAGAGGGCGTGGAGGAGAGGAAGGAGTGAGGGAAAAGCATCTCTGGAACAAAAAGTAGACATACCAGACCCCGTTGAGGCGCGTGGACACTTTGAGCTAGCGCGCCTGTTGATTTCCTTCCGATTGCTGCGCCGAACAGAATCAGCAGAGCATGAATAGGTGTTTGGCCGCAGCGCTGATAGCAGACCGAGGTCAGGCGTCTAGATGCTTAAACTAGCGCGCCTGAGTATTTCCTTCCGATTGCTCTGCTGAACAGGTCTGTAGCTCATCCGCAGCTCGAGTTAAGTCAAGGAAATCAATGCCATCTCTAAAGAAAAAATCAGAGTACGAATAGTTTTCGGCTCCAGAACTAGCGCGCCTGATGATTTCCTTCGGATTGCTGTGCCGAACAGCTCTGTAGCTCATCTGCAGCTGGACTCATGTCAAAACCCATCACCATCTCCAAAAAAAAAATCAGAGCACGAATAGTGTTTCGGCCCCAGCGCTGATAGCATGCCGAGTTCAAGCGTCTAGATACTTTGAGCTAGCGCGCCTGATGATGTCCTTCCGATTGATGTGCCGAACAGCTCTGTAGCTCATCTGCAGCGCGAGTTGAGTCAAGAAAACCATGACCATTTCCAAACAATTTGCAGAGCACGAGTAGTTTTTCATCCCCAGTGCTGATAGCAGACTCATTCCAGGCGTGTAGATACTTTCAACTAGCGCGCCTGATGATTCGCTTCCAATTCTTGTGCCAAACAGCTCTGTGGCCCATCTGCAGCTCGACTTGAGTCAAGAAAACCATCTGTAGCTCATCTACAGCTCGAGTTAAGTCAAGAAACTTATCATCATTTGCAAAAAAACAAACAACAAGAAACAGTAGAGTATGAATAGTTTTGCGGACCTAGCTCGAGTAGCAGACCGAGTTCAGACGTCTGGATACTTCAGTCGAACGCGCCTGACGATTCTAGATCGATTTCGTGTGCCTACCAGCTCTGTAGCTATCCTAGAACTCGAGTTCAGTTAGGAAAACCGACAGCACCTGTCAAGATGACTCGAAACAGCCGATCCCGCCTGAGTGCTTTTTGGCAGTAATATGTGCCCAATCGAGGTGAGATTGGGACGGCGAGCGGGTAATAATATCGAATATGAGGAGAAAAATGATAGAGCTCGAACGAATGTTCAAATTTCGAGATTCAACTGTAATTCGTTTTTTTTTTTTTTTTTTTTTTTTTTTTTTTTTTTTTTTTTTTTTTTTTTTTTTTTTTTTTTTTTTTTTTTTTTTTTTTTTTTTTTTTGTTTTTTTTTTTTTTTTTTTTTTTTTTTGTTGTTGTTGCCGCCGGGAACTCGTAGAGCTTCCCCGTGCAATGCGGGCGCGGCAATCTCGCATTGCGCGCGCGAGGGCGCGGTCTCATGCAGGAGGACGTGGAGATGAAGAAGGAGTGAGGGAAAAGCATTTCTGGACAAAATAATAGACATACCAGACCCACTTCAGGCGTCTGGACACTGTAAACTAGCGCGCCTTTTGATTTCCTTCCGATGGCTGTGCCGAAGAGCGTAAAGAAAACCATCGCCATCTCTAAAAAAATAGCAGAGTACGAATACTTGTTCGGTCCCAGCGCTGATAGCAGACCGAGTTCAGGCGTCTGGATACTTTTAACTAGCGCGTCTGATTATGTCCGTTCGATTGCTGTGCCGAACAGCTCTGTAGCTCATTTGCAGCTCGAGTAAAATCATGAAAACCAATGCCATTTCCAAAGAATTAGCAGAGCACGAATTATTGGTCGGCCCCAGCGCTGATAGCAGACCGAGATCAGGTCTAGATACTTTTAACTAGCGCCCCTGATGATTTCCCTCCGATTGCTGTAGTGAACAGCTCTGTAGCTCATCTGCAGCGCGAGTTAAGTCAAGCGAACCAATACCATCTCCAAGACATCAGCAGAGCACGAGCAGTTTTTTCAGCCCGAGCGCTGATAGCAGACTGATTTCAGGCGTCTAGATACTTTGAACCGCGCCTGATGATTTCCTTCCGGTTGCTGCGCCGAAGAGCTCTGTAGCTCATCTGCAGCTCGAGTTAAGTCAAGAAAACCAATTTCATTTTTTAATACAAAAATAGCAGAGTTCGCGCGTGATGATTTTCTTCCGCTTGATGTGCCAGAGAGCTCTGTAGCTCATCTGCAGCTCGAGTGCAGTGAAGAAACTCATCATCATCTCAAACAAATAAACTAATACGAATATTTCGTGGACCTAGCTCGAGTGGCAGACCGAGTTCAGACCTCGAGTCAAGTGCAGAAAACCGACAGCACCTGTCGCGATGACAGAAAACAGCTGATCCCGCCCCAATGCTTTCTGGCAGTAATAGGTACTCGATCGACTGGAGATTGAGACGGCGAGCGGGAATAAGATCGAATATCCGGAGAACAAATATCAGAGTTCTAACGGATTGTTGAATTCCGAGAAATCGAATTTAAACAGGTCAAAAAATAACAGAACTTCCGTCGAGATTTGTTTGCCAACTCGCCCCCCAGCGCGCCGGAATTACTGGGCGCCGGCGGTGCACCGTCAACCTTCGTTACCGCCGGGAGACTCGTAGAGCTTTCTTCCCATGGTACCCGATCGAGCTGAAATTAAAAACGGCGAACGGGAATAATATCGAATATCACGGGACAAATACTAGAGCTCTAACGAACTGGGCGCCCGCGGTAAACCGTCAACTTTGGTTGCCGCCGGGAAACTCGTAGAGCTTTCTTGCCATGTACTATCTCCAAAGAATTAGCAGAGAACAAGTAGTTTTTCAGCCCGAGCGCTAATAGCAGACTGATTTCAGGCGTCTAGATACATTTACCTAGCGCCCTGATGATTCCCTTCCCATGTTGTGCTGAACAGCGCTGTAGCTCATCTGTAGCACGAGTAAAACCAAGAAAACCAATGCGATTTCCGACATATTGGCAGAGTGCGTAATCTTCAACCGAGCAAAAGTCAGCAAAAGGTCCGTCGAGATTTTGCTTGCCAACTAGCCCTCCAGCGGGCCGGAATTACTCTTGTGCTTCCAGCAACTAGCTAAGGGAAGTTTTACGAGTTACTCTTCTGGCTTCGCAGCTAACGCTCTTAGGGAGGCTCTACGAGTCACTAGCCCTCCAGCGCGCCGACTTGGTAGCGTCCACTTGGTAGCGTCCACTTGGTAGCGTCCAAAAAACCCGGAGAGCACCTTGGTAGCGCCCAAACCCTGGAGAGCACAGAGGCAACTCTGGAAAGCTTTCCTGACGAGCGCTGGGAAGCTCTCTTGAAGCGCTTCTCGAGCGCTGCCAGGCGCGCCTCCACGCGTGCCTGCGCGCGTGCCTGCGCGCGTGGACGCGTGCCGGAAGCGCGCCCGGACCCGCTGCCGGGACAAACAAGCCCCTGCGGGGATTCTGGACCGGCGAGGATGGGCTGCTGGCAGGCACCACCACCGTCCGGCTTCTAATATAAAGCCCTAGAGCTCTCAGAGAGCTCTCCGGGAATCTAAAACCCTATAGCTCTCAGAGAGCTCTCCGGGAAAAACCCGGAGAGCACAGATGCAACTCTGGAAAGCTTTCCAGACAAGCGCTGGGAAGCGCTCTTGAAGCGCTTCTCAGACGCTGCCAGGCACGCTTCCACGCGTGCCTGCACGCGTGCAGGCACGCGTGGACGCGGGCCGGAAGCGCCCCCGGACTCGCTGCCGGGACAAACGGGCCCCTGCGGGGATCGTGGAGCGGCGAAGATGGGCTGCTGGCAGGCACCACCACCGTCCGGCTTCTAATCTAAAGCCCTACAGCTCTCAGAGAGCTCTCCGGGAAAAGAGGCGAAAACTCCGGAGAGCTTTCCTGGGGAGCTCTGGGGGGCCCGTCTGAGGCGCTTTTGGGGCGCTGCCCCTGCTTCCACGCGTGCCTGCACGCTTGGTGGCGCGCGTGGACGCGTGCCCGAAGCGCCCCCGGACCCGCTGCGACCTCAGACAACTTTCAGCGGGGATTCTGGAGCGGCGAAGATGGGCTGCTGGCAGGAACCACCACCGTCCGGCTTCCAATCTAAAACCCTATAGCTCTCAGAGAGCTATCCGGGAAAAACCAGGATAGCAAAGAGGCGCTCACACAAACGCAGCACACGCTAGCGGTTTAGCGTGCGTGGAGACGCCAGAACACTCGCGTGACGGAGCTCTGGAGACGCTGGAAAGCTCCCCTGCGAAGCTCTGAACACTCCGGAATGCTTTCCTGAAGAGCTCTGGGGGGCTCTTCTGAAGCGCTTCTGAAGCGCTGCCAGCGACGCTTCCACGCGTGCCTGCACGCGTGCAGGCGCGGGTGGACGCGTGCCGGAAGCGCTCCCGGACGGACTACCCGGACAGGCGAGCTGCTGCGGGGATCGTGGAGCGGCGGAGGTGGGGTGCCCTCCTCACCGCCCACCTTCGGCTTCTTCTCTGAAGCCCTCAGCTCTCCAAGGAGCTATCCGGGAAAAGTTTTCTTGAGCTTCTAGCAACTAGCTAAAGGAAGCTCTACAAGTTACTGTTAATATTCCAGCAACTAGCTAAGGGAAGCCCTTCGAGCCACTAGCCAAGGACAACTCTACGAGCTCTTTAGTAGCGTCCAAGGCACGGAGAGCAAAGAGACCCTCACATTCCCGGAGAGCTCTCTGAGAGCTGTAGGGTTTTAGATTAGAAGCCGGACGGTGGTGCCCGCCAGCAGCTCATTTCTGCCGCTCCACGATCCTCGCAGCAATTCGCCGGTCCCGGCAGCCCGTCCGGGGGCGCTTCTGGCATGCGTCTAGGCGTGCCTGCATGCGTGCAGGCACGCGTGGAAGCGTGCCTGGCAGCGCTTCAGAAGCGCTTCAGCAAAGCCCCCCAGAGCTCTAGAGGGGAGCTTTCCAGCGTAACTCGTGCTTCCGTTAGAGCGTTACCGGCGAAGCTAGAAGCGTAATTCCGGGGCGCTGGCGGGCTAGTTGGCGAGAAAAGTAAATCGTAGAGCTTCCCTTAGCTAGTTGCTGGAAGCTTAAGGATAATTCGGGCGCGCTGGAGAGCTAGTCGGCAAGAAAAATCTCGACGGACCTTTTGCTGACTTTTGCTCGGTTAAACTATGTTCTCGAAATTCAGCAATTCGTCAGAGCTCTAGTATTTTTTCCCGTGATATTCGATCTTATTCCCGCTCGCCGTCTTAATCTCAGCTCGATCGGGTACCTATTACTGCCCAAATGCGTCCGGGCGGGATCGGCTGTTTCGAGTCATCTTGATCTGTGCTGTCGGTTTTCTGTACTTAACTCGAGCTGAAGGGGAGCTGCAGAGCTGGTGCGTACAGAAACCGATTCAGAATCATCAGGCGCGTTCATCTGGAGCATCTAGAGGTCTGAATTCAATTTGCTACTCGAGCTAGGTCCGCGAAGCTGTTCGTATTATACAGATGTTCTTGACAGATGCTGTTGAATTTCGGTACTTAACTCGAGCTGTAGGAGAGCTGCAGGGCTGATGCGCCCACGCAATCGATTCAGAATCATCACGCGTTTTCGTCTCAGGCATCTAGAGGTCTGAACTCGGTCCACTAACCGAGCTAGGTGCGCGAAATTATTCGTATTCACGAAATTTGTTGACAGGTGCTCTTGGTTTTCTGTCATAATCTCGAGCTGTTGGAGAGCTACATAGCGTGTACGCCCACGTAATCGATTCAGAATCATCATGCGCGTTCGTCTGAAGCATCCAGAGGTCTGAAATCGGTCCACTACTCGAGCTAGGTCCGCAGAGCTATTCGTGTTGTAGGAATTTTCTTGACAGCTGTTGTCGGTTTTTCTGTACTTAACTCGACCTGTAGGAGAGCTGCAGAGCTGATTCGCACACGTACTCGATTCAGAACCATCAGGCGCGTTCGTCTGAAGCATCTGGAGGTTCGAACTCGGTCTGCTACTCGAGCTGGGATCGCGAAACTATTCGTATTCTACAGATTTGTTCGAGATGATGGTGAGTTCCTTGACTAAAGTCGAGCTGCATCTAAGCTCCAGAGCTCTTTGGCACAGAAATCGGGAGGGATTTATCAGACAGGCTAGTCTGAAGTATTCGGTCTGTTCTCAGCACAGAAGCCGAACAACTGGTCATATTATTTTTTTCCTGGTGATGGAAAGGTTTTTCTGACTAAGCTCGAGCTGCAGATAAGCTCCCGAGCTCTTAGGCAGAGCAATCCGAATACAAACATGAGGCGCGCTATTTGATAGTGTCTAGACCCCCGAAATCCGTCTTCTATGAGCGCTCGGGCTGAACAACTATTCGTACTTTGCTAATTTCTTGGAGACGGTATTGGTTTTCTTGGTCTAACTCGCGCTGCAGATGAGCTACAGGGCTGTTCTGCACAGCAATCCAAGGAAATCATCAGAGGCGCTAGTTGAATGTATCTAGACGGCTGCAATCAGTCTGCTTTTAGCGCTCGGGCTGAACAACTATTCGTACTCTTCTTATTCTTTAGAGATGGTATATGGCAAGTAAGCTCTACGAGTCCCCCGGCGGTAACCAAGATTGACGGTTTACCGCTGGCGCCCAGTCTCGACAGACCTTTTGGTGACTTTTGCTCGGTTGAAAATTTTGTTCTCAAAATTCATCAATTCGTTTGGGATCGAGTTTTTTCCCGTGATATTTGATCTTATGCCCGCTCGCCGTCTTAATCTGAGTTCGATCGGGTACCTATTACTGTGAAGAAGCATCCAGGCGGGATTGGCTGTTTCGAGTCATCTCGGCAGGTGCTGTCGGTTTTCTGTACTTAACTCGAGCTCTAGGATAGCTACAGAGCTGGTACGAGAGGTCTGAACTCGGTCTGCTACTCGAGCTAGGTGCGCACAAAGATTCGTATTCTTCCAGTCATCTTGACAGGTGCTGTCAGTTTTCTGTACTTAACTCGAGCTGTAGGAGAGCTACAGAGCTGATACGCACACGTAATCGATCCAGAATCATCAGGTGCGTTCGTCTGCAGCATCTAGAGGTCTGAACTCGGTCTGCTACTCGAGCTAGGTCCGCACAACCGTTCGTATTCTTCGAGTCATCTTGGCAGGTGCTCTTAGGTTTCTGTACTTAGCTCGAGCTCTAGAAGAGCTACAGAGCTGATACGCACACATAATCGATTCAGAATCATCTGGCGCGTTCGTCTGAAGCATCCAGAGCTCTGAACTCGGTCTACTACTCGAGCTAGGTTCGCGAAGCTATCGTATTCTTCGAGTCATCTTGATAGGTGCTGTTTTTTTCTGTATTCAACTCGAGCTGTATGTAGGAGAGCTACAGGGCTGATATGCACACGTAGTCGATCCAGAATCATCAGGTGCGTTCGTCTGAAGCGTCTAGAGTTCTGAACTTGGTCTGTTACTTGTGCTAGGTTCGCGAAAGTATTCGTATTCTACAGATTTTTTTCGAGATAATGGTGAGTTTCTCCACTTCACTCGAGCTTCAGATGAGCTCGAGAGCTCTGTGGCACAACAATCGGAAGGGAGTCATCAGGCGCGCAAGTCTGATGAAGTATCTAGACGCTTGGCTTGGGTCTGTTATGGGCGCAGAAGCCGAACCACTATTTATGCTCTGATAGTTCTCTGGTGATGAAATTGCTTTTCTTAACTAAAGTCGGGGCGCAGACTGGCGCCGGCGGTGCACCGTCAATCACCGCCGGAAACCTCGTAGAGCTGCTTGCACGCGTAAGACTGCTCAGATTCGAAGCAGACAGCTTCTTGGACGATTTCTAGAAAAACGTCAAATTTGCTTTTTTCGGTGTCAACGTGATGTCGGTTGCTCCAAATGTTTCGATAGTGTAATTCTCTCAAGAGAGCTGAGCTGTTCTCAGAACACAGTTTAGATACTAATGCTCGGAGTAAACATCTGCTTTCTCAAAATGAATGGTCCAATATATTTCAAATCTTAGCAAAACCGACCAACAGTTACCACTTTGTTCGCCCGGGCCGGGTGGGCCAACTAGCTCCACCCCGCGCCGGAATTCGTCTAGCTCATCGATGCCGAAGAGCCCTACGAGGTATGAGCTTTAGAGCGGCACAGCAGTCATAATATAATAATCAGGCGCGTCATTTCACAGTATCTAGACACCTGAACTCAGTCTGCTATCAGCGCCCGGGGTGAATTACTATTGTCTCTTTTGGTCGGGTCGGTCAACTAGCCCCACCCTGCGCCGGAATTCCTGTAGCTCATCGATACCGAAGAGCTCTACGAGGTATAATACGAATAGGTTTCCAGACCTAGCTCGGCTAGCAGACCGAGTTCAGACCTCTGGATGCAACAGACGAACGCGCCTGATCATTCTGAATCGATAAGGTGTGCTTACCAGCTCTGTAGCTGTCCTGCATCCCGAGATAAGTCCAATATACAGTGAGCGCGTATCAAGATGACTCGAAACGGCCGATCCCGCCGGTGTGCTTTTTGGGAGTTAAAGGTACCCGATCGAGCTAAGATCAAGATGGCGAGCGGGAATATGATCGAATATCACGGGAAAAAATACTAGAGCCCAAACGAATTGAGGAAGTTTCGAGATACAAGAATTTTCAACCGTCACCAAAAGTCACCCAAAAGTCCGTCGAGATTTTTTCTCATGCCGAGCTAGCTCTCCAGCGCCCAAGTCAGAATTACTGGCGCCGGCGGGTGAATAGCTCATCGATCAAACATTTGCATAAAGTGACGGTTCCCTCAAAAAAAACCGACCCCAGGTTACCACATCCTCTCTTTTGGTCGGGCCGGCCAACTAGCTCCACCCTGCGCCCGAATTCCTCTTAGCTCTAGCTCCACCCTGCGCCCGAATTCCTCTTAGCTCTGAAGCTGAAGAGCTCTACGAGGTACTCTTAAGCTTCCAGCAATAACTTGCTAAGGGAAGCTCTACGAGTTACTAGCTCCACCCCGCGCCGGAATTCCTCTAGCTCATCGATGCCGAAGAGCTCTACGAGGTACTGGCACCGGCGGTGAACCGTCAACCTGGTCACCGCCGGGAACCTCGTAGAGCTCCTTCCACGCGTGAGAGTGCTCAGAGTCGAATGGGAGAGCTTCTGGAGGCATTTCTTAAAGAATTGAACATTCATTTTTTCCCCATATCCTAAGATGGGGTTCTTGTTATTACTTGGACGCCTCCTACTCCTCCTCCTTCCTCCTCCTCTTTTCTCCTCCCCTCCTGTCGGACTTACTCATACTCACACTTGCTCATACTCAGACTTACTCATACACAGACTTACTCATACTCATATTTATTCGTATTCAGACCTACTCATACTCAGACTTACTCACACTCAGACATACTCATACACAGACTTACTCATACACAGACTTACTCACACCCAGACGTACTCATACACAGACTCACTCATACCCAGACTTACTCATACACAGTATTTCTGGGCTCAACGTCCTTCGCTTGGAGAGCAGATTGTGAGGATGTCTCAGGCGGGGCGCTGGTTTCAGCACCCCTAAAGGGAGCCGCCAGGGGTGGTTGCACGGGCTCGTTCGCGGCCATTTTGTGGGGATGTCTCAGGCGGTTTGCCGGTTTCTGTGCCAACATCCTTCGCTTTCGGAGCAGATTTGGAGGATGTCTCGAGCGAGGCGCTCATTTCAGCACCCCTAAGGGGAGCCGCCAGGGGTGGTTGCACGGGCTCGTTCGCGGCCATTTTGTGGGGATGTCTCAGGCGGTTTGCTTGTTTCTGTGCCCAACATCCTTCGCTTTCGGAGCAGATTTGGAGGATGTCTCGAGCGAGGCGCTCATTTCAGCACCCCTAAGGGGAGCCGCCAGGGGTGGTTGCACGGGCTCGTTCGCGGCCATTTTGTGGGGATGTCTCAGGCGGTTTGCCTGTTTCTGTGCCCAACATCCTTCGCTTTCGGAGCAGATTGGAGGATGTCTCGAGCGAGGCGCTCATTTCAGCACCCCTAAGGGGAGCCGCCAGGGGTGGTTGCACGGGCTCGTTCGCGGCCATTTTGTGGGGATGTCTCAGGCGGTTTGCTTGTTTCTGTGCCCAACATCCTTCGCTTTCGGAGCAGATTTGGAGGATGTCTCGAGCGAGGCGCTCATTTCAGCACCCCTAAGGGGAGCCGCCAGGGGTGGTTGCACGGGCTCGTTCGCGGCCATTTTGTGGGGATGTCTCAGGCGGTTTGCTTGTTTCTGTGCCCAACATCCTTCGCTTTCGGAGCAGATTTGGAGGATGTCTCGAGCGAGGCGCTCATTTTCCCCCCCCCAGGTGGGCCAGATTTTGAGGATGTCTCGATCGGTTTGCTTGTTTTGGTGGCCAGGCTCGTGGGCGCAGATTCTTCTCAGGATGCCACAGGAGGCTCCAACAGGCTCCAGGAGGCCCCAGGAGACCACATGAGGTCCCAGGAGGCATCAGGAGGCCACAGAAAGATTCAAGAGGCCACAGGATGTCCCAAGAGGCTCCAGGAGGCCCCAGGAAGCTCCAGAAGGCCTCAGGAAACCACAGGAGGCCCCAGGAGGCAACAGGAAGCGCCAGGAGGCCTCGGAAGGCAACAGGAGGCCCCGAGAGGCCCCAGGAGCAGGAGGCCTCAGAAGGCAACAGGAGTGGCTCCAATCCCATGTGTTTTACGTATGCTCCTATCGATTGGGCCTCACCTGGAGCACGATTCTTTGATGTTATACGTATGTTTCTATAGATTGTCCTGTGTCCTAAACCCATGTACGTAATGTTCCTATATATTGGGCTTCTCCTGGGGCACGAGTCCTTGGTGTTTTTCGCGTGTTCCTATAGCTTGCCCATCTCCTGTGGCTCTAATCCGCAATGTTTTATGTACGTCTGTTGCTATAGATTGCGCCTCTCCTGGGGCACGAAACCTTCCTAGGAGGTTCCAGGAGGTCCCAAGAGGCTCCTGGAGACCCCAGGAAGCCCCAGTAGGTTTCAGGAGGCCCCAGGAGGCCCCAGGCTCATGCACAGAGACGCGCTCGTACTACTGAGGCTCATTCACACTCCAATTCATTCGCAGTTAGATTGATGTCCAGGCCGTCACAACTGAAGCCCGTTAATATTCGAAAGCTCTTGCGCCTAGACATTCACGGCGGACAGGTCCATGCGAGTAGATGCGCATATGGGGAGCTCCACGCAGTGAATAATTTCATGTAGAACTACAGTTGGTTGCGCCAAGTGTTTTGACAGTTGAAATGCGCCTACAGAGCTCATATTAAGACGCAGAGGCTCTCACAGCCGTCTACAGGTGCGAAAAATCTGGTTTCTCAAAATGAAATGTCGGTCTGCTAGCCGAGCTAGGTCCGCAAACCTATCCGTATTATTCGAGTCATCTTCACAGGCGCTCTCGGTTTTCTGTACTTAACTCGAGCTTTACGACAGCTGCAGAGCTGATACTTAGAGAAACCGATTCGGAATCATCAGTCGCGTTCGTTTGTTGAATACATAGCTCTGAACTCGGTCTGCTGCCCGATCTAGAATCGCGAAACTATTCGTAGTGTTCGAGTCATCTTGAGAGGTGCTGTCGGTTTTCTGTACTTAACTCGGGCTGTAGGGGGGCTACCTGGTAGTGACAGGAATCGATTTGGAGACATCAGGTGCGTCCGCCTGTCGAATCCAGAGCTCGAAACTCGGTCTGCTGCCCGAACTAGGTCCGCGAAGCTATTCGTATTGTTCGAGTCATCCAGAGAGCTGTCGGTTTTCTGCACAAAACTCGGGCTGTAGGGGGGCTGCAGGGCTGGTAATCACAGGAATCGATTCGGAGACATCAGGCGCGTCGGCCTGTCGAATCCAGAGCTCTGAACTCGGTCTGATACTCGAGCTAGGTTCGTACTGGTGCTGTCGATTTACGCACGTAACTCGGGCTGTAGGAGAGCTACAGAGCTCGTACAGAAGACAATTCATAAGCATCGGGGGCGTTCCGTGGGCTGAAACACTATTCGTTCTCTGCATTTTTTCGACATTATATATTGTCAGGAAGCTCTACGAGTCCCCCGGCGGTAAGGAAGGTTGACGGTTTACCGCCGGCGCCCAGTTTGAAATATATGTGACCATTTATTTAAGAAACCAGATTTTTCGCACCTGTAATGGGTTATGCCGCGTCTGCGAGTAAATTCTCAGGTCCTCAGCTGCAGTATTACCATCAATTGGAGGAACCGACGTTGAGTAAAAACAGAAAAACGTGTTTTTTTTTGAGGTTTTCAGGTCTTGCTCCAGACGCTTTCTTCATTTCGACACAGGAGCGCCGTGTGAGAAAAGAGCTCTACGAGGGTCCTGGTGTTCGCTGCTCGCTCATGCCATGCTTGTGCGTGTTGTGCGTGCGTGCTTCACTTCACACACTCATAAGAGCTTAGGCTGTCGTCTTCCTGATCGTCAGGATCGGTGAGGCTTCGCCTGCTCCCTATACGTCCGCTTCCTTGCTTCCGACTAGGCTGGAAAGCCTGCACAGTCGACCGCAAAGTCCGCAAAAAATCTGGTTGACGGTTTAGCGTTGGTTCCCAGTTTGGTCGGTTAGAGATATTTTTATTTTTTTTGAGAACCAGATACTTCGCACCTGTAGTAGATTATGCCGCGTCTGCCAGTCAAATTCTCAGGTCTGTAGGTACAGTATTACTATCAAAATACTTGGAGCAACCGACTTTGAATGAAAACCGAAAAATCGTCATGTTTCCAGTTTTTGGGCTCTCTCTTCAGAAGCTTCCTTCATGTGTTCCGAGGAGCGCTGTCGACCGATTTTTCAGCATTTTTCGGCTCTCGCTTTCCTTCACGTGTTCCAGGAGCGCTGGGCAAGAAAAGAGCCTACGAGATCCGGTGGTAACCTGATTGGCGGTTTACCGTCGATTTCAAGTCATCAGGCGCGTTCGTCTTTTGTATGCAGAGGTCTGAACTCGGTCTGCTGCCCGAGCTAGATCTCCGAAACTATTTGTAGTGTTCGAGTTATCTTGAGAGGTGTTGTCGGTTTTCTGTACTCAACTCAGGCTCTTAGGGGTGCTGGAGTGCTGGTAACTGAAGAAACCGATTCAGAGACATCAGGCGCGTCCGCCTCTTGCATGGAGAGATCTGAAGTTGGTCTGCTACTCGAGCTATGTCGAGGAAACTATTCGTATCGCTCGGGCCATCTTGACAGAGACGTCGGTTTTACTTACCTCCAGCTCGAGGGGAAATACAGAGCTGACACGCCCAGAACCCAATGCAAATAATCAGGTGCGTTCGTCTGTTGCATCATAGATCTGAGCTCGGTCTGCGCCCGAGCTAGGTCCGCGAAACTATCCGTATCGTTTGAGTGATCTTGAGAGGTTCTACCATTTTCGCGTAACTCGGGATGTAGGGGGACTACCGGGCTGGTATTTATGGAAACCAATGTGTAGGGAACCTGATTCGGAATGATCAGGCCCGTCCACTGTTGCATCTGGAGGTCTGAACTGGGTATGCTATCCGGGCTAGGTTCGAAAAACTATTCGTATCCTTCGAGAGATGTCCATTTTCTGTATTGAATTCCGCCTGCAGGAGAGCTACAGAGCTGATAGGCACAGAAAATGATGCAGAAGTATTGGGAGCGTTCGTCTGTTGCATCGAAGGGGTCTGAACTCCGTCTGTCGCCCGAGCTGGGTTCACAAAACTATTCGTATATTTTTCAAAATGATGGTGAATTTCTGAACTAAAGTCGAGCTGCAGAGCAGCTCGAGAGCTCTTCGGCCGAAAAATGAGAAGACATCATAAGGCGCGAAGCATCTAGACGCTTGGTCTGGGTCTGTTGTGAGCGCAGACGCCAAACACGGATTCGTACTCTGCTATTTTCTCCCTCATGGTATTTTCTACACGCTGCAGATGAGCTATAGAACTGTTCAGCACAGCAATGGGATATCACCAGACGCCTGAGATCAGTCTGCTATCAGCGCTCGGACTGAAAAACTATTCGTTCTCTGCTAATTCTTTGGACATAATATATGGTCAGGAAGCTCTACGAGTTCCCCGGCGGTGAGAAAGGTTGACCGTTTACCGCCTGCGCCCAGTTGGCCGACCCGACCTTAGACAATGTGACGATTTGGGGTAGGTTTTTCTATCTTTGTGTAAAAAACCTCGCAGAGCTCTTCGGCATCGATGAGCCAGAGGAATTCCGGCGCGGGGTCGAGCTAGTTGGCCGACCCGACCAGAACGGACAATGTGACAACTTTCGGTCGGTTTTGCTAAGAGTTGAAAGATATTTTCACCACTCATTTTGAGAAAGCAGATTTTTGGGCCAAGCATTGACATATAATCTTCTCTCTGACAGCAGGTGAACTCTCCCGATGTATTTTATTAAGACTTGACTTCGAGGAACCGAGCCAATATGAACATCGAAAAAATCGAAAATCAAAATTTTAGGAACATCTTTATTTTATGATTCTATTTTCATTCTGAGCACTCTGACCAGTGTGAGGAGCTCTACGAGGTTCCCGGCGGTGACCAGGTTGAGGCGCCCTCGAGTGCGGAGTCTTCTCCGAACGTGCAGTCTGATTCTGATAGCCGCGCCTTGTCAGGAGCGTCCCAGGGGTGTCTGAATCGCCCCGTCGCGCTCAATGAGGTATCGAAGGAGTCGCGCCAGAGGACTCGAGGGAGAGATCGTGACAAGGTCAAGGGGACATCGACGTGCTCTCAGGCCACCATTGCCGATGTCAAAGCGTGGATTGACGCTGTTGCCAGCATCAACGAGTTGAATGCGATCCAGTATTTAAAGAACGGAATGGATTTGTTTGATAAGCTGGTGACAGAACGTGGGTTCCCTACAAAGAAGGCCCAAAAAGATTATGCTCGGAAACTGTATGAGATGCTCCAGAATGTGCAAGCGACGCTGGAGGATCTCCTAGGATTCTTCGAGGTGCACAGGTTCTTGACAGGACACATGAACCGCGCCGAGATGGCCAAGTTTCTTGAGGTTTCCAAGTGCAGCGATTACCGAATAATATTCTTCGGACGCCCGAGGAGTTTCGACAAGTTGGGATGAAGCTATTCGTGCGCACTTGTATGCAACTTTCGGTTTAGAACAGCGAAGGCTGTAATGCTTGTATCTCACCTGTTCTTGTTTTCCTCACTTTATCTCTCTGTTTGACCTCTCGCTGGAGCCATGATGGCTCTACGGCCCGCTGTGGGCCCCACTAAGCGCTTCAGGTGTGTAAAGGGCAGGAGCCCCTCATATTCTTCAGGTGACGTTCTTCCACGGGTTGTTTCCCCGTCTAATTCGTTGATTACTTCACATGTGACGTTGAGCATACGCCTCTTGTCATACGGCGGGTTGAACATGCGTATTTCGGACTGGTTTGATGTGAATAAGAGTTTGTGCTCACTCACGCCTTGCCTGTTTGGATACGTCCGCTCCTTGCTCCGACTAGGCTGGAAAGCCTGCACAGTCGACCGCAAAGTCCGCAAAAAGACCAGGTTGAACATGATTGTCTGCATACATTACCTCTCTGTGTATTGTACGCTGTATTGTATTGGATTGTGGATTGTGATTGCCTCGCGTGGTCTTTTGATTGTTGATTGTGATTGCCTCGTGTGGTCATTCTGTGCATTGTTTGAGCTCTAATAATTCAGTGTGTGCATGTTCAGTTCTTGGCCAGGTCTCCTGGCTCTCTTGTCGTAGTTTTAGTTTCGCCTCTTCAGTGTTCTCACTGTTGTAGGGTAGTACGAGCCTTCAGCGGCGGAGCGCATCTGCGATGTTCTCCCACAGGTTGTGCGAACGTCTTTGGTCATGCATGTTTCTATTTCTCTATAAGAGCGGACTGCTTGCTTGACAATTTTGAGGCTTCGCTTCGCCTGAGACTTCGTTGGACCTGGCCTCAGTGGCCAAGATGGCCCCAGCAAAGACGCAAACAAAAACCAGGTTGACGTGTCACCGCCGGCGCCAGCGGTGAACCGTCAACCTGGTCACCGCCGGGGACCTCGTAGAGCTCTTTTTTTGCCCAGCTCCTCGGAACACGTGAAGCAAGCTTAAGCGAGAGCCAAAAAACTCTAAAACATTGGTCGCATACAAATAGTTTTGCGGACTTAGCTCGAGAAGCAGACTCTGTTCAGAGCTCTAGATGCTTCAGCCAAACGCCCTTGATGATTATGTATCGGTTTCTGTGCGTGCCAGTTCTGTAGCTGTGCTACAGCTAGGGTTAAGTGCAGAATACTAACAGCGCCTCTAAAGAGAACTTGAGAAATACGAATAGTGTTGTGGACCTAGCTCGAGTAGCAGAACGATTTCAGGCCTCTCGATGCAACAGACGCACGCGCCTGGTGATCGGTTTATGTGCGTACCAGCTTTGTAGCTCCTCTGAATCTTGAGTTGAGTACAGAAAACCGACATCACTGGTCAAGATGATAGTTTGACGGACCTAGCTCGAGTAGCAGACCGAGTTCAGGCCTCTGGATGCAACGGACGAACGCGCCTGATGATTCTGAATCGGTTTCTGTAATCATCAGCTGTAGCTCTCCGAAATCTCGAGTTAAGTACAGAAAATCGTGAACGCGTGTCAAGATCGGAACGCAGTTGGTTCCAGCAAGTCTTTTGATAGTAATATTGCAGCTGCGGACCTGAGGATTTAACTGGCAGACGCGGCATGACCCACTACACGTGAGAAAAATACCGGTTCTCAAAATGAATTGTCAAATATCTTTCAAATATTTGCAAAACCGACCCAAGGTTATCACATTGTCTCTTCTGGTCGGGTCGGCCAACTAGCTCCAACCCGCGCCGGAATTCCTCTAGCTCATCGATGTCGAAGTTTTGGACGCTACCAAGTAACTCGTAGAGCTTCCCTTAGTTAGTTGCTGGAAGCATACCTCGTAGAGCTTCGGCATGGATGAGCTAGAGGAATTCCGGCGCGGGGTGGAGCTAGTTGGCCGACCCGGCCCGGGCGGAGAAAGTGATAACTTTTGGTCGGTGTAGCTAAGATTTGAAAGATATTTGGCCATTTATTTTGAGGAAGCAGATTTTTACGCAGAGCATTTGCATATAAGCTTTACTCTGAGAGCGACCCAGTTCTACTGCTGCATTTTCTTATGAGTTGGCTTCCGGGAACCGAGCTAATATGAACATAAAAAACGAAAAATCAAGATTTTAAGGAAATCGTCATTTCATGATTCTAGTTCGATTCTGAACACTCTTACTGGTGCAAGGAGCTCTACGAGGTTCCCGGTGGTGACCAGGTTGACCGTTCACCGCCGGCGCCAGTGTGAAAGTTCGTTTTGAGAACCGGTATTTTGCTCACGTGTAGTGGGTTATGCTGCGTCTGCCAGTTCAATTCTCAGGTCCGTAGCCGCAATATTACTATCAAAATACTTGCAGGAACCGACTGTGTTTCGAGCATCTTGACACGCATTGACGGTTTCCTGGACTTCACTCGAGATTTAAAGCTACAGAGTTGGTACTTATAGAAACCGATTCAGAATCATCAGGCGCGTTCGTCTATGCCATCCAGAGGTCTGAACTCGGTCTGCTTCTCGAGCTAGGTCGGCAAAACTATTGTATTCTTCGAGTCATTTTGACAAGTGCTGTCGGTTTTCTGTACTTAACTCGAGATTTAGAGGAGCTACAGAGCTGGTACGTACATGCACTGATTCAGTATGACCAGACGCGTTTGTCGGTTGCATCGAGAGGTCCGAACTCGGTCTGCTACTCGAGCTAGGCGACACTATTCGTATTTCTGAAGTTCTCTTTATCGGCGCTGTTGGTATTTTGTACTTAACTCGAGCTGTAGGTGAGCTAGCCAGCTGATACGTACAGAAACCGATTCGGAATCATCAGGGTCGTTCGGCTGAAGCATCTAGAGCTCTCACCAGATCTGCTACTCGAGCTAGGTCCGCAAAACTATTCGTATGCGACCGATTTTTCTCGAATTGATGGTGCAATTTTTAACTTAACTCGAGCCGCAGATGAGCTTGAGAGCTCTCCCGCACAGAAATCAGAAGAAACATATTTCTCACGTGTGTCTCCCAGTCCAATTCTCAGGTCCGCAGATGCGATGTTTCTATCGCGGAAACCGACGTCGGATGAAATCGGGACAAACGTATTTTTCAAGCTTTTTTCTTCACGCTTGAGAAAGCCTTTCCCGTGTGTTCCGAGCAGCGCCGCGCGAGAAAAGAGCTCTACGAGGCTCCCGGCGGTAGCCTGGTTGAAGGCTCAAGGCTCAAGGCTCAGCGAACGTTCATTTTCTCCTGCCTGGGGAACCTCCGCGAAGGTGAACGTTGAGCTAGCGTGTTGTTTTGCTCTGCTTACGCAACTGCCCATCTCCCTTTACATCCTGCTTGTCATTGTTGGTCTCTCATATCCATTTCTCGTTGCGGTTTGGTGGTGGCAATTTGTATACGCTGACTTGTTCCTCACTGCCTAGAGTGGTGCTCGTAAGTCTCTGTTCTTTCAGATCTGCCTTGAGTGGATTGCATATTGTTCAATTTGCAGTATTTCATTGTTGTGATCTCTCAGGTGTCCTCGCACATCTTCCCTCAGTTTTCTGCCATATACCTATCATTTGTGGTCTTGTTTGTGCCAGATGCGTCATGTGCGGAGTCTCGCATCCAGGGGTTTGCGTCGGGCTCGGGCTTGCCAATTTGGATGGGTTCGACCGAATTGTCCTCTTCCGTTGGTGCTCGAAGGCCTAGTTGCCCGTGACACGGTCTTGCATGCAGAGTTGGATGCTCAGGCTAATAAGTTGTTGACAGCATTACTCCATCCCTCTGATAGCTGCCCGAAAGTTGATTCCGTTGCACTTCGCGGTTTTTCTTCTGCTATTGATGCTGGGGTCCAGGTTGACGAGGTCGAATATCCTTCTCAAAGCATTCGAGTATTTGCAATTGATGCTGGTGTCCAGGTTGACGAAGTGCACTGTCCCTTTCAGAGCATTCGAGTGTCCTCAATTGATGCTGAGGTCCAAGTGCATTCTCAAAGCATTCGAGTGTCTTCAGTGGGTGCCGGCGTGCAAACTCAGTTCACTTGCGAGGACGCCTGTGTGCAAACTCAGTTCACTTCAATTGATGCTGGCGTGCATACTCAGTTCACTTTGACGGACGCCTGTGTGCAAACTCAGCTCACTTTCCAGGACGCCGTCAAAACATGGATTGACAGGAGCACTGCCCAGAAGGGGTTCACTGGCCAGATTGCGCTGCAGTATTTAATCCAGGGGCCTGAATTCTTCGTAGACCTCATGACAGAGCCAATGACCATCCCAAAACATCATGTATCATTTTGGTTCCATACTTTGTTCAACCTCACGGATCATGTTCAGTCGTTTCTGGGAGAACTTTTGGATTGTCTCAAATCTCACCGTTTCGTGACGGGGAAAATGGGCCGTGCTTTAATAATTCAGTGTGTGCATGTTTAGTTCTTGGCCAGGTCTCCTGGCTCTCTTGTCGTAGTTTTAGTTTTGCCTCTTCAGTGTTCTCACTGTTGTAGGGTTGTACGAGCCTTCAGCGGCGGAGCGCATCTGCGATGTTCTCCTACAGGTTGTGCGAACGTCTTTGGTCATGCATGCTTCTGTTTCTCTATAAGAGCGGACTGCTTGCTTGGCAATTTTGAGGCTTCGCTTCGCCTGAGACTTCGTTGGACCTGGCCTCAGTGGCCAAGATGGTCCCAGCAAAGACGCAAAAAAAGCCTGGTTGACGGTTTACCGCCGGCTCCCAGTTTGACCATTCATTTTAAGAAACCAGATTTTTCTCACGTGTAGTGGGTTATGCCGCGTCTGCCAGTTCAATTCTCAGGTCCGTAGCTGCAATATTATTATCGAATCACTTGAGGGAACCGACTGTGTTCCGAGTCATCTTGACACGCGTTCACGGTTTTCTGTACTTAACTCGAGATGTAGAAAAGCTAGAGAGCTGCTACTTACAGAAACCGATCCAGAATCATCAGGCGCGTTCGTCTGTTGCATTCAGAGGTCTGAACTCGGTCTGCTACTCGAGCTAGGTCCTCAAAACTATTTGTAGTCTTCGAGTGATTTCGACTAGTGCTGTCGGTTTTCTGTGCTCAATTCTAGATTCAGAGGAGCTACAGAGCTGGTGCGCACATAAAACCGATTCAGTATCACCAGACGCGTTCGTCTATTGCATCGAGAGGTCTGAACTCGGTCTGCTACTCGAGCTAGGTCCGCGACACTATTCGTATTTCTGAAGTTCTCTTTACAGGCGCTGTCGGTTTTCTGTACTTCACTCGAGCTGTAGTTGAGCTAGCTAGTTGGTTACCACAGAACTCGATTCAGAATCATCAGGGGCGTTCGGCTGAAGCATCTAGAGCTCTGACCAGAGTCTGCTACTCGTCCGCAAAACTATTCGTATGCAACCGTTTTTTTTTCGAACTGATGGTGAAATATTTCACTTAACTCGAGCTGCAGATGAGCTTGAGAGCTCTCTCGCACAGAAACCAGCGGGAAACATACCTTTCTCACGTGTGTCTGCCAGTCCACTTCTCAGGTCCGTAGATGCAATGTTGCTATCAAGGGAACCGACGTTGGATGACAACGGAAAAAACGTATTTTTCGAGCTCTCTTCTTCACGCTTGTGAGAGCTTTTTCTGTGTGTTCTGAGCAGCGCCGCGCGAGAAAAGAGCTCTACGAGGCTCCCGGCGGTTACCTGGTTGACGGTTTACCGCCGGATCCCAGTTACTATCAAAAGACTTGCACGAACGTATCTTGGGTTAAAACGAAAAGCGTATTTTTTCGAGTTTCTCGGCTCGTCCTTGGCGGTAAACCGTCAACCTTTCTTACCGCCGGGGGACTCGTAGAGCTTCCTGACCATGTATTATGTCCAAAGAATTAGCAGAGAACGAATAGTAACTCGTAGAGCTTCCCTTAGCTAGTTGCTGGAAGCTTAAGAGTAATTCCAGGGCGCTGGAGAGCTAGTTGGCAAGAAAAATCTCGACGGACCTTTTGGTGACTTTTGGTCGCTTGAACATTTTGTTCTCGAAATTCAACCATTCGTTAGAGCTCTAGTATTTTTCCCGCCATATTCGATATGATTCCCGCTCGCCATCTTGATCTCAGCTCGATCGGGTACCTTATACTGCCAAAAAGCGTTGCGGCGGGATCGGCCGTTTCGAGTCATCTTGACACGCGAGGAGTTCAGGGATCGCAGTACCAATAGATCCAGGGAGATGTTCAAAGAGGGGGGGTTCACAACGTTGGTGGAGAAAGTTGTGAGATATAACTTTGAATTTGCCGTGGAGGTATCCCAATATAAGTGCCACATGCCGTCCACTGTTTGTTGCAAATCGTGGCAGCAGACGCTGCGCTCCATGTTGCACGTATCGGGGGAGTGGACGGTGCAGAGGGATGAAATGCTGGCGGCAGTAAGTCGGACGATGTCGAGGGAGGGAACGAGACGGCTCAGAGGCAGACCACGAATCGTGGCGAGCAGCTGGCATGCACCCTTTGAAAAATGGAGGTCTCTTCTATGGCACGACACGTGCGTTGTACCGACGGATTGGGAGGAGTTTGTGGAGCACATATCACAGATACCCAAAGTGCAGGATATGTTTGCGAGGAGGAGTAAGGAGGGGAGGATGGGAGGGTTTGCGAAGACACCGACAGATGACGAGTTGGCTCGACGTCTTGCAGTTATAAATGAACAAACTACGATATGGGATCCTGGGATGGAAGGGATTGCTGTTGAAGTGTGCGGTGACAGTAAGACGGTCGTACAATGGCTGAGGGGAGTCTGGGCTTGTGACAACAGTGGGTATGCCAAACGGATCGCCAGGGTACAAAATATCATGTATGACGTGAGTGAACAACACAACATGCGATGCCCGACGTACGGAAGGGATTTCTGGAAACATATCTATAGGGAAGCCAATGCCTATGCTGATGAGCTTACACACCATGCGAGAGAAGGAAACTGTTACATAATTTACAAGCACGACTATATCAAACAGAACAGGACAAACATCAAATACATCAGAGGATGCTGGGATGGTGGAGTGAGCAGTGAGGGTGCCGCAGGAGGTCACTGGATTGAAGTTGCTCCAGAGAATGGCCCGTGGACACTCGTGAGCTCAGAAACCTACATGTTTGATGTAGGAGCCACCGTGACGGAGGCAGAATTATCTGCTGCCGAGCGCCTGTGCACAGGTGTGGAGCACATCGTTAAAGAACTTTCCTCTGCAAAGCGGAGGAGGCGGATTTAACTGGCTCTAGCCCTTAGGCTTGGGCGCACGCGCCCTGTGTAGCCTGACCAAACACCAAACTCGAGCTGTAGAGCAGCTACAGGGCTGATGCTTACAGAAACCGATTCAGAATCATCAGGCGCGTTCGTCAGTTGCATCTAGAGGTCTGAACTGGGTCTGCTACTCGAGCTAGGTTCGCGAAACATTTGATTATTCGAGTCATCTTGACAGGTGCTGATGGTTTTCTGTACTTAACTCGGGCTGTAGGAGAGCTACAGAGCTGGTGTTTACAGAAACCGATTCATAATCATCGGGCGCGTCTGTCTCTAGCATCTAGGGGTCTGAACTCGGTCTACTACTCGAGCTAGGTCGCGAAACTATTCGTATTCTACGAATTTTGTTGGCGGATACTGTCGGTTTTTGGTGTTTAATTCGAGCTGTAGAGGAGCTGCAGAGCTGATGCGCATACGTAACCGATTCAGAATCATCGGGCGCGTTCGTCAGTTACATCTAGAGGTCTGAACTCGGTCTTACTCGAGCTAGGTCCGCGAACCTTTTCGTATTCCTGGAGTCACCTTGACAGGTGCTGTCGGCTTCCAGTACTTAACTCGGACTGAAACGCTTCAGAGCTGGTACTCACAGAAACCGATTCAGAATCATCAGGCGCGCTTGTCTGTTGCATCGAGAGGTCTGAACTAGGTCTGCTACTCGAGCCAGGTCCGCGAAGCCATTTGTATTCTTCGAGTTCTCTAAACAGGCGCTGTCGGTGTTCTGTACTTAACTCGAGCTTTAGCATAGCTGCAGAGCTTGTGCGCACACACAATCGATTCAGAATCACAGGCGCGTTCGTCTGAAGCATCCAGAGCTCTGAACTCAGTCTGCGACTCGAGCTAGGTCGCAAAACTATTGGTATTGGACCGATTTATCTTCGAAATGACGGTGAATTTCTTCACCTAACTTGAGAGCTCTTTGGCGCATAAATGAGATGGAAATCATGAGGCGCCGCTTGGCTGGATCTGTTCAGCACAACAATGGGAATGGAATTATCAGCGGCAATAGTATCTAGACGCCTGAGATCAGTCTGCTATCAGCGCTCGGACTGAAAAAGTATTCGCCCCCCGCTACTTCTTTGGACATAATATATGGAAAGGAAGCTCTACGAGTCTCCCGGCGGTAAGAAAGGTTGACGGTTTACCGCCGGCGCCCAGTTTTTCAGCCCGAGCGCTGATAACAGACTGATCTCAGGCGACTAGTGATATCCCATTGCTGTGCTGAGCAGTTCTATAGCTCATCTGCAGCGTGTAGAAAATACCATTAGGGAGGAAATAGCAGAGTACGAATCCGTGTTTGGCGTCTGCGCTCACAACAGACCCAAACCAAGCGTCTAGATGCTTCGCGCCTCATGATGTCATTCTGATTTTCGGCCGAAGAGCTCTCGAGCTGCTCTGCAGCTCGAGTTCAGTGAAGAAATTCACCATCATTTCGAAAAAAATGTCGGTCGAATACGAACAGTTTTGTGAACCTAGTTCGGGTAGCAGACCGAGTTCATACCTCTCGATGCAACAGACGAAAGCCCCCAATGCTTCTGCATCAGTTTCTGTGCGTACCAGCTCTGTAGCTCTCCTACAGCCCGAATTCAATACAGAAAATAGACAACATCTGTCAAGATGACTCGACGAATACGAATAGTTTTGCGGACCTAGCCAGAGTAGCAGACCCAGTTCAGACCTCTGGATGCAACAGACGAACGGGCTTCATAATTCCGAATCAGTTTCTGTGCGTATGAGCTCTGTAGCTCTCCTACAGCCCGAGTTACGTGCGAAAACGCACAGCACCTCTCAAGATGACTCGAACACTACGAATAGTTTCGCTTACCTAGCTCGAGTAGCAGACCGAGTTCAGACCTCTGGATGCAACAGACGAACGCGCCTGATTATTCTGCATCGGTTTCTGTGCGTATCAGCTCTGTAGCTCCCCTAGATCTCGAGTTAAGTACAGAAAACCGACAGTCCCTGCCGAGATGACCCGAGCGGTGCGAATAGTTTTGCGGACCTAGCTCGAGTAGCAGCCCGATTTCAGATCTCTGCATGCAACAGACGGACACGCCTGATGTCTCCGAATCGGTTTCTGCGATCACCAGCCCTGTCGCCCCCCTCCTGCCCGAGTTCAGTACAGAGAACCGACGGCACCTCTCGAGATGACTCGAACAATACGAATAGTTTCGCCGACCTAGCTCGGGCAGCAGACCGAGTTCAGACCTCTGGATGCAACAGACGAACGCGCCTGATGACTCTGAATCGGTTTCTGTAAATATCAGCTCTGTAGCTGTCCTGCAGCTCGAGTTAAGTACAACAAACCGTCAGCGCGTGTCAAGATGACTCGAAACAGCCGATCCCGCCGGGATGCTTTTTGGCAGTAGTATCTACCCGATCGAGCTGAGATTAAGACGGCGAGCGGGAATAAGATCGAATATCATGGGAAACAATACTAGAGCTCTAACGAATGGTTGAATTTTGAGAACAAAATTTTCAGCCGACGAAAAGTCAGCACAAGGTCAGTCGAGATTTTTTGTTGCCAACTAGCTCTCCAGCGCCCGGGAATAATTCTAAAGCTTCCAGCAACTAGCTAAGGGAAGCTCTACGAGTTATTCCGGCGCGGGGTGGAGCTAGTTGGCCGACCCGGCGGAGGCGGACAAAGTGTTAACTTTTAGTCGGTTTTGCTAATATTTGAAAGATATTTGACAATTCATTTTGAGAAAGCAGATTTTTACGCCGAGCATCGGCATGTAAACTTTGTTCCCTCAGCAGCTCAGCTCTCTAGGGCCAGTTTTAGTATTAGTTGACTTCCCGGAACCGACTTAATGTTGACTCCGAAAAATCTCAATTAGACGTTTTTCTAGGAAACCTCCCAGAAGCTCTCCGCTTCGATCCTGAGCTTTCTTACGGGTGCAAGGAGCTCTACGAGGTTCCTGGCGGTGACCAGGTTGACTCAAGCCATTTCGGCTCAAGGTTCCCGGCGCAAGGCTCCGCGAACGTTCGTTTTCTCCTGCCTGGGGAACCTCCGCGAAGGTGAACGTTGAGCTAGCGTGTTGTTTTGCCCTGCTTACGCAACTGCCCATCTCCCTGTACATCTTGCTTGTCATTGTTTGCCTCTCATATTCATTTCTCGTTGCGGTTTGGTGGTGGCAATTTGTATACGCGGACTTGTTCCTCACTGCCTAGAGTGGTGCTCGTAAGTCTCGTTTCTTCCAGATCTGCCTTGAGTGGATTGCATATTGATCTCTTTCGAGTGCGGGTAGCACATTGAATTCATTGTGTGACAATTGTACTTGTTCCTTCCTCTATTCTCTTTGCTTCGTCGCCACATTTCTGACTGAATTGGACTTTGATTGTGACTGATGCCTCACGTGCGGAGCCTCACATCCAGGCGTATGCGTCGTGCTCGGGCCTGCCATCTGAGATGGGTCCGATCAGCATCACCATTCTCTTGCATTCTTTGGTTTATGCATGTTGTTTCTTTGATGGAAATATCGTAACACGGTCGGTTGTCGCATCATCGATGTGTCTCTGAGGTTTCGACATACTTCGGACTTTGTGTTTGCATTGACTCTTGCCATGCTGTGTGTGTGTGTGTGTCGGGCATGCGCGCATGTTGGTATAAGAGCTCCGCGTGCTTTTCACTCTGTTCGGAATAAGAGTTTCGCATGTGCCCACTTCCGCTCAAAGAGTGGTGGGTGTCTTGCCTGACTCTGTATGCCGCCTTTTTTCCTGCTGGCGACTGGGCCTGACGGCCCGCATAGTCGATCGCAACGGTACATCGACATAATGTTGCACCACCTGATGTTGTTAAGAAAACAAGCCGATTTTGCAATGGATGTTCGCTCCCCCCCCCTCCCCCCAATCTTAATATTGGCTGCGGTCCCGGGTTCATCGAAACTTCTCGGTGGTGCAACATTCTGTCGCGAGCCCTGAGGGGGGCGCCAAGGGACCTTTGCCATGTGCCCAATATTGGGATCAGGGGGAGGGGGGGGGGAGGAGCAATGCAATGCAGCTGACAATGCGCGGCAAAAATGGTGCAGCGTTTCGTCGACGTACGGAAAGACCGCAACAAAAAGACCAGGTTGACGGTTCACCGCCGGCGCCATCTCGACGGGCCTTTTGCTGACCTTATCAGCTCTGTAGCAGAGCTACAGAGCTGATGAGCACACGTAATCGATTCATAATCATCAGGCGCGTTCGCCTGAAGCATCTAGAGCCCTGAACTCGGTCTGCTACTCGAGCTAGGTCCGCGAAACTATTTGTTTCTTCGAGTTCTCTTAACAGACGTTGTCGGTGTTCTGTAATTCGTAGAGCTTCCCTTAGCTAGTTGCTGGAAGTTCAAGAGTAATTCCGGGGCGCTGGAGAGCTAGCTGGCCAGAAAAATCTCGACGGACCTTTTGCTGACTTTTGCTAGGTTGTAAATTATGTTCTCGAAATTCCTCAATTCGTTTGAGCTCTAGTACTTTTTCCCGTGATATTCGATCTTATTCCCGCTCGGCGTTCGAATCTCAGCTCGATCGGGTACCTATTACTGCCAAAAAGCATCCAGGTGGGATCGGCCGCTTCGGGTCATCTTGACACGCGTTGACGGTTTTGTGTACTTCACTCGAGATTTAGGTGAGCTACAGAGCTGGTGTGCACAGAAACCGATCCAGAATCATCATGCGCGTTCGTCTGTTGCATCCAGAGGTCTGAACTCGGTCTGCTACTCGAGTTAGCTCCGCGAAACTATTCGTATTCTTCGAGTCATCTTGACAGGTGCTGTCGGTTTTCTGCACTTAACTCGGGCTGTAGGACAGCTACAGAGCTGGCGCGCACAAAAACCGATTGAGATACATCATGCGCGTGCGTCTGTTGCATGGAGAGGCCTGAACTCGGTCTGCTCTTCGAGCTATGTCCGCGACACTTTTCGTATTTCTTGGTCTTGGAGTTCTCTTAACAGGCGCTGTCGGCACACATGATCGATCCAGAATCATCCGGCGCGTTCGGCTGAAGCATCTAGAGCTCTGAACTGAGTCTGCTACTCGAGCTAGGTTCGCAAAACTCTTCTTTTTCGACCGTTTTTTTTTTTTTTTTTTTTTTTTTTTTTTTTTTTTTTTTTTTTTTTTTTTTTTTTTTTTTTTTTTTTTTTTTTTTTCCCCCCCGAAATAATGGTGAGATTCTTCACTTAACTCGGCTGCAGATGAGCTTGAGAGCTCTGTGGCACAGACATCAGAAGAAAATCACGAGGCGCGCTCGTCTGAAGTATCTAGACGCTTGGCTTGGGTCTGTTATGAGCGCAGACGCCAACAACTAGTCTGCTATTTTTTCCGGTGCTGGAATTCGTTTTCTGGACTGAACTCGAGGTCCAGATGAGCTCGAGAGCCCTTAGGCATTGCAATGGGAAGATAATCATCCTGCGCGCTATTTGAGAGTATCTAGACACCCGCGCTCAGTCTGCTTTTAGCGCTAGGGCTGAATCCCGAGTCGTACTCTGCTACTCTCTTCGAAATCGCATTGTTTTTCTTGGTTCTACTCGTGCTCCACATGAGCTACAGAACTGCTCAGCACAGCAATGGGAAGGGAATTACCAGGGGCAATCGTGAAATGTAACTAGACGCCTGAGATCAGTCTGCTATCAGCGCTCGGGCTGAAAAACTATTCGTTCTCTGCTAGTTCTTTGGACATATTATATGGCAAGGAAGCTCTACGAGTCTCCCGGCGGTAAGAAAGGTTGACTGTTTACCGCCGGCGCTCAGTTATGTTCTCGAAATTCAAGAACACGTTAGAGCTCTGGTATTTTTTCCCATGATATTCGTTCTCATTCCCGCTCGCCGTCTCAATCTCAGGTCGATCGGGTAGATACTACTGCCCAAAAGCGTCCGGGCTGGATCGGCCGTTTCGAGTCATCTTGACTCGCGTTGACGGCTTTCTGTACTTAATTCGGGATTTAGGAGAGCTGCAGAGCTGGTACTTACAGAAACCAATCTAGAATAGTCAGGCGCGTTTGCCTGCTGCATCTAGAGGTCTGAACTCGGTCTGCTACTCGAGCTAGGTCCGCGAAACTATTCGTATTCTTCGAGTCATCCTGACAGGTGCTGTCGGTTTTTTAGTAGCTAACTCGGGCTGTAGCAGAGCTACAGAGCTGATAAGCACACGTACTCGATTCATAATCATCAGGCGCGTTCGCCTGAAGCATCTAGAGCCCTGAACTCGGTCTGCTACTCGAGCTAGGTCCGCGAAATTATTTGTATTCTTCGAGTCCTCTTAACAGACGTTGTCGGTGTTCTGTAATTCGTAGAGCTTCCCTTAGCTAGTTGCTGGAAGTTCAAGAGTACTTCCGGGGCGCTGGAGAGCTAGCTGGCCAGAAAAATCTCGACGGACCTTTTTTGCTGACTTTTTCTCGGTTGAAAATTATGTTCTCGAAATTCCTCAATTCGTTTGAGCTTTATTTTTTTTCCCGTGATATTCGATCTTATTCCCGCTCGCTGTCTCAATCTCAGCTCGATCGGGTAGCTTTTACTGCCAAAAAGCGTCCGGGTGGGATCGGCTGTTCCGAGTCATCTTGACACGCGTTGACGGTTTTCTGTACTTAACTCGAGATTTAGGAGAGCTACAGAGCTGGTGTGCACAGGAACCGATGCAGAATCGTCATGCGCATTCGTCTGTTGCATCCAGAGGTCTGAACTCGGTGTGCTACTCGAGCTAGGTCCGCGAAACTATTCGTATTCTTCGAGTCATCTTGACAGGTGCTGTCGGTTTTCTGTGCTTAACTCGGGCTGTAGGAGAGCTACAGAGCTGATGCGCACAAAAACCGATCCAGAATCATGATGCGCGTTCGTCTGTTGCATCCAGAGTCCTGAACTCGGTCTGCTACTCGAGCTAGGTCCGCGAAGCTAATCGTATTCTTCGAGTCATCTTGACAGGTGCTGTCGGTTTTCTGTACTTAACTCGGGCTGCAGGAGAGCTACAGAGCTGGTACGCACACGAATCGATTGAGAATGATCTGGCGCGTTTTTCTGTTGCATCGAGAGGTCTGAACCCGGTGTGCTACTCGAGGAGGTCCGCGAAACTATTCGTATTCTTCGAGTTCTCTTAACAGGCGCTGTCGGTGTTCTGTGCTTCGCGCGAGCTGTAGCATAGCTACAAAGCTTGCACGCACGCATAATCGATTCAGAACCATCAGGCGCGTTCGGCTGAAGCATCTAGAGCTCTGAACTCAGTCTGCTACTCGAGCTAGGTCGCAACATATTCGTATTCGATCGATTCTTTTTCGAAATGATGGTGAATTTCTTCACTTAACTCGAGCTGCAGATCAGCTTCAGAGCTCTTCGGCACAGAAACCAGAAACCAATCATGAGGCGCGCTAGCCTGAAGTATCTAGACGCTTGGCTTGGGTCTGTTATGAGCGCAGACGCCAGACAACTAGTCATGATCTGCTATTTTTTCTGGTGATGGAATTGTTTTCTGGACTGAGCTCGAGGTGCAGATGAGCTTGAGAGCTCTTAGGCGTTGCAATGGGAAGAGAATCATCAGGCGCGCTATTAGAAGTACCTAGACACCCGCGCTCAGTCTGCTATTAGCGCTAGGGCTGAACACCGATTCGTACTCTGCTACTTTCTGGGAAATGGTACTGATTTTCCTGTCTCTACTCGTGCTGCAGATGAGCTACAGAACTGCTCAGCACGACAATGGGAAGGGAATATCAGGGGCAATCGTGAAATGTATCTAGGCGCCTGAGATCAGTTTGCTATCAGCGCTCGGGCTGAAAAACTACTCGTTCTCTGCTAGTTCTTTGGACATAGTATATTGCAAGGAAGCTCTACGAGTCTCCTGGCGGTAAGAGAGGTTGACGGTTTACCGCCGGCGCCCAGTACTTAACTCGAGAGCTACAGAGCTGGTGCGCACACGGATCGATTTAGAATCATCAGGCGAGTTCGTCTGTTGCATCTTGAGCTCTGAACTCAGTCTTCTACTCGAGCTAGGTCCGCACAACTATTCGTATTTATTTTTTTTCGAAATGATGGTGAATTTCTTGACTTATCTCGAGCTGCAGATGAGCTTGAGGATCTCGCACAGAAATTAAAATAAAATCGTGAGGCGCACTAGTCTGAAGTATCTTGACGCTTGGCTTCGGTCTGTTATGAGCGCAGACGCCGAACAACTAGTCATCCTTTTTGTTCTTGTGATGGAATTCGTTTCCTGGGCTGAACGCGAGGTGCAGATGAGCTCGAGAGCTCTGAGGCATTGAACTGGGCATATAATCATCATGCGCGCTATTTCAACGTATCTATACACCCGCGCTCAGTCTGCTATTAGCGCTAGGGCTGAACACCGATTTGTACTCTGCTACTTTCTTGGAAATGGTATGGTTTTCCTTGCTTCACTTGTGCTGCAGATGAGCTACTGAGCTGTTCAGCACAGAAATGGGAAGGGAATCGTAAGGGGCAATAGTGAAATGTATCTAGAAGCCTGAGATCAGTCTGCTATGAGCGCTCGGGCTGAAAAACTATTCGTTCTCTGCCAATTCTTTGGACAGAATATATGGCAAGGAAGCTCTACGAGTCTCCCGGCGGTAAGAAGGTTTACCGCCGGCGCCCAGTTGGTCGACCCGGCTCGGACGGACAATGTGATGACTTTTGGTCGGTTTTGTTTAAATTTGAAAGATATTTGACCATGTATTTTGAGAAAGCAGATTTTTACGCGTAGCATTTGCATATAAGCTTTGTTCTCAGAGCAGCTCAGCTCCGCCAAGGAAGTTTTACTATCGGTTCACTTCGGGGAACCGACCACATGTTGACATTTCAAAATACAAAAATCGCTTGGGCTGAAAAACTAAAGGTCTGGAATCTTGAGAGGTCTGAAATCGCTTGGGCTCAAAACTAGTCGTTCTCTGGAATTTCTTCCCACATTATATTCTGTCAGGAATCTCTACGAGTCCCCCGGCGGTAACAAAGGTAATTCGTAGAGCTTCCCTTAGCTAGATATAGCTGGAAGCTAAGAATAATTCCGGCGCGCTGGAGAGCTAGTTGGCTCGAAAAAAAAGAACTGAACTTTTCACAACTTTTGCTCAGTTGAAAATTATGTTCTCAAAATTTGACCATTCGTTAGAGCTCTAGTATTTTTTCCCGTGATATTCGATCTTATTCCCGCTCGCCATCTTGATCTCAGCTCGATCGGGTACCTTCTACTGCCAAAAAGCACACTGGCGGGATCGGTCGTTTCGAGTCATCTTGATATGCGTTGTCGGTATTTTGTAATTAACTCGAGCTGTAGGACACCTACAGAGCTGGTAAGCACAGCTCTCGCACTCAGAATCATCAGGCGCGTTCGCCTGTTGAAACCATAGGTCTGAACTCGGTCTGCTAGCCGAGCTAGGTCCGCAAACCTATTCATATTATTCGAGTCAACTTGATACGCGTTGTCGGTATTCTCTACTCAACTCGAGCTGTAGGGCAGCTACAGTGCTGGTAAGCACACCTATCGCTTTCAGAATCAGCAGGCGCGTTCGTCTGTTGAATCCACAGGTCTGAACTCGGTCTGCTAGCCGAGCTAGGTCCGCAAATCTATTCGTATTATTCGAGTTAACCTGATACGCGTTGTCGGTATTCTCTACTTAACTCGAGCTGTAGGGCAGCTACAGTGTTGGTAAGCACACCTATCGCACTCAGAATCATCGGGCGCGTTCGCCTGTTGAATCCACAGGTCTGAACTCGGTCTGCTAGCCGAGCTAGGTCCGCAAACCTATTCGTATGATTCGAGTCAACTTGATACGCGTGGTGGGTATTTTTTACTTAATTCGAGCTGCAGGGCAGCTACAGTGCTGGTGAGCACACCTATCGCACTCAGAATCATCAGGCGCGTTTGCCTCTTGACTCCAGAGGTCTTAACTCGGTCTGCTAGCCGAGCTAGGTCCGCAAATCTATTCGTATTATTCGAGTTATCTTGACAAACGCTCTCAGGATTTTCTGTACTTAACTCGAGCTGTAGGCAGCTAAAGAGCCTACAGTCACAGAAATCGATTGAGAATTATCGGGCGCGTTTGTCTGTTGTATCGAGAGCTCTGAACTCGGCCTGCTGCCCGAGCTAGGTTCTCGAAACTATTCGTATTGTCCGAATCATCGTGAAAAGTGCTCTCAATTTTCTGCACTCAACTCGTTCTGGGGGAGGGCTATAGAAATCGATTTGCACACATCAGGCGCGTTCGTTGGTCTGCTGCTCGAAACAGGCCTGCAAAACTATTATATTATTCGAGTCATCCTGAGAGATGCTGTCGGTGTTCTGCACTTAACTCGGGCTGTAGGGGGGCTGCAGGGCTGGTAATCACATGAGTCGATTCGCAGACATCAGACACGTCCGTCTGTCGCATTGAGAGGTCTGAACTCGGTCTGATCAGACGCGTCCGCTTGTCGCATTCAGAGGTCAAGTTCGCCTGAAACGATGCGCGGGACGCTGGAAACCTCGCAGGAGACGCTTGCAGGGGCGTCGTTTACGATGCGTGGGGCCCTGCAAAGCGCGCAAGGAAGATCTGCCTGGGAGCCTGGAAGAACTGCCGAAGCTCTTCCGAAGCTGTGCCGGAGCGCTTCGCGCACCCTGGAGCCACGCGTATTGGGAAACGCTAGGAAGCCACGCTCCCGGACCCGCTGCCGGTTCCGGCGAGTTGCTCCGGCGATCGTGGACCGGCGGAGGTGGGCGTGTGCTCCTCACCACCCACCGCCGGCTTCTTACCTGAAACTGGACGCCGGCGGTAAACCGTCAACCTTTGTTACCGCCGGGGGACTCGTAGAGCTTCCTGACTCGTAGGGATTTGAAAGAAAATCGAAAGAACGACTAGTTTTTCAGCCCAATCGATTTCAGACCTCTCCAGATGACTCTAACAAAAAACGAACAACTCCAATAATACAATAGTTTCGCGAACCTAGTTCGAGCAGCAGACTGAGTTCCGAGCTCTGGGTTCGACAGACAGACGCGTCGGATGTCTCAGAATCGATTTCCGTGACCAGCAGTACTGTAGCCCTCCCCAGCACGAGTTAAGTGCGGAATACTGAGAGCACTTCTTAGAGTAACTCGAACAATACGAATAGTTTTGCGAACCTAGCTCGGGCAGCAGGCCGAGTCCAGAGCTCTCGAGCCGACGCACGACCGCGTCTGATGATTTCCAATCGATGTCTGTGATTATGAGCTCTGTAGCTGCACTAGAGCTCGAGTTAAGTACAGAAAACCGAGGGCGTCTACGAGGATGACCAAAATGATGCGAATATCTTTGCGGACCCAGCTCGGCTAGCAGAACGAGTTCAGACGTCTAGATTGGACAGGTAAACGCGCCTAATGATTCTGGATGCGATAGGCGTGCTTACCAGCTCTGTAGCTGTCCTGTAACTCGAGTTAGGTACAGAGCACCGAGGGCGTCTATCAACATGACCCAAATAATACAAGTAGGCTTGCAGACCTAGCTCGGCTAGCAGACCGAGTTCAGACCTCTAGATCCAACAAGCGAATGCGATGAATGATTCTAAATGCGATGGATGTGCTTACCAGCTCTGTAGCTGTCCTGTAGCTCGAGTTAAGTACAGAGAACCGAGGGCGTCTATCAAGATTACCAAAATAATACCAATAGATTTGCAGACCTAGCTCGGCTAGCAGACCGAGTTCAGACCTCTAGATTCAACAGGCGAACGCGGTTAATGATTCTGAGTGCGAAAGGTGTGCTTACCAGCTCTGTTGCTGGTCTACAGCTCGAGTTAAGTACAAACTACCGACAAGGCGTATCAAGATGACTCGAAACGGCCGTTCCCGCCAGAGTGCTTTTTGGCAGTAAAAGCTACCCGATCGAGCTGAGATCAAGATGGCGAGCGGGAATAAGATCGAATATCACGGGAAAAAATACTAGAGCTCAAACGAATGGTCAAATTTCGAGAACCAAATTTTCAACCGACCAAAAGTCAGCAAAAGTTCCGTCGAGATTTTTCTTGCCAACTAGCTCTCCAGCGCTTCGGAATTACTCTAAAGCTTCCAGCAATAACTTGCTAAGGGAAGCTCTACGAGTTACCCTCAGCTCTCCAAGGAGCTATCCGGGAACTGGGCGCCGGCGGTAAACCGTCAACCTTTGTTACCGCCGGGGGACTCGTAGAGCTTCCTGACTCGTAGGGATGTGAATAAAAATCCCAAGAACGACTAGTTTTTCAGCCCAAGCGAATTCAGACCTCTCAAGATGACTCCAACAAAAAAACGAACAACTCCAATAATACAATAGTTTCGCGGACCCAGTTCGAGCAGCAGACCGAGTTCCGAGCTCTGGGTTCGACAGACAGACGCGTCTGATGTCTCAGAATCGATTTCCGTGACCAGCAGTACTGTAGCCCTCCCCAGCACGAGTTAAGTGCGGAATACCGAGAGCACTTCTCAGAATCTCTCGAACAATACGAATAGTTTTGCGAACCTAGCTCGGACAGCAGGTCGAGTCCAGAGCTCTCGATTCGACGCACGAACGCGCCTGCGGATTCCCAAGCGATCTCTCTGACTATGAGCTCTGTAGCTGCCCTAGAGCTCAAGTTAAGTACAGAAAACCGAGGGCGTCTATGAAGATGACCAAAATGATACGAATATGTTTGCGGACCTAGCTCGGCTAGCAGAACGAGTTCAGACGTCCAGATTCAACAGGCGAACGCGCCTAATGATTCTGAATGCGATAGGCGTGCTTAGCAGCTCTGTAGCTGTCCCGTAACTCGAGTTAAGTACAGAGAACCGAGGGCGTCTATCAAGATGACCCAAATAATACCAATAGTTTTGCAGACCTAGCTCGGCTAACAGACCGACTTCAGACCTCTAGATCCAACAGGCGAACGCGGTTAATGATTCTAAATGCGATGGATGTGCTTACCAGCTCTGTAGCTGTCCTGTAGCTCGAGTTAAGTACAGAGAACCGAGGGCGTCTATTAAGATGACCCAGATAACACCAATAGGTTTGCAGACCTAGCTCGGCTAGCAGACCGAGTTCAGACCTCTAGATTCAACAGGCGAACGCGGCTAATGATTCTGAGTGCGATAGGTGTGCTTACCAGCTCTGTGGCTGCTTTACAGCTCGAGTTAAGTACAAAATACCGATAACGCGTATCAAGATGACTCGAAACGGCCAATCCCGCCAGAGTGCTTTTTGGCAGTAAAAGCTACCCGATCGAGCTGAGATCAAGATGGCGAGTGGGAATAAGATCGAATATCACGGGAAAAAATACTAGAGCTCTAACGAGTGGTCAAATTTCGAGAACAAAATTTTCAACCGACCAAAAGTCACCAAAAGTTCCGTCGAGATTTGTCTTGCCAACTAGCTCTCCAGCGCTCCGGAATTACTCTAAAGCTTCCAGCCATAACTTGCTCAGGGAAGCTCTACGAATTACTTGTAAGCGTCCACTTGTAAGCGTCCAAAACCCGGATAGCGAAGCCAAGCGCGGAACGCAGCACGGGCACCTCTGCCAGGCCGCCTGAAGCGATGCGCGGGACGCTGGAAACCTCGCATGAGACGCTTGCAGGGGCCTTTTTTACGATGCGTGGGGCCCTGCAAAGCGCGCAAGGAAGATCTGCCTAGGAGCCTGGAAGAACTGCCGAAGCTCTTCCGAGGCTCTGCCGAAGCGCTTCGCGCACCCTGGAGCCACGCGCATTGGGAAACGCTAGGAAGCCACGCTCCCGGACCCGCTGCAACCTCCGGCGAGTTGCTGCGAGAATCGTGGACCGGCGGAGGTGGGCGTGTCTCCCTCACCACCCACCGCCGGCTTCTTCTCTGAAGCCCTCAGCTCTCCAAGGAGCTATCCGGGAAAAACCCGGATAGCGAAGCCAAGCGCGGAACGCCGCACGGGGACCTCTGCCAGGCCACCTGAAACGATGCGCGGGACGCTGGAAACCTCGGAGGAGACGCTTGCAGGGGCGCCGTTTACGATGCGTGGGCCCTGCAAAGCGCGCATGGAAGATCTGCCTAGGAGCCTGGAAAAACTGGGCGCCGGCGGTAAACCGTCAACCTTGGTTACCGCCGGGGAACTCGTAGAGCTTCCAAGCTCGACTTAAGTTCAGAGAACCGAAAGCACCTACCAACATTCTGACGCATAGTGAATATTTTTTGGCCTCTGAATGCGACAAGCGGACGCGTCTGATGTCTGCGAATCGACTCCTGTCATTACCAGCCCCGCAGCCACCCTACAGCCCGAGGTCAGTGCAGAAAACTGACAGCATCTCTCAGGATGACTCGAACAATACAATAGTTTCGCGAACCTAGTTCGGGCAGCAGACCGAGTTCCGAGCTCTGGATTCGACAGGCGGACGCGCATGATCTCTTTAAATCGATTCATATGACAACCAGCACTGTAGCCCCCTCTCAGCGCAAGTTGAGTGAAGAAAACCGAGGGCACTTCTCAAGATGACTCGACCAATACGAATAATTTCGCGATTCTAGATCAGGCAGAACACCGAGTTCAGAGCTCTGGATTAGACAGACAAGCGCAACTGACGATTCTGAATCAGTTTCTGTGAATATCAGCTCTGTAGCTGTCTTAAAGCACGAGTTGAGTACAGAAAACCGAAAGTTTCTGTCAAGATGACTCGAATAATACAAATAGGTTTGTGGACCTAGCTCGGCTCGCAAACCGAGTTCAGACCTCTGGATTCAAGAGGCGAACGCGCCTTATCATTCTGCATCGATTAGCTGTGCTTACCAGCTCTGTAGATGTCCTAAAGCTCGAGTTATGGTTAGAAAACCGTCAGCGCGTATCAGGATGATTCGAAACGGTCGATCCCGCCAGAGTGCTTTTTGGCCTTCAAAGTTACCCGATCGAGCTGAGATCAAGATGGCGAGCGGTAATAAGATCGAATATCACGGGAAAAATATTAGAGCTCTAACGAATGGTCAAATTTCGAGAACAAAATTTTCAACCGACTAAAAGTCAGCAAAAGTTCCGTCGAGATTTTTCTTGCCAACTGGGCGCCGGCGGTAAACCGTCAACCTTTCTTACCGCCGGGGGACTCGTAGAGCTTCCTGACAATATATAATGTGGAAAAGAATTTCAGAGAACGACTAGTTTTTCAGCCCAAGCGATTATAGACCTCTCAAGATGACTCTAACAAAACAAACGAACAGTTTTCGAATCGAGCTCGAGAATGAAACTGAGTTCAGACCTACGAGTGCGACAGGCGGACGCGTCTGATGTCTGCGAATCGATTCCTGTGATTACCAGCTCTGCAGCCCCCCATACAGCCTGAGTTAAGTGCAGACAACCGAGAGAATGACTCGAATCATACAACAGTTTCGCGGATCTCGTTCGAGCAGCAGACCGAGTTCCGAGCTCTCGGTTCGACGAACGGACGCGCCTGATGTCTCGAAATCAATTCCTGTGACCAGCAGCACTGTAGCCCTCCCCCAGCACGATTTAAAAACAGAAAACCGAGAGCACTTCTCAGGATGACTCGAACAATACCAATAGATTCGCGAACCTAGCTCGGGGAGGAGGCCGAGTTGAGAGCTCTTGATTCAACAGACGAACGCGCCGGATAATTTCCAACAGATTTCTGTGATTATCAGCTCTGTGGCTGCCCTACAGCTCGAGTTAAGTACGAGAAACCGAGAACGTCTGCTACAATGACTCGAATAGTACGAATAGGTTTGCGACCCTAGCTCGGCTAGCAGACCGAGTTCAGACCTCTGGATTCAGCAGGCAAACGCGCCTGATCATTCTGAATGCATTAGCTGTGCTGACCAGCTCTGTAGTTGTTCTGAAGCTCGAGTTATCCTGGGAAAACCGACAGCGCGTATCAAGATGACTCGAAACGACCGTTCTCGCCTGCCTGCTTTTTGGCCTTCAAAGTTACCCGATCGAGCTGAGATCAAGATGGCGAGCGGGAATAAGATCGAATATCATGGGAAAAAATACTGGAGCTCTAACGAATGGTCAAATTTTGAGAACAAAATTTTCAACCGACCAAAAAAAACCACAAGGTCCGTCGAGATTTTTCTTGCCAACTAGCTCTCCAGCTCCCCGGAATTACTCTTAAGCTTCCAGCAATAACTTGCTAACGGAAGCTCTTTCTGGCCAACTGGACGCCGGCGGTAAACCGTCAACCTTTCTTACCGCCGGGGGACTCGTAGAGCTTCCTGACAATATATAATCTGAAAAGAATTTCAGAGAACGACTAGTTTTGCAGCCCAAGCGATTAAATCGAGCTCGAGTATGAAACTGAGTTCAGACCTCTGAATGCGACAGGCGGACGCGTCTGATGTCTGCGGATCGATTTCTGTGATTGCCAGCTCTGCAGCCCCCCATACAGCCTGAGCTAAGTGCAGAAAACCGAGAGTACCTCTCAGGATGACTCGAATAATACAACAGTTTCGCGGATCTCGTTCGAGCAGCAGACCGAGTTCCGAGCTCTCGGTTCGACGAACGGACGCGCCTGATGTCTCGAAATCGATTCCTGTGACCAGCAGCACTGTAGCCCTCCCCCAGCACGATTTAAGTACGAAGAACCGAGAGCACTTCTCAAGATGACTCAAACAATACCAATAGGTTCGCGAACCTAGCTCCGGGAGTAGGCCGAGTTCAGAACTCCTGATTCAGAAGACGAACGCGCCTGATAATTCTGAATCGATTTCTGTGATTATCAGCTCTGCGGCTGCCCTACAGATCGAGTTAAGTACGAAAAACCGAGAGCGTCTGCTACAATGACTCGAATAATACGAATAGGTTTGCGACTCTAGCTCGGCTAGCAGACCGCGTTCAGACCTCTGGATTCAACAGGCGAACGCGCCTGATCATTCTGAATGCAGTAGCTGTGCTGACCAGCTCTGTAGTTGTGCTGAAGCTCGAGTTATCTTGAGAAAACCGACAGCGCGTATCAAGATGACTCGAACCGGTCGTTCCCGCCTGCCTGCTTTTCGGCCTTCAAAGTTACCCGATCGAGCTCAGATCAAGATGGCGAGCGGGAATAAGATCGAATATCATGGGAAAAAATACTAGAGCTCTAACGAATGGTCAAATTTTGAGAACAAAATTTTCAACTGACCAAAAGTCACCAAAAGGTCCGTCGAGAGGGCGCCGGCGGTGAACCGTCAACCTGGTCAGCGCCGGGAACCTCGTAGAGCTCCTTTCACGCGTAAGAGAGCTCGCAGTCGAAAGAGAGAACTTCTGGAAGCATTTCTCGAAAAAGAGAAAAATTCGTTGTTTTCGTGTCGACATGAAGATGGTTCCTCCAAGTGTTTTGATAGTAAAAGCGCGCCTACAGAGCTCATACTAAGACGAAGAGGCCCTCATAGTCGTATAGAGGTGCGAAAAATCTGCTTTCTCAAAATAAATTGTCGAATATCTTTCAAAAAATCGCAAACCCACCCAAAAGTTGTCACATTGTCCGCCTCGGCCAGCTGGGCCAACTAGCTCCACCCCGCGCCGGAATTCCTCTAGCTCATCGATGACGAAGAGCTCTACGAGGTATTTTTCTTGCCAACTAGCTCTCCAGCGCTCCGGGATTACTCTTAAGCTTCGAGCAATAACTTGTAAGCGTCTAAAACCCGGATAGCGAGGCAAGGCGCGGAGCTCAGCGCGCTCCAAAGCGCCGCACGGCGACCTCTGCCAGACTGCTGGAACTGGCGCCGGCGGTGAACCGTCAACCTGGTCACCGCCGGGAACCTCGTAGAGCTCAATTCAAGCGTAAGAGTGCTTTGAGTCGAAAGAGAGAGCTTCTGGAAGCATTTCTCGAAAAAAAAGGAAAACTGATTTTTTCGTGTCGACATCAAGATGGTTCCGCCAAGTGTTTTGATAGTAAAAGTGCGCCTACAGAGGTCATACTAAGACAGAGAGGCCCTCGTAGTCGTTTACAGGTGCGAAAAATCTGCTTTCTCAAAATGAATTGTCAAATATCTTTCAAAAAATTGCAAAACCACCCAAAAGTTACCACTTTGTCCTTTCTGGCCGGGTCGACCAACTAGCTCCACCCCGCGCCGGAATTCCTCTAGCTCATCGATGCCGAAGAGCTCTACGAGGTATGATGCGTGGGGCGCTGGAGACGTCGCAGGCGAGGGCGTTTTTTACGACGCGCGAGCTCTGTGAAACCAACAACGACACCTCTTCCTAGGTGCCTGCAAGCACTGGCGAAGCTCTGCCGAAGCTCTGCCGCAGCGCTTCGCGCACCCTTGAGCCACGCGTATTGGGAAACGCTTGGAAGCCACGCCCCCGGACCCGCTGCGAACTCCGGCGAGTTGCTCCGGGGATCGTGGACCGGCGAGCGTGGGCGTGTCCTCCTTACCACCCACCTCCGGCTTCTTCTCTGAAACCCTTAGCTCTCCAAAGAGCTATCCGGGAACTTGCTAAGGGAAGCTCTACGAGTTACTAGCTCTCCAGCGCGCCGGAACTTGTAAGCGTCCAAAACCCGGATAGCGAAGCCAAGCGCGGAACGCCGCACTGGGCGCCGGCGGTGAACCGTCAACCTTGGTTACCGCCGGGGAACTCGTAGAGCTTCCAAGCTGAGAAAACCGAGAGCACCTACCAACATTCTGACTCATAGTGAATATTGTTTGACCTCTGAATGCGACAAGCGGACGCGTCTCATCAGACCGAGTTCAGACCTCTGAATGCGACAGGCGGGCGCGTCTGATATCTGCGAATCCACTCATGTGATTACCAGCCCTGCAGCCCCCCTACAGCCCGAGTTAAGTGCAGGAAACCGACAGCATCTCTCAGGATGACTCGAATAATATAATAGTTTCGCAGACCTGTTTCGAGCAGTAGACCAAGTTCTGAGCTCGCGAATCGACCAACGAACGCGCCTGATGTGTGCAAATCGATTTCTATGACCCGCAGCACTGTAGCCCTCCCGCAGCACGAGTTGAGTGCAGAAAATTGAGAGCAATGTTCACGATGATTCGACGAATAGTTTCGCGAACCGAGCTCGCACAGCAGGCCGAGTTCAGAGCTCTCGATACAACAGACAAACGCGCCCGATAATTCTCAATCGATTTATGTGGCTGTAGGCTCTGTAGCTGCCTACAGCTCGAGTTAAGTACAGAAAATACCGAGAGCGTTTGTGAAGATGACTCGAATAATAAGAATAGATTTGCGGACCTAGCTCGGCTAGCAGACCGAGTTCAGACCTCTGGAGTCAAGAGGCGAACGCGTCTGATGATTCTGAGTGCGATAGCTGTGCTTACCAGCACTGTAGCTGCCCTGCAGCTCGGATTAAGTACAAAATACCCACCACGCGTATCAAGTTGAATCGAATAATACGAATAGGTTTGCGGACCTAGCTCGGCTAGCAGACCGAATTCAGACCTATGGATTCAACAGGCGAACGCGCCTAATGATTCTGAGTGCAATAGGTGTGCTTACCAGCACTGTAGCTGCCCCACAGCTCGAGCTAAGTAGAAAATACCGACAACGCGTATTAAGTTGACTCGAATAATACGAATAGGTTTGCGGACCTAGCTCGGCTAGCAGAGCGAGTTCAGACCTCTGGATTCAACAGGCGAACGCGCCTGATGATTCTGAGTGCGATAGCTGTGCTTACCAGCTCTGTAGCTGTCCTACAGCTGGAGTTAAGTACAAAATACCGACAATGCGTATCAAGATGACTCGAAACGGCCGTTCCCGCCAGTGTGCTTTTTGGCAGTAAAAGGTACCCGATCGAGCTGAGATCAAGATGGCGAGCGGGAATAAGATCCAATATCACGAGAAAAAATACTAGAGCTCAAACGAATTGCTGAATTTCGAGAACATAATTTTCAACCGACCAAAAGTTGTGAAAAGTTCAGTTCTTTTTTTTCGAGCCAACTAGCTCTCCGCGCGCCGGAATTACTCTTAGCTTCCAGCTATAACTAGCTAAGGGAAGCTCTACGAGTTACTGGGCGCCGGCGGTAAACCGTCAACCTTGGTTACCGCCGGGGAACTCGTAGAGCTTCCAAGCTGAGAAAACCGAGAGCACCTACCAACATTCTGACTCATAGTGAATATTGTTTGACCTCTGAATGCGACAAGCGGACGCGTCATCAGACCGAGTTCAGACCTCTGAATGCGACAGGCGGGCGCGTCTGATATCTGCGAATCCACTCATGTGATTACCAGCCCTGTAGCCCCCCTACAGCCCGAGTTAAGTGCAGGAAACCGACAGCATCTCTCAGGATGACTCGAATAATATAATAGTTTCGCAGACCTGTTTCGAGAAGTAGACCAAGTTCTGAGCTCGCGAATCGACCAACGAACGCGCCTGATGTGTGCAAATCGATTTCTATGACCCGCAGCACTGTAGCCCTCCCGCCGCAGCACGAGTTGAGTGCAGAAAATTGAGAGCAATGTTCACGATGATTCGACGAATAGTTTCGCGAACCGAGCTCGCACAGCAGGCCGAGTTCAGAGCTCTCGATACAACAGACAAACGCGTCCGATAATTCTCAATCGATTTATGTGGCTGTAGGCTCTGTAGCTGCCTACAGCTCGAGTTAAGTACAGAAAATACCGAGAGCGTTTGTGAAGATGACTCAAATAATAATGAAGATTTGCGGACCTAGCTCGGCTAGCAGACCGAGTTCAGACCTCTGGAGTCAAGAGGCGAACGCGTCTAATGATTCTGAGTGCGATAGCTGTGCTTACAGCACTGTAGCTGCCCTGCAGCTCGGATTAAGTACAAAATACCCACAACGCGTATCAAGTTGAATCGAATAATACGGATAGGTTTGCGGACCTAGCTCGGCTAGCAGACCGAATTCAGACCTATGGATTCAACAGGCGAACGCGCCTAATGATTCTGAGTGCAATAGGTGTGCTTACCAGCACTGTAACTGCCCCACAGCTCGAGCTAAGTAGACAATACCGACAACACGTATCAAGTTGACTCAAATAATACGAATAGGTTTGCGGACCTAGCTCGGCTAGCAGAGCGAATTCGAGTTCCGAGCTCTCGGTTCGACGAACGGACGCGCCTGATGTCTCGAAATCGATTCCTGTGGCCAGCAGCACTGTAGCCCTCCCCCAGCACGATTTAAGTACAGAAAACCTAGAGCACTTCCCAAGATGACTCGAACAATACAAATATGTTCGCGAACCTAGCTCGGGGAGCAGGCCGAGTTCAGAGCTCTTGATTCAACAGACGAACGCGCCTGATAGTTCTCAATCGATTTCTGTGATTATCAGCTCTGTGGCTGCCCTACAGATCGAGTGAAGTACGAAAAACCGAGAGCGTCTGCTACAATGACTCGAATAATACGAATAGCTTTGCGACCCTAGCTCGGCTAGCAGACCGGGTTCAGACCTCTGGATTCAACAGGCGAACGCGCCTGATCATTCTCAATGCATTAGCTGTGCTGACCAGCTTTGTAGTTGTCCTGAAGCTCGAGTTATCTTGAGAAAACCGACAGCGCGTATCAAGATGGCTCGAAACGGCCGTTCCCGCCTGCCTGCGTTTTGGCCTTCAAAGTTACCCGATCGAGCTGATATCAAGATGGCGAGCGGGAATAAGATCGAATATCATGGGAAAAAATACTAGAGCTCTAACGAATAGTCAAATTTTGAGAACAAAATTTTCAACCGACCAAAAGTCACCAAAAGGTCCGTCGAGATTTTTCTTGCCAACTAGCTTTCCAGCTCCCCGCAATTACTCTTAAGCTTCCAGCAATGACTTGCTAAGGGAAGCTCTACGAGTTACTAGCTAAGGGAAGCTCTACGAGTTACGGGGACCTCTGCCCGGCTGCCTGAAACGATGCGCGGGACGCTGGAAACTGGGAACCGGCGGTAAACCGTCAACCAGGTTACCGCCGGACACCTCGTAGAGCTCTTTTCTTGCACAGCGCTCCTCGAAACACATCAAGAAAGCTTCTGAAGTGAGAGCCGAGAAAATCGAAAAATCACGATTTTTCGGTTTCCATCCAAAACTGGTTCCTGCAAGTCTTTTGGTAGAAATATTGAAGCTACAGACCTGAAAATTTTACTGGCAGACGCGTCAGAACCCAGTACACGTGAGAAAAATCTGGTTCTTCAAAATAAATTGTCGAATATCTTTCAACTGGGCGCCGGCGGTAAACCGTCAACCTTTCTTACCGCCGGGGGACTCGTAGAGCTTCCTGACAGTATATAATGTGGAGAAAATTCCAGAGAACGACTAGTTTTTCAGCCCAAGCGATTTCGGACCTCTCTAGATGACTCAAAAAAAACAAGCAGTTTCGCAACACAGTTCGAATATATCAAACGAGTTCAGACTTGAGTGCGACAGGCGGACGCGTCTGATGTCTACGAATCGACTCATGTGATTACCAGTCCTGCAGCCCCCCTACAGCCCGAGTCAAATGCAGAAAACCGACAGCATCTCCCAGGATGACTCGAATAATATAATAGTTTCGCGGACCTAGTTCGAGCAGCAGACCAAGTTTCGAGCTTTGGGTTCGACGGACGGACGCGCCTGATGTGTCCGAAACGATTTATGTGACCAGCAGCACTGTAGCCCTCTCCCAGCACAAGTTGAGTGCAGAAAAATGAGAGAACTTCCGAAGATGATTCGGAGAATACGCATAGTTTCGCGAACCTAGCTCGGGCAGCAGACCGAGTTCAAAGCTTTCGATTCAACAGACGAACGCGTGATGACTCCCAATCGATTTTTGTGACTATGAGCTCTGTAGCTGCCCCACAGCTCGAGTTAAGTACCGAAGACCGAGAGCATCTGTCAAGATGACTCGAATAATACGAATAGGTTTGCGGACCTAGCTCGGCTAGCAGACCGAGTTCAGACCTCTCGATTCAACAGGCGAACGCGGCTGATGATTCTGAATGCAATAGGTGTGCTTACCAGCTCTGTAGCAGTCCTACAGCTCGAGTTGAAGACAAAATACTGACAACGCGTATCAAGATGACTCGAAACGGCCGTTCCCGCCTGCCTGCTTTTTGGCATTGAAAGTTACCCGATCGAGCTCAGATCAAGATGGCGAGCGGAGATAAGATCGAATAGCATGGGAAAAAATACTAGAACTGAAACGAATTGTCAAATTTGAAGAACAAAATTTTCAACCGACCAAAAGTCAGCAAAAGGTTCGTCGAGATTTTTGTTGCCAACTAGCTCTCCAGCTCCCCGGAATTACTCTTAAGCTTCCAGCAATAACTTGCTAAGGGAAGCTCTACGAGTTAATCTTTGCAAAACCGACCCGAAGTCACCACATTGTCTCTTAACGTCCGGTCGGCCAACTTGTAAGCGTCCAAAACCCGAATAGCAAAGCCAAGCGCGGAACGCCGCACTGGGCGCCGGCGGTAAACCGTCAACCTTTCTTACCGCCGGGGGACTCGTAGAGCTTCCTGACAGTATATAGAGTGGGAAATAATCCAGAGAACGACTAGTTTCCATGACTCTAACAAAAAAACAAACAGTTTCGCAATCCAGTTCGAGTATCAGACCGAGTTCAGACCTCGCAATGCGACAGGCGGACGCGTCTGATGTCTGCGAATCGACTCATGTGATTACCAGCCCTGCAGCCCCCCGACAGCCCGAGTTAAGTGCAGAAAACCGAGAGCATCTCTCAGAATGACTCGAATAATACAATAGTTTCGCGAATCTGTTTCGAGCAGCAAATCAAGTTCTGAGCTTTCGAATCGTCCAACGAACGCGTCTGATGTGTGCAAATCGATTTCTATGACCCGCAGCACTGTAGCCCTCCCCCAGCACGAGTTGAGTGCAGAAAATTGAGAGCACGTTGCACGATGATTCGGAGAATACGAATAGTTTCGCGAAGCTAGCTCGGGCAGCAGGCCGAGTTCAGAGCTCTCGATACAACAGACAAACGCGCCCGATGATTCCCAATCGATTTATGTGACTATAGGCTCTGTAACTGCCCTAAAGCTCGAGTTAAGTACAGAAAACCGAGAGCGTTTGTCAAGATGACTCGAATAATACGAATAGGTTTGCGGACCTAGCCCAGCTAGCAGACCGAGTTTAGACCTATGGATTTAACAGGCGAACGCGCCTGACGATTCTGAGTGCGATAGGTGTGCTTACCAGCACTGTAGCTGCCCTAGACCTCGAGTTAAGCAGAAAATACCGACAACGCGTATCAAGTTGACTCGAATAATACGAATAGGTTTGCGGACCTAGCTCGGCTAGCAGACCGAGTTCAGACCTCTGGATTCAACAGGCGAACGCGCCTGATGATTCTGAGTGCGATAGGTGTGCTTACCAGCACTGTAGCTGCCCTACAGCTCGAGTTAAGTAGAAAATACCGACAACGCGTATCAAGTTGACTCGAATAATACGAATAGATTTGCGGACCTAGCTCGGGTAGCAGACCGAGTTCAGACCTCTGGATTGAACAGGCGAACGCGCCTGATGATTCTGAGTGCGATAGCTGTGCTTACAGGCACTGTAGCTGCCCTACAGCTCGAGTTAAGTTGAAAATACCGACAGCCCGTAGCAAGATGACTCGAAACGGCCGTTCCCGCCACCGTGCTTTTTGGCCTTCAAAGTTACCCGATCGAGCTGAGATCAAGATGGCGAGCGGGAATAAGATCGAATATCACGGGAAAAAATACTAGAGCTCTAACGAATGGTCAAATTTCGAGAACAAAATTTTCAACCGAGCAAAAGTCACCAAAAGTTCCGTCGAGATTTTTCTTGCCAACTGGGCGCCGGCGGTAAACCGTCAACCTTTGTTACCGCCGGGGGACTCGTAGAGCTTCCTGACAACATATACTGTCGGAAAAAATTGCAGAGAACGAATAGTTTTTCAGCCCAACTCGAGTATCAGACGGAGTTCAGACCTCTGAATGCGACAGACGCACGCGTCTGATGTCTCCGAATCGATTCCTGTGATTACCCGCCCTACAGCCTCCCTACAGCCCGAATTAAGTGCAGAACGCCGACAATAGCTCTCAATATGACTGGAAGAATACGAACAGATTCGTGATTCTGGATCGCGCAACAGACCGAGTTCAGAGCTCTGTATTGAACCGGCGAACGCGTCTGATAATTCTGAGTGCGGTAGGTGTGCTTACCAGCACTGTAGCTGCCTACAGCTCGAGTTAAGTAGGAAATACCGAGAACGCGTATCAAGTTGACTCGAGTAATACGAATAGGTTTGCAGACCTAGCTCGGCTAGCAGACCGAGTTTAGACCTATCGATTCGATAGGCGAACGCGTCTGATCATTCTGAGTGCGATACGAGTGCTTACCAGCACTGCAGCTGCCCTACAGCTCGAGTTAAGTATAAAATACCGACAACACGTACCAAGTTTACTTAAATAATACAAACAGGTTTGCGGATCTAGCTCAGCTGACAGACCGAGTTCAGACCTCTCGGTTCAACAGGCGAACGCGCCTGATCATTCTGCATGCATTAGCTGTGCTTACCAGCTCTGTACCTGCCCTAGAGCTCGAGTTATGTTCAGAAAACCGTCAGCGCATATCAAGATCACTCGAAACGGCCGATCCCGCCAGAGTGCTTTTTGGCCTTCAAAGTTACCCGATCGAGCTGAGATCAAGATGGAGAGCGGGAATAAGATCGAATATCACGGGAAAAAATATTAGAGCTCTAACGAATTGTCAAATTTCGAGAACGAAATTTTCAACCGAGCAAAAGTCATCAAAAGTTCCGTCGAGATTTTTCTTGCCAACTAGCTCTCCAGCGCGCCGGAATTACTCTAAGCTTCCAGCTATAACTAGCTAAGGGAAGCTCTACGAGTTATTTTCAACCGATCAAAAGTTGTGAAAAGTTCAGTTCTTTTTTTTCGAGCCAACTAGCTCTCCAGCGCGCCGGAACTGGGAACCGGCGGTAAACCGTGAACCAGGTTACCGCCGGGCACCTCGTAGAGCCCTTTTGTTGCACAGCGCTCCTCAGAACAGATCAGGGAAACTTCTAAAGCGAGATCCGAACGATTTTTCGGTTTCCATCCAAAATCGGTTCCTGCAAGTCTTTCGATAGTAACATTGCAGCTACGGACCTGAAAATTTTACTGGCAGACGCGGCATAACCCACTGCACGTGAGAAAAATATGGTTTCTCAAAATGAATTGTCAAATATCTTTCAAATCTCAGCAAAACCGACCCAAAGTCATCACTTTGTCTCTTAAGGCCGGGCCGGCGAACTAGCTCCACCCCGCGCCGGAATTCCTCTAGCTCATCGATGCCGAAGAGCTCTACGAGGTATGACAAAACCACCCAAAAGTTAACACTTTGTCCTTTCTGGTCGGGTCGACCAACTAGCTCCACCCCGCGCCGGAATTCCTCTAGCTCATCGATGGGCGCCGGCGGTAAACCGTCAACCTTTCTTACCGCCGGGGGACTCGTAGAGCTTCCTGACAACATATACTGTCGGAAAAAATTGCAGAGAACGAAGAGTTTTTGAGCCCAACTCGAGTATCAGACCGAGTTTAGACCTCTCAATGCGACAGACGGACGCGTCTGATGTCTCCGAATCGATTCCTGTGATTACCCGCCCTGCAGCCTCCCTACAGCCCGAATTAAGTGCAGAACGCCGACAGTAGCTCTCAAGATGACTGGAAGAATGCGAACAGTTTCATGATTCTGGATCGCGCAACAGACTGAGTTTAGAGCTCTGGATTCAACAGGCGAACGCGCCTGATGATTCTGAGTGCGATACGTGTGCTTACCAGCACTGTAGCTGCCCTACAGCTCGAGTTAAGTAGAAAATACCGACAACGCGTATCAAGTTCGAATAATACAGGTTTGCGGACCTAGCTCGGCTAGCAGACCGAGTTTAGACCTATGGATTCAACAGGCGAGCGCGTCTGATCATTCTGAGTGCGATACGAGTGCTTACCAGCACTGTAGCTGCCCTACAGCTCGAGTTAAGTAGAAAATACCGACAACGCGTATCAACTTGACTCGAATAATACAAACAGGTTTGCGGACCTAGCTCGGCTGACAGACCGAGTTCAGACCTCTGGGTTCAACAGGCGAACGCGCCTGATCATTCTGCATGCATTAGCTGTGCTTACCAGCTCTGTAGCTGCCCTAGAGCTCGAGTTATGTTCAGAAAACCGACAGCGCGTATCAAGATGACTCGAAACGGGCGTTCCCGCCACAGTGCTTTTTGGCCTTCAAAGTTACCCGATCGAGCTGAGATCAAGATGGCGAGCGGGAATAAGATCGAATATCACGGGAAAAAATACTAGAGCTCAAACGAATTGTTGAACTGGAACCGGCGGTAAACCGTCAACCTGGTCACCGCCGGGAACCTCGTAGAGCTCTTTTCTTGCACAGCGATTGTCGGAACACATAGAGAAAGCTTCTGAGGCGAGAAACGAAAAAATCGAAAAATCGTGTTTTTCTGTTTTTATACAACCTCGGTTCCGCCAAGTGTTTTGATATTAATACTACATCTATGGACCTGAAAATTTTACTGGCGGACGCGTCATAACCCACTACAGGTGCGAAAAATCTGCTTTCTCAAAATGAATTGTCAAATATCTTTCAAAAATTCGCAAAACCACCGAAACGTTGTCACATTGTCCGTTCTGGTCGGGTCGACCAACTAGCTCCACCCCGCGCCGGAATTCCTCTAGCTCATCGATGCCGAAGAGCTCTACGAGGTATTTCGAGAACGAAATTTTCAACCGAGCAAAAGTCACCAAAAGTTCCGTCGAGATTTTTCTTGCCAACTGGCGCCGGCGGTGAACCGTCAACCTGGTCACCGCCGGAAACCTCGTAGAGCTCCTTTCACGCGTAAGCGTGCTCAGAGTCGAAAGAGAGAGCTTCTGGAAGCATTTCTCGAAAAAAAGAAAGATTTTTTTTTTCGTGTCGACATGAAGATGGTTCCTCCAAGTGTTTTGATAGTAAAAGTGCGCCTACAGAGCTCATACTAAGACAGAGAGGCCCTTATAATCGTTTACAGGTGCGAAAAATCTGCTTTCTTAAAATGAATTGTCAAATATCTTTCAAAAAATTGCAAAACCACCCAAAACTGGGGGCCGGCGGTAAACCGTCAACCTTTGTTACCGCCGGGGGACTCGTAGAGCTTCCTGACAACATATAATGTCGAAGAAAATTTCAGAGAACGAATGGTTTTTCAGCCCAACTCGAGTATCAGACCGAGTTCGAACCTCTCAATGCAGCAGACAGAGGCGTCTGATGTCTCCGAATCGATTCCTCTGATTACCCGCCCTGCAGCCCCCTACAGCCCGAGCTAAGTGCAGAACGCCAACAGTAGCTCTCAAGATGACTGGGAGAATACAAACAGTTTCGTGATTCTAGATCGCGCAGCGGACCGAGTTCAGAGCTCTGGATTCAACAGCAAACGCGCCTGATTATTCTGAGTGCGATAGGTGTGCTTACCAGCACTGTAACTGCCCTACAGCTCGATTTGAGTAGAAAATACCGACAACCCGTATCAAGTTGACTCGAATAATACGAATAGGTTTGCGGACCTAGCTCGGCTAGCAGACCGAGTTCAGGCCTATGAATTCAACAGGCGAACGCGCCTGATTATTCTGAGTGCGATACGCGTGCTTACCAGGACTGTAACTGCCCTACAGCTCGAGTTAAGTAGAAAATACCGACAACGCGTATCAAGTTGACTCGAATAATACCAATATTTTTGCGGATCTAGCTCGGCTAGCAGACCGAGTTCAGACCTATGAATTCAACAGGCGACCGCGCCTGATCATTCTCCGTTGGATAGGCGGGCTTACCAGCACTGTAGCTGCCCTACAGCTCGAGTTAAGTAGAAAATACCGACAACGCGTATCAAGTTGACTCGAATAATACGAATAGGTTTGCGGACCTAGCTCGGCTAGCAGACCGAGTTCAGACCTCGGGATTCAACAGGCGAGCGCGCGTGATAATTCTGAGTGCGATAGCTGTGCTCACAAGCTCTGTAGCTGCCCTACAGCTCGAGTTAAGTAGAAAATACCGACAGCGCATATCAAAATGACTCGAAACGGCCGTTCCCGCCTGCCTGCTTTTTGGCCTTCAAAGTTATCCGATCGAGCTGAGATTAAGATGGCGAGCGGGAGTAAGATCGAATATCACGGGAAAAAATACTAGAGCTCTAACGAATGGTCAAATTTCGAGAACAAAATTTTCAATCGAGCAAAAGTCAGCAAAAGTTCCGTCGAGATTTTTCTTGCCAACTAGCTCTCCAGCGCGCCGGAATTACTCTTAGCAGCTATAACTGGGCGCCGGCGGTAAACCGTCAACCTTTGTTACCGCCGGGGGACTCGTAGAGCTTCCTGACAACATATAATGTCGAAAAAAATGCCGAGAACGAATAGTTTTTCAGTCTAACTCGAGTCTTAGACCGAGTTCAGACCTCTGAATGCGACAGACGGACGCGTCTGATGTTTCCGAATCGATTCATGTGATTACCTGCCCTGTAGCCTCCCTACAGCCCGAGTTAAGTGCAGAACGCCGGCAGTAGCTCTCAAGATGACTGGAAGAATACGAACAGTTTCGTGATTCTGGATCGCGCAGCAGACCGAGTTCAGAGCTCTCGATTCGACAGACAAACGCAACTGATGGTTCTGAATCGATTTCTGTAACTATCAGCCCTGTAGCTGTCCTACAGCTCGAGTTATGTGCAGGGAAGCGAGCGCGCCTATCAAAATGATTCGAATAATACGAATAGGTGTGCGGACCTGGCTCGGCTAGCAGACCGAGTTCAGACCTCTGGTTCGAACAGCCGAACGCGCCTAATGATTCTGCGTGCGATAGCTGTGCTTACCAGCACGGTAGCTGCCCCACAGCTCGAATTAAGTAGAAAATACCGAAAACGCGTATCAAGATGATTCGAATAATTCGAATAGGTTCGCGGACCTAGTTCGGCTCACAGACCGAGTTCAGACCTCGGGATTCAACAGGCGAACGCGCGTGATAATTCTGAGTGCGATAGCTGTGCTTACCAGCTCTATAGCTGCCCTAAAGCTCGATTTAAGTACAAAATACCAATAGCACGTATCAAAATGACTCGAAACGGCCGTTCCCGCCTGCCTGCTTTTTGGCCTTCAAAGTTACCCGATCGAACTGAGATCAAGATGGCGAGCGGGAATAAGATCGAATATCATGGGAAAAAGAGCTCCAACGAATGGTCAAATTTCGAGAACAAAATTTTCAACCGACCAAAAGTCAGCAAAAGTTCCTTCGAGATTTTTCGTGCCAACTAGCTCTCCAGCGCGCCGGAATTACTCTTAGCTTCCAGCTATAACTAGCTAGGGGAAGCTCTACGAGTTACTAGCTAAGGGAAGCTCTACGAGTTAGTTATCACTTTGTCCTTTCTGGCCGGGTACGGCCAACTAGCTCCACCCCGCGCCGGAATTCCTCTAGCTCATCGATGCCGAAGAGCTCTACGAGGTACTAGCTCTCCAGCGCGCCGGAATTACTCTTAGCTTTCAGCTCTAACTAGCTAAGGGAAGCTCTACGAGTTACTAGCTCTCCAGCGCGCCGGAATTACTCGTAGCTTCCAGCTATAACTAGCTAAGGGAAGCTCTACGAGTTACGGGGACCTCTGCCAGGCCGCCTGAAACGATGCGCGGGACGCTGGAAACCTCGCAGGAGGCGCTTGCAAGAGCGCTGTTTACGATGCGTGGGGCTGTTTAGCGTGCGTGGAGACGCTGGAAACGACGCGTGACGGAGCTCTGCGGACGCTGGACACGATCCCTGATACCCTTGCACGCTTTCCTGCACGCGTGCAGGCACGCCTGCACGCGTGCCTGGAGCGCCCCTGGGCCGCTGCCAGCGACGCTTCCACGCGTGCCTGCACGCGTGCAGGCACGCGTGGACGCGTGCATGGAGAGCTCCCGGAACACGCTGCCGGGACCGGCAACTTCCGCCGAGAATCGTGGACTGGCGGAGGTGGGCGTGTGCTCCTCACCACCCACCGCCGGCTTCTTATCTGAAACCCTCAGCTTTCAAGGAGCTATCCGGGAACTAGCTCCACCTCGCGCCCGAATTCCTCTTAGCTCATCTTGCCGAAGAGCTCTACGAGGTACCTCGCAGGAGACGCTTGCAGGGGCGCCGTTTACGATGCGTGGAGCCCTGCAAAGCGCGCAAGGAAGATTTGCCTAGGAGCCTGGAAGAACTGCCGAAGCTCTTCCGAAGCTCTGCCGAAGCGCTTCGCGCACCCTGGAGCCACGCGTATTGGGAAACGCTAGGAAGCCGCGCTCCCGGACCCGCTGCAAGCTCCGGCAAGTTCCCGGATAGCTCCTTGGAGAGCTGAGGGTTTCAGAGAAGAAGCCGGCGGTGGGTGGTGAGGAGGACACGCCCACCTCTGCCGGTCCGCGCTCGCCGGAGAAACTCGCCGGAGGTTGCAGCGGGTCCGGGAGCGTGGCTTCCCAGCGTTTCCCAATGCGCGTGGCTCCAGGGTGCGCGAAGCGCTTCGGCAGAGCTTCGGAAGAGCTTCGGCAGTTTTCCAGGCTCCTAGGCAGATCTTCCTTGCGCGCTTTGCAGGGCTCCACGCATCGTAAACGGCGCCCCTGCAAGCGTCTCCTGCAATGTTTCCAGCGTCCCGCGCATTGTTTCAGGCAGCCTGGAAGAGGTCCCCGTGCGACTTCGCTATCCGACGGTTTCTTCGTGGACGCTCACCAAGCTCCTTCTCTCTGCTCTCCAAGGAGCTATCCGGGAAGCTTCCAGCAACGTGAGGGAGCTCTACGGCTGCCGAAGCTCTTCCGAAGCTCTGCCGAAGCGCTTCGCGCACCCTGGAGCCACGCGCATTGGGAAACGCTGGGAAGCCACGCTCACCACCCACCGCCGGCTCCTTCTCTGAAACCCTCAGCTCTCCAAGGAGCTATCCGGGAATTACTCTTAAGCTTCCAGCAACTAGCTGAGGGAAGCTCTACGAGTCACTGCCGAAGCTCTTCCGAAGCTCTGCCGAAGCGCTTCGCGCACCCTGGAGCCACGCGCATTGGGAAACGCTGGGAAGCCACGCTCCCGGACCCGCTGCCGGTTCCGGCAAGTTCCTGCGGGGATCGTGGACCGGCGGAGGTGGGCGTGTGCTCCTCACCACCCACCGCCGGCTTCTTATCTGGAACTCTCAGCTCTCGAAAGAGCTATCCGGGAACAAAGAGAGCACACACCGGAAAACCTTCCTGGCAAGCCCACGGAAGCCTGCATGAACCTCTTCCGGGGCTCGGGGGAGCTCCCCCGCAGCGCTTCCGAAGCGCTGCCAGAATCGCTTCCACGCGTGCCTGCACGCGTGCAGGCACGCGTGGAAGCTTGCCGGAAGCTCCCCCGGACAAGTTGCCGTGTCGAACGACTTGCTGCGGGGATTCTGGACCGGCGGAGATGGGCTGCTGGCGGGCACCACCACCGTCCGGCTTCTAATCTTAAACTCTTTAGCTCTCAGCGAGCTCTCCGGGAATAGGGAGCTCCACCGAAGGCCCCAGTGGCAGGGTTCGCATGCCTCCCCACCACCCATTTCGGCACCTCTTAAAACCCATTCGGCACACCCCTCACACGTGACTCGTAGAGCTTCCCTGGGAGCGCAGCGGCGAAGCTTAAGAGTAATTCGAAAAAGCTGGCAGGCTAGTAACTCGTGGGGCTTTCCTAGCAAGTTATGACTCGTAGAGCTTCCCTAAGCTAGTTGCTGGAAGCTTAAGAGTAATTCCGGCGCGCTGGAGAGCTAGTAACTCGTAGAGCTTCCCTGAGCAAGTTAATGCTGGAAGCTTGGAAGTGACTCGTAGAGCTTCCCTGAGAGCGCAGCGGCGAAGCTTAAGAGTAATACTTCGTAGAGCTCTTCGAAGCTGACCTAGGAGGAATACCTTGTGGAGCTCTTCGGCATCGATAAGCTAGAGGAATTCCGGCGCGGGGTGGAGCTAGTACCTCGTAGAGCTCTTCGGCATCGATGAGCTAGAGGAATTCCGGCGCGGGGTGGAGCTAGTGATTCGTGGAGCTTCCCTGAGCTAGTTGCTGGAAGCTTAGTAGTAACTCGCAGAGCTTCCCTTCGCAAGTTATTGCTGGAAGCTTTAGAGTAATTCCCGGAGAGCTCGCTGAGAGCTAAAGGGTTTAAGATTAGAAGCCGGACGGTGGTGGTGCCCGCCAGGAGCTCTTTTCCGGCGGTCCACGTTCCTCGCAGCAGTTCGTTTGAACCAGCAACGTGTCCGGGAGAGCTTCCGGCAAGCTTCCACGCGTGCCTGCACGCGTACAGGCGCGCTTGGAAGCGTTCCTGGCAGCGCTTCGGCAGCGCTGCAGCGGGTCGCTCAGTGTTGCCCAGGAAAGATTTCGGGTCTCCGAGGGTGTCTTCGCTCTTCGGGTTTTGGACGCTACCAAGTTCCGGAGCGCTGGAGAGCTAGTTGGCAAGAAAAATCTCGACTGAACTTACCTCGTAGAGCTCTTCGGCATCGATGAGCTAGAGGAATTCTGGCGCGGGGTGGAGCTAGTTGGCCTACCCGGCCAGAACGGACAATGTGATAACTTTTGGGTGGTTTTACGGATATTCCCGGAGAGCTCTCTGAGAGCTAGAGGGTTTTAGATTAGAAGCCGGGCGATGGTGCTGCCCGCCAGCAGCTCATCTCCGCCGCTCCACGATCCCCGCAGCGCCTCGCCTGACCCGGCAGCTGGTCCGGGAGAGCTTCCGGCAAGCGTCCACGCGTGGCTGCACGCGTGCAGGCACGCGTGGAGGCGTTCCTGGCAACGCTTCAGAGACGCTGCAGGGGGGCCCCCAGAGCCCCAGAAGAGCTTCACGGGAGCTTCCGTGGGCTTGCCATGAAGGCTTTCCGGTGTGTGTCCTCTTTGCTCTCCGGGTTTTGGACGCTACCAAGTTTGAAAGATATTTGGCAATTTATTTTAAGAAAGCAGATTTTTCGCACCTGTGGACGACTATGAAGGGCTCTTTGTCTTAGTATGAGCTCTCTAGATGCACTTTAACCATCAAAACACTTGGCGAAACCAACTTTATCTCGAGCTGAAAAAATCATGTTTTGTCTTTCTCGAGAAATGCTTCCAGAAACCTTGTTTTTTGATGCTCAGCACTCTTACGCATGCTCGGAGCTCTACGAGGTTCCCGGCGGTTACCAGGTTGACGGTTTACCGCCGGCGCCAGTTTGATGACTTTTGGTCGGTTGAAAATTTTGTTCTCGAAATTTGACCATTCGTTAGAGCTCTAGTATTTTTTTCCCGTGATATTCGATCTTATTCCCGCTCGCCATCTTGAGTTCAGCTCGATCGGGTGAATATTACTATCGAAAAGCACTGTGGCGGGATCGGCCGTTTCGAGTCATCTTGATACGCGTTGACGGTTTTCCACACATAACTCGAGCTTTAGGACCGCTACAGAGCTGGTAAGCACAGCTAATGCATGCAGAATGATCAGGCGCGTTCGCCTGTTGAACCCAGAGGTCTGAACTCGGTCTGCTAGCCGAGCTGGGTCCGCAAACCTGTTCGTATTATTCCCGGAGAGCTCGCTGAGAGCTAAAGGGTTTCAGATTAGAAGCCGGACGGTGGTGGTGCCCGCCAGCAGCCCATCTCCGCCGGTCCAGAATCCCCGCAGCAGGTCGTTCGACCCGGCAACTGGTCCGGGAGAGCTTCCGGCAAGCTTCCACGCGAGCCTGCACGCGTGCAGGCACGCGTGGAAGCGATTCTGGCAGCGCTTCGGAAGCGCTGCGGGGGGGCCCCCCAGAGCCCCGGAAGAGGTTCACGCGAGCTTCCGTGGGCTTGCCAGGAAGGTTCCCGGAGAGCTCGCTGAGAGCTAAAGGGTTTAAGATTAGAAGCCGGACGGTGGTGGTGCCCGCCAGCAGCCCATCTCCGCCGGTCCAGAATCCCCGCAGCAGGTCGTTCGACCCGGCAACTGGTCCGGGAGAGCTTCCGGCAAGCTTCCACGCGTGCCTGCACGCGTGCAGGCACGCGTGGAAGCGTTTCTGGCAGCGCTTCGGAAGCGCTGCGGGGGAGCCCCCCAGAGCCCCGGAAGAGGTTCATGCGAGCTTCCGTGGGCTTGCCAGGAAGGTTTTCCGGTGTGTGCTCTCTTTGCTCTCCGGGTTTTGGACGCTACCAATTCGAGTCATCTTACCTCGTAGAGCTCTTCGTTATCGATGAGCTAGAGGAATTCCAGCGCGGGGTGGAGCTAGTGACTCGTAGAGCTTCCCTAAGCTAGTTGCTGGAAGCTTAAGAGTAATTCTTGCGCGCTGGAGAGCTAGTTGGCTCGAAAAAAAAGAACTGAACTTTTCACAACTTTTGGTCGGTTGACAAAATTTGTTCTCGAAATTCAACAATTTGTGTGTGCTCTAGTATTTTTTCCCGTGATATTCGATCTTATTCCCGCTCGATCGGGTATCTTTTACTGCCAAAAAGCACACTGGCGGGATCGGCCGTTTCGAGTCATCTTGATACGCGTTGTCGGTATTTTGTACTTACCTCGAGCTGTAGGGCAGCTACAGAGCTGGTCAGCACAGCTTATCGGTGTAGAATGATTAGGTGCGTTCGCCTGTTGAATCCAGAGCTCTGAACTCGGTTTGCTAGCCGAAGGTCCGCAAACCTATTCGTATTATTCAAGTCATCTTGATTCGCACTGTCGGTATTCCGAACTTAACTCGAGATATGGGACAGCTACAGAGCTGGTAAGCACGCCTCATCGACTCAGAATCATCAGTCGCGTGCGGCTGTTCCAACCAGAGGTCTGAACTCGGTCTGCTAGCCGAGCCAGGTCCGCAAACCTATTCGTATTATTCGAATCATATTGATAGGCGCTCTCGGTTTCCTGTACTTAACTCGTGCTACAGGACAGCTACAGGGCTCATAGTTACAGAAACCGATTCAGAATGATCAGTCGCGTTTGTCTGTCGAATCCAGAGCTCTGAACTCGGTCTGCTGCGCGATCGAGAATCACGAAACTGTTCGTATTCTTCCAGTCATCTTGCTGTTGCAACCAGAGGCCTGAACTCGGTCTGCTAGCCGAGCCAGGTCCGCAAACCTATTCGTATTATTCGAATCATCTGGATAGGCGCTCTCGGTTTCCTGTATTTAACTCGAGCTATAGGACAGCTATAGGGCTGATAGTTACAGAAACCGATTCAGAATCATCAGTCGCGTTTGTCTGTCGAATCCAGAGCTCTGAACTCGGTCTGCTGCGCGATCCAGAATCACGAAACTGTTCGTATTCTTCTAGTCATCTTGAGAGCTACTGTCGGCGTTCTGCACTTAACTCGGGCTGTACGGAGACATCAGACGCGTCCGTCTGTCGCATTCAGAGGTCTGAACTCGGTCTGATACTCGAGTTGGGCTGAAAAACTATTCGTTCTCTGCAATTTTTTCGACATTATGTGTTGTCAGGAAGCTCTACGAGTCCCCCGGCGGTGAGAAAGGTTGACGGTTTACCGCCGGCGCCCAGTTGGCCCACCCGGCCAGAAAGGACAAAGTGGTAACTTTTGGTCGGTGTTGTGATTATGTGAAAGATATTTGGCAATTCATTTTGAGAAAGCAGATTTTTCGCACCTGTAAACGACTATGAGGGCCTCTCTGTCTTAGTATGAGCTCTGTAGGCGCACTTTTACTATCAAAACACTTGGAGGAACCATCTCCATGTCGACACGAAAAAATTGTACTTTTCTATTTTTCGAGAAATGCTTCCAGGAGCTCTCTCCTTCGACTCCGAGCACTCTTACGCGTGAAATGAGCTCTACGAGGTTCCCGGCGGTGACCAGGTTGACGGTTTACCGCCGGCACCAGTAAGAGAAACTCTCGGTTTTCTGCACTTAACTCGAGCTGTAGGACAGCTACAGAGCTGATATTCACAGGCACTAATTCAGAATCATCAGTTGCGTTTGTCTGTCGAATCCAGAGCTCTGAACTCGGTCTGCTGCCCGATCTAGAATCGCGAAACTATTCGTATCGTTCGAGTCGCTTGCGAGATGCTGTCGGTTATCTGGACTTAACTCGGGCTGTAGGGGGGCTGCATGGCTGGTACTGGAATCGATTTGAAGACATCAGGCGCGTCCGCCTGTCGAATACAGAGCTCTGAACTCTGTCTGCTGCCCGAACTAGGTCCGCAAAACTATTCCTACTGTTCGAGTCACCCTGAGAGGTACTGTCGGTTCTCTGCACTTAACTCGGGCTGTAGGGGGGCTGCAGGGCTGGTCATGACAGGAGTCGATTCGCAGACATCAGACGCGCCGGTCTGTCGCATTCAGAGGTCAAAAACTATTCACTATAAGTCAGATTGTTGGTAATTGCTGTCTGTTTTCTCAATTGGTAGCGTCCAAAACCCGGAGAGCAAAGAGAGCACACACCGGAAAACCTTCCTGGCAAGCCCACGGAAGCTCACATGAACCTCTTCCGGGGCTCTGGGGGGCTCCCCCGCAGCGCTTCCGAAGCGCTGCCACAAACGCTTCCACGCGGGCCTGCACGCGTGCAGGCACGCGTGGAAGCTTGCCGGAAGCTCTCCCGGACCAGTTGCCGGGTCGAACGACGTGCTGCGGGGATTCTGGACCGGCGGAGATGGGCTGCTGGCGGGCACCACCACCGTCTGGCTTCCAATCTTAAACCCCTTAGCTCTCAGCGAGCTCTTCGGGAATTTTCCCGGATAGCTCCTTGGAGAGCTGAGGGTTCCAGATAAGAAGCCGGCGGTGGGTGGTGAGGAGCACACGCCCATCTCCGCCGGTCCACGATCCCCGGAGCAGGTTGCCGGTCCCGGCAGCGTGTTCCGGGAGCTCTCCATGCACGCGTCCACGCGTGCCTGCACGCGTGCAGGCACGCGTGGAAGCGTCGCTGGCAGCGTTCCAGGAGCGCATCAGGAGACCTCTCCAGTCTTCCTTGCGCGCTTTGCAAGGCCCCACGCATCGTAAACGGCGCCCCTGCAAGCGTCTCCTGCGAGGTTTCCAGCGTCCCGCGCATCGCTTCAGGCGGCCTGGCAGAGGTCACCGTGCGGCGTTGCGCGCTTGGCTTCGCTATCCGGGTTTTGGACGCTTACAAGTAAATCGAGTCAGGAAGCTCTACGAGTCTCCCGGCGGTAACCAAGATTGACTGTTTACCGCTGGCGCGCCGTAACTCGTAGAGCTTCCCTTAGCAAGTTCCCGGATAGCGCCTTCGAGAGCTGAGGGTTTCAGATAAGAAGCCGGCGGTGGGTGGTGAGGAGCACACGTCCACCTCCGCCGGTCCACGATTCCCGCAGGAACGTGCTGGAACCGGCAGCGGGTCCGGGAGCATGGCTTCCTAGCGTTTCCCAATACGCCTGGCTCCAGGGTGCGCGAAGCGCTTCGGCAGAGCTTCGGAAGCGCTTCGGCAGTTCTCCCAGGCTTCTAGGGAAATCCTCCATGCGCGCTTTGCAGGACACCACGCATCGTAAACGACGCCCCTACAAACGTCTCCAGCGAGGTTTTCAGCGCCCCGCACATCGTTTCAGGCGGCCAGGCAGCGGTGCTCGTGCGGCCTTCCGCGCTTGGCTTCGCTATCCGGGTTTTTTCCGGATAGCTCCTTGGAGAGCTAAGGGTTTCAGAGAAGAAGCCGGACGATGCTTGTGCCTGCCAGGAGCTCCTCCACGGCGGTCACGCTCGTCGCAGCGGCTTGCCGGAACTTGCAGCGGGTCCGCGTGGCCTCTTAGCGTTTCCCAATACGCGTGGCTCCAGGGTGCGCGAAGCGCTTCGGCAGAGCTTCGGCAGAGCTTCGCCAGTGCTCGCAGGCTCCCAGGCAGATCTTCCTTGCGTGCTTTGAAGGGCCCCACGCATCGTAAACGGCGCCCCCGCAAGCGATTCCTGCGAGGTTTCCAGCGTCCCGCGCATCGTAACTCGTAGAGCTTCCCTTAGCAAGTTATTGCTGGAAGCTTAAGAGTAATTCCGGGGCGCTGGAGAGCTAGTTGGCAAGAAAATCTCGACGGACCTTTTGGTGACTTTTGGTCGGTTGAAAATTTTGTTCTCCAAATTTGACAATTCGTTAGAGCTCTAGTATTTTTTCCCGTGATATTCGATCTTATTCCCGCTCGCCATCTTCATCTCAGCTCGATCGGGTAACTTTGAAGGCCAAAAAGCGTCCCGGCGGGAACGGCCATTTCGAGTCATCTTGATACGCGTTGTCGGTATGTTGTTCTTAACTCGAGCTGTAGGGCAGCTACAGAGCTGGTAAGCACACCTATCGCATTTAGAATTATCAGGCGCGTTCGCGTGTTGAATCCAGAGGTCTGAACTCGGTCTGCTAGCCGAGCTAGGTCCGCAAACCTATTCGTATTATTCGAGTCGTCTTGACAGACGCTCTCGGGTTTCTGTACTTATCTCGAGCTACAGGGCAGCTACAGAGCTGGTAATCACACCTATCACATTCAGAAGTATCAGGCGCGTTCGCCTGTCGAATCCAGAGATTTGAACTCGGTCTGCTAGCCGAGCCAGGTCCGCAAATCTATTCCTATTATTCGAGTCGTCTTCGCAGACTTTCTCGGTTTTCTGTGCTTACCTCGAGCTCTAGGGCAGCTGCAGGGCTCATTGTCACAGACATCGATGGGGAATCATCAGTCGCGTTCGTCTATTGAACCGAGAGCTCTGAACTCGGCCTGCTGCCCGAGCTAGGTTCGCGAACCTATTCGTATTGTCCGAATCATCTTGAGAAGTGCTCACAATTTTCTGCACTCAACTCGTACTGGGGGAGGGCTACAGTGCTGCGGGCCACAGATATCGATTCGCACACATCAGGCGCGTCTGTTGGTCGATTCCAGAGCTCGAAACTCGGTCTGCTGCTCGAACTAGGTCCGCGAAGCTATTCTATTATTCGAGTCGATATTGTCGGTTTTCTGCACTTAATTCGAGCTGTAGGGGAGCTCCAGGGCTGGTATCACATCAGTGGATTCGCAGACACCAGACGCGCCCGCCTGCCGCATTCAGATGTCTGAACTCGGTTCGATACTCGAACTGGGTTGCGAAACTGTTTCTTTTTTTTGTTAGAGTCATCTTGAGAGGTCTGAAATCGCTTGGGCTGAACAACTAGTCGTTCTTTGGAGTTTTTTGTCACACTATATACTGTTAGGAGGCTCTACGAGTCCCCCGGCGGTAAGAAAGGTTGACGGTTTACCGCCGGCGCCCAGTCTCAGATACCCTGGCAGAGGTCCCGTGCGACGTTCCGCGCTTGGCTTCGCTATCTGGGTTTTGGACGCTTACAAGTACCTCGTAGAGCTCTTCGACATCGATGAGCTAGAGGAATTCGGGCGCGGGGTGGAGCTAGTTGGCCGACCCGACCAGAACGGACAATGTGGCAACTTTTTGGTGGTTTTGCGATTTTTTGAAACATATTTGACCATTTATTTTGAAAAAAAGCAGATTATTACGCCGAGCATTGGCATATGAACTCCTCTCTGACAGCAGCTCAGCTCTCTCGATGCATTTTTGCAGGAGTTGGCTTCCGGGAACTGAGCGAATATGAACATCGAAAAATTCGAATTTTAAGATTTTCGAAAAATCTATATTTTTTGATTCTGTGTCGATTCTCTGCACTCTTACTAGTGAGAGAAGCTCTACGAGGTTCCCGGCGGTGACCAGGTTGACGGTTCACCGCCGGCGTCAGTGGACGCTACAAGTAACTCGTAGAACTTCCCTTAGCAAGTTATTGCTGGAAGCTTAAGAGTAATTCCGGGGAGCTGGAGAGCTAGTTGGCAAGACAAATCTCGACGGACCTTTTGGTGACTTTTGGTCGATTGAAAATTTTGTCGAAATTTGACCATTCGTTAGAGCTCTAGTATTTTTTCCATGATTTTCGATCTTATTCCCGCTCGCCATCTTGATCTCAGCTCGATCGGGTAACTTTGAAGGCCAAAAAGCAGGCAGGCGGGATCGGCCGTTTCGAGTCATCTTGATACACGCTGTCGGTTTTCTCAAGATAACTCGATCTTCAAGACAACTACAGAGCTGGTCAGCAGAGCTAATGCATTCAGAATGATCAGGCGCGTTCGCCTGTTGAATCGGGAGGACTGAACTCGGTCTGCTAGCCGAGCTAGGGTCGCAAACCTATTCGTATTATTCGAGTCATTGTAGCAGACGCTCTCGGTTTTTCGTACTTAACTCGATCTGTAGAGCAGCCACAGAGCTGATAATCACAGGAATCAAGAGCGTTCGTCTGTTGAATCAAGAGATCTAAACTCGGCCTGCTCCCCGAGCTAGGTTCGCGAACCTATTGGTATTGTTCGAGTCATCTTGAGAAGTGCTCTCGGTTTTCTGTACTTAAATCGTGCTGGGGGGGGGGGGGGGGGTACAGTGCTGCTGGTCACAGGAATCGATTTCGAGACATGAGGCGCGTTCGTTCGTCGAACCGAGAGCTCGGAACTCGGTCTGCTGCTCGAGCGAGATCTGCGATACTATTGTATTATGCGAGTCATCCTAAGAGGTACTCTCGGTTTTCTGCACTTAACTCAGGCTCTATGGGGGGCTGCAGAGCTGGTAATCACAGGAATCGATCCGCAGACATCAGACGCGTCCGCCTGTCGCATTCAGAGGTCTGAACTCGGTTTCATACTCGAGCTCGATTGGAAAACTATTCGTTTGTTTTGTTAGAGTCATCTTGAGAGGTCTATAATCGCTTGGGCTGGAAAACTAGTCGTTCTGTGAAATCCTTTTCCACATTATATATTGTCAGGAAGCTCTACGAGTTCCCCCGGCGGTAAGAAAGGTTGACGGTTTACCGCCGGCGTCCAGTACCTCGTAGAGCTCTTTGGCTGAGCTTTGGAGCTAGTAACTCGTAGAGAGCTAGTTATAGCTGGAAGCTAAGAGTAATTCCGGCGCGCTGGAGAGCTAGTTGGCAAGAGCTCGACGGAACTTTTGATGACTTTTGCTCGGTTGAAAATTTCGTTCTCGAAATTTGAACATTCGTTAGAGCTCTAGTAACTCGTAGAGCTTCCCTTAGCAAGTTATTGCTGGAAGCTTAAGAGTAATTCCGGGGCGCTGGAGAGCTAGTTGGCAAGAAAAATCTCGACGGACCTTTTGGTGACTTTTGGTCGGTTGAAAATTTTGTTCTCGAAATTTGAACATTCGTTAGAGCTCTAGTATTTTTTCCCATGATCTCCGATCTTATTCCCGCTCGCCATCTTGATCTCAGCTCGATCGGGTAACTTTGAAGGCAAAAAGCGTCCCGGCGGGAACGGCCGTTTCGAGTCATTTTGATACGCGCTGTCGGTATTTTGTACTTAACTCGAGCTATGGAGCAGCTACAGGGATGGTGAGCACAGCTATCGCACTCAGAATGATCAGGCGCGTTCGCCTGTTAAATCCAGAGGCCTGAACTCGGTCTGCTAGCCGAGCTAGGTCCGCAAACCTATTCGTATTATTCGAGTCATCTTGATAGACGCTCTCGGTTTTCTGTACCTAACTCGAGCTTTAAGGCAGCTACAAAGCTGGTAAGCACACCTGTCGCATTCAGAATTATCACGCGCGTTCGCCTGTTGAATCCAGAGGTCTGAACTCGGTCTGCTAGCCGAGCTAGGTCTGCAAACCTATTCGTATTATTCGAGTCATCTTGATTGACGCGCTCGGTTTTCTGTACTTAACTCGAGCTGTAGGGCAGCTAGAAGGCTCATTGTGACAGACATGGATGGGGAATTCATCAGTCGCGTTCGTCTATTGAACCGAGAGCTCTGAACTCGGCCTGCTGCCCGAGCTAGGTTCGCGAACCTATTCGTAATGTCCGAATGATCTTGAGAAGTGCTCTCAATTTTCTGCACTAAACTCGTGCTGGGGGAGGGCTACAGTGCTGGGATTCACATATATCGATTAATACAGATCAGGCGCGTCTTTCGGTCGATTCCACAGCTCGGAACTCGGTCTGCTGCTCGAACTAGGTTCGCAAAACTATTATATTATTCGAGTCGATACTGTCGGTTTTCTGCACTTTACTCGGGCTGTAGGGGGGCTTCAGGGCTGGGAATCACATGAGTGGATTCGCAGACATCAGACGCGCCCGCCTGTCGCATTCAGAGGTCTGAACTCGGTTTGATACTCGAACTGGGTTGCGAAACTGTTTGTTTTCTTGTTAGCGTTATCTTGAGAGGTCTGAAATCGCTTGGGCTTAAACAATAGTCGTTCTTTGGAGTTTTTCCCCACAGTATATATTGTCAGGAAGCTCTACGAGTCCCCCGGCGGTAAGAAAGGTTGACGGTTTACCGCCGGCGCCCAGTATTTTTTCCCGTGATATTCGATCTTATTCCCGCTCTCCATCTTGATCTCAGCTCGATCGGGTAACTTTGAAGGCCAAAAAGCACTCTGGCGGGATCGGCCGTTTCGAGTCATCTTGATATGCGCTGACGGTTTTCTGAACATAACTCGAGCTCTAGGGCAGCTACAGAGCTGGTAAGCACAGCTAACGCATGCAGAATGATCAGGCGCGTTCGCCTGTTGAACCCAGAGGTCTGAACTCGGTCTGTCAGCCGAGCTAGGTCCGCAAACCTGTTTGTATTATTCGAGTCAACTTGATACGCGTTGTCGGTATTTTCTACTTAACTCGAGCTGTAGGGCAGCTACAGTGCTGGTAAGCACTCCTATCGCACGCAGAATGATCAGACGCGTTCGCCTGTTGAATCCATAGGTCTAAACTCGGTCTGCTAGCCGAGCTAGGTCCGCAAACCTATTCGTATTATTCGAGTCAACTTGATACGCGTTGTCGGTATTTTCTACTTAACTCGAGCTGTAGGGCAGCTACAGTGCTGGTAAGCACACCTACCGCACTCAGAATCATCAGGCGCGTTCGCCTGTTGAATCCAGAGCTCTGAACTCGGTCTGTTGCGCGATCCAGAATCACGAAACTGTTCGTATTCTTCCAGTCATCTTGGGAGCTACTCTCGGCGTTCTGCACTTAATTCGGGCTGTAGGGAGGCTGCAGGGCGGGTAATCACAGCAATCGATTCGGAGACATCAGACGCGTCCGTCTGTCGTATTCAGAGGTCAGAACTCGGTCTGATACTCGAGTTCGGCTCAAAAAATATTCGTTCTCTGCAATTTTTTCCGACAGTATATGTTGTCAGGAAGCTCTACGAGTCCCCCGGCGGTAACAAAGGTTGACGGTTTACCGCCGGCGCCCAGTTGGCCGACCCGGCCCCGACGGACAATGTGCGAACTCTGGGTCGCTTGGACCAACTTCCTGAGATATTTGAACATTCGTTTTGAGATCTGGTATTTTTCGCACCTGTAGTGGGTTATTTCGCGTTCGCGAATGAATTCTTAGGTCCCTAGGTGTAGTATTACTATCAAAACACTTGGCGAAACCATCTCCGGATACAAAAAAATAAAACGTGATTTTTCGAGTTTTCTGGGATTTTCTCCCAGAGTCTACTTCTATATGTACCGAGCAAGGCCGTGCGAGAAAAGAGCTCTACGAGGGTCCCGGCGGTAATCTGGTTGACGGTTTACCGCCGGTTCCAGTTATTGCTGGAAGCTTGAGAGTAACTCGTAGAGCTGCCCTTAGCAAGTTATTGCTGGAAGCTAAGAGTAATTCCGGCGCCCCCACAGCTAGTTGGCTCGAAAAATCTCGACGGAACTTTTGACAACTTTTGCTCGGTTGAAAATTTTGTTCTCAAAATTTGAAAATTCGTTAGAGCTCTAGTATTTTTTCCCGTGATATTCGATCTTATTCCCGCTCGCCATCTTGATCTCAGCTCGATCGGGTGAATATTACTATCGAAAAGCACTGTGGCGGGATCGGCCGTTTTGAGTCATCTTGATATGCGCTAACGGTTTTCTGAACATAACTCGAGCTCTAGGGCAGCTACAGAGCTGGTAAGCACAGCTAATGCATGCAGAATGATCAGGCGCGTTCGACGGTTGAATCAAGAGGTCTGAACTCGGTATGCTAGCCGAGCTAGGGCCACGAACCTGTTCGTATTATTCGAGTCATCTTGACAGAAACTCTCGGTTTTCTGCACTCAACTCGAACTGTAGGACAGCTACAGAGCTGATATTTACAGGCACCAATTCCGAATCATCAGTTGCGTTTGTCTGTCGAATCCAGAGCTCTGAACTCGGCCTGCTGCCCGATCTAGAATCGCGAAACTATTCGTACCGTTCGAGTCGCTTACTAGATAATGTCGGTTATCTGGACTTAACTCGGGCTGTAGGGGGCTGCATGGCGAGTAATCACTGGATCGATTTGAAGAAATCAGGCGCGTTCGCCTGTCGAATACAAAGCTCTGAACTCTGTCTGTTGCCCGAACTAGGTCCGCGAAACTATTCCTATTGTTCGAATCATCCTGAGAGGTGCTGTCGGTTTTCTGCACTGAACTCGGGCTGTAGGGGGCTGTAGGGCTGGTAATGACAGGAGTCGATTCGCAGACATCAGACGCGTCCGTCTGTCGCATTCAGAGATCAAAAACTATTCACTATGAGTCAGATTATTGGTAAGTGCTGTCTGTTTTCTCAACTTAAGTCGAGTTAGGAAGCTCTACGAGTCCCCCGGCGGTAACCAAGGTTGACGGTTTACCGCCGGCGCCCAGTAATTCCGGGGAGCTGGAGAGCTAGTTCGCAACAAAAATCTCGACGGACCTGACTTTTTGTCGGTTGAAAATAACTCGTAGAGCTTCCCTTAGCAAGTAATTGCTGGAAGCTCGAGAGTAATTCCGGAGCGCTGGAGAGCTAGTTGGCAAGGAAAATCTCGACGGACCTTTTGGTGACTTTTGGTCGGTTGAAAATTTTGTTCTCAAAATTCAACAATTCGTTAGAGCTCTAGTACTTTTTCCCATGATAATCGATCTTATTCCCGCTCGCCATCTTGATCCCAGCTCGATCGGGTACCTTTTACTGCCAAAAAGCGTCCCGGCGGGAACGACCGTTTCGAGTCATCTTGATACGCGTTGTCGGTATTTTGTACTTAACTCGAGCTGTAGGGCAGCTACAGCGCTGGTAAGCACACCTATCGCATTCAGAATCATCAGGCGCGTTCGGCTGTCGAATCCAGAGGTCTGAACTCAGTCTGCTAGCCGAGCTAGGTCCGCAAACCTATTCGTATTATTCGAGTCGTCTTCACAGACGCTCTCGGTTTTCTGTACTTAATTCGAGCTGTAGGGCAGCTACAGAGCTGGTAAGCACAATTATCGCATATAGAATTATCAGGCGCGTTCGAATCCAGAGGTCTGAACTCGGTCTGCTAGCCGAGCTAGGTTCGCGAAACTATTCGTATTGTTCGAGTCGTCTTGGCAGACGCTCTCGGTTTTCTGTATTTAACTCGAGCTGTAGGGCAGCTACAGGGCTCATTGTCACAGACATCGATGGGGAATCATCAGTCGTGTTCGTCTATATAACCTGAGAGCTCTGAACTCGGCCTGCTGCCCGAGCTAAGTTCGCGAACCTATTCGTATTGTTCGGATCATATTGAGAAGTGCTCTCAATTTTCTGCACTCAACTCGTGCTGGGGAGGGCCACAGTGCTGCGGGGCACACATCAGGCGCGTCTGTATGCCGATTCCAGAGCTCGGAACTCGGTCTGCTGAACTAGGTCCGCGAAACTATTCTATTGTTGGAGTCGATACTGTCGGTTTTCTGCACTTAACTCGGGCTCTAGGGGAGCTGCAGGGCTGGGAATGACATGAATGGATTCGCAGACATCAGACGCGCCCGCCTGTCGCATTCAGAGGTCTGAACTCGGTTCGATACTCGAACTGGGTTGCGAAACTGTTTCTTTTTTTGGTTACAGTGATCTTGAGAGGTCTGACATCGCTTGGGCTGAAAAATTAGTCGTTCTTTGGATTTTTTCTTCACACTATATACTGTCAGGAAGCTCTACGAGTCCCCCGGCGGTAAGAAAGGTTGACGGTTTACCGCCGGCGTCCAGTTTTGTTCTCGAAATTTGAGAATTCGTTTCAGCTCTAGTATTTTTGTCCATGATATTCGATCTCATTCCCGCTTGCCATCTTGATCTCAGCTCGATCGGGTAACTTTGAAGGCCAAAACGCAGGCAGGCGGGAACGGCCGTTTCGAGTCATCTTGATACGCGTTGTCGGTATTTTCTACTTAACTCGAGTTGTAGATCAGCTACAGTGCTGCTAAGCACACCTATCGCACTCAGAATCATCAGGCGCGTTCGCCTGTTGAATCCATGGGTCTGAACTCGGTCTGCTAGCCGAGCTAGGTCCGCAAACCTATTCGTATGATTCGAGTCAAACGTGTTGTCGATATTCTCTACTACTTAACTCGAGCTCTAGGGCAGCTACAGTGCTGGTAAGCACGCCTATCGCTTTCAGAATCATCAGTCGCGTTTGTCTGTTGAATCCAGAGCTCTGAACTCGCTCTGCTAGCCGAGCTAGGTCCGGAAACCTATTCGTATTATTCGAGTCAACTTGATACGCGTTGTCAGTATGCTCTACTTAACTCGAGCTGTAGGGCAGCTACAGTGCTGGTAAGCACAACTATCGCACTCAGAATCATCACGCGCGATCGCCTGTTGAATCCAGAGGTCTGAACTCGGCCTACTAGCTGAGCTAGGTCCGCAAACCTATTCGTATTATTCGAGTCATCTTGACAAACGCTCTCGGTTTTCTGTACTTAACTCGAGCTGTAGGGCAGCTACAGGGCTCATTGTCACTGACATCGATGGGGAATGATCAGTCGCGTTCGTCTATTGAACCGAGAACTCTGAACTCGGCCTGCTGCCCGAGCTAGGTTCGCGAAACTATTCGTATTCTTCGAATGACCTTGAGAAGTGCTCTCTGTCTTCTGCACGTAACTCGTGTTTGGAGAGAGCTGCAGTGCTGCGGGTCACATATATCGATCTGCACACATCAGGGGCGTTTGTCGGTCGATTCCAGAGCTCGGAACTCGGTCTGCTGCTCGAACTAGGCCCGCAAAACTATTCTATTATTCGAGTCGATACTGTCGGTTTTCTGCACTTAACTCGGGCTGTAGGGGGGCTGCAGGGCTGGGAATCACATGAGTGGATTCGCAGACATCAGACGCGCCCGCCTGTCGCATTCAGCGGTCTGAACTCGGTTTGATACTCGAACTGGGTTGCGAAAGTCTTTGTTTTTTGTTAGCGTTATCTTGAGAGGTCTGAAATCGGTTGGGCTGAAAAACTAGTCGTTCTTTGGAGTTTTTTCCCACGCTAGATATTTTCAGGAAGCTCGTCCCCCGGCGGTAAGAAAGGTTGACGGTTTACCGCCGGCGCCCAGTAATCCCGGCGCGCTGGAGAGCTAGTTGGCTCGAAAAAAAAGAACTGAACTTTTCACAACTTTTGGTCGGTTGAAAATTTTGTTCTCGAAATTTGACAATTCGTTTGTGCTCTAGTATTTTTTCCCGTGATATTCGATCTTATTCCCGCTCGCCATCTTGATCTCAGCTCGATCGGGTAACTTTGAAGGCCAAAAAGCACACTGGCGGGATCGGCCGTTTCGAGTCAACTTGATACGCGTTGTCGGTATTTTGTACTTAACTCGAGCTGTAGGACAGCTACAGTAAGCACAGCTAATCGATGTAGAATGATTAGGTGCGTTCGCCTGTTGAATTCAGAGCTTGAATTCGGTTTGCTGGCCGAGCTAGGTCCGCAAACCTATTCGTATTATTCAAGTCATCTTGATTCGCACTGTCGGTATTCTGAACTTAACTCGAGATATAGGACAGCTACAGAGCTGGTAAGCACGCCTCATCGACTCAGAATCATCAGGCGCGTTCGGCTGTTCCAACCAGAGGTCTGAACTCGGTCTGCTAGCCGAGCCAGGTCCGCAAACCTATTCGTATTATTCGAATCATCTTGATAGGCGCTCTCGGTTTCCTGTACTTAACTCGAGCTATAGGACAGCTACAGGGCTGATAGTTACAGAAACCGATTCAGAATCATCAGTCGCGTTTGTCTGTCGAATCCAGAGCTCTGAACTCGGTCTGCTGCGCGATCCAGAATCACGAAACTGTTCGTATTCTTCCAGTCATCTTGAGAGCTACTGTCGGCGTTCTGCACTTAACTCGGGCTGTAGGGAGGCTGCAGGGCGGGTAATCACAGGAATCGATTCGGAGACATCAGACGCGTCCGTATGTCGCATTCAGAGGTCTGAACTCGGTCTGATACTCGAGTTGGGCTGAACAACTATTCGTTCTCTGCAATTTTTTTTCGACATTATATGTTGTCAGGAAGCTCTACGAGTCCCCCGGCGGTAACAAAGGTTGCCAATTTAGGACGGAACGTGTGGAAATGGGTGTATAGGGAGGGCAATACTCGTGCTGATGAATTAACGTGGACCGCGCGGAGAGGTGAATGTTACGAATATTATGACACTTGTTTTCTTCAGGAAGTGAAAGATTGTAAAGTTGTGATCTCGGGGATCAAAGGAGGCTTTGATGGTGGGAGATCGATTCTTGGAGTAGGCTGTGGCTGGTATCTGGATTGCTATGTGTATAGTGCTCTCCCCTCTTCTCCTTACTATAATCAGACTGGCTGGCGCCAGAATGTAGGTCTCAAAAGCTTCCTTCTCCCAGCACAATGCACAATCACAGAGGCTGAGTTAGAAGCTGCCCGAGAGCTCCTTGCAGGAGTGGTGCATATCCTGAGTTTGTCAGGATATCCCCTGTAGGACTGGGTCTGGGGCTCCTAAGGAGCTTAACCCTGCCAGGACCCGCCTAGAACGCCTAGAACAAAGGTTGACGGTTTACCGCCGGCGCCCAGTTGGTCGACCCGACCAGAAAGGACAATGTTTACTTTTTGGATGGTTTTGCTAAGATTTGAATGATATTTGACAATTTATTTTGAGCAAGCAGATTTTTACTCTGAGCATTGACATATAAACTTTGTTCCCTGAGCAGCTCAGCCCTCTAGTGCCATTTTTAGTGCCAGTTCACTTGGAGCAACCGACTTCATGTTGACTCCGAAAAATGTCAACTTGAAGTTTTTGTAGAAAAGCTCCCAGAAGCTCTCGCTTTGATCCTGAGCTTCTCACGGATGCAAGGAGCTCTACGAGGTTCCCGGCGGTGACCAGGTTGACGGTTCACCGCCGGCGCCAGTTGGCCCAGCCGGCCGAGGCGGACAATGTGATAACTTTTGGTTGGTTTTGCGAAAATTTGAAGATATTGGACCATTTATTTTGAAAAAGCAAATTTTTACGCCGAGCATTGGCATATAAACTCCTCTCTGACAGCAGCTCAGCTCTCGCGATGCATTTTTGCATGAGTTGACTTCCAGGAACTGAGCGAATATGAACATTGAAAACATCGAATCTGAAGATTTTCGAAAAATCTCAATTTTTTGATTCTGTGTCGATTCTCTGCACTCTTACCAGTGAGAGGAGCTCTACGAGGTTCCCGGCGGTGACCAGGTTGACGGTTCACCGCCGGCGCCAGTTCGGGCGCAGGGTGGAGCTAGTTAGCGATCCCGACCAAAAGAGACAATGTGACGACTTGGGGTTGGTTTTTCGATCTTTTTGCAAAATTTGAAAATTCGTTTTGAGAATTGGTATTTTTCCCACCAGTAGTGGATTATGCCGCGCCTGTCAGTAAAATTTTCTGGTCTATAGGTGCAGTATTACTATCAAAACACTGAGGGGAACCGACGTTGAATGAAAACAGAAAAACGTGATTTTTCGAGTTCTTTGTTCCTCGCTCCAGAAGCTTTCTCCATGTATTCCGACGCTCGCCGTGCAAGAAAAGAGCTCTACGAGGTTTCCGGCGTTAACCAGGTTGACGGTTTACCGCCGGCTCCCAGTTCGAAAACGCTGGCAGGCTAGTTGGCTCGAAAAATCTCGACTGAACTTTTCAGAACTTTTGGTCGGTTCAAAATGACTCGTAGAGCTTCCCTAAGCTAGTTGCTGGAAGCTAAAGAGTAATTCCGGCGCGCTGGAGAGCTAGTTGGCAAGAAAAATCTCGACGGAACTTTTGGTGACTTTTGATCGGTTGAATTTTTTTCTCGAAATTCAACAATTCGTTAGAGCTCTAGTATTTTGTCCCGTGATATTCGATCTCATTCCCGCTCTCCATCTTGATCTCAGCTCGATCGGGTGAATATTACTATCGAACAGCACTCTGGCGGGATCGGCCGTTTCGAGTCATCTTGATACGCTCTGCCGTTTTTTCTGAACATAACTCGAGCTTTATTTAGGCTAGCCGCAGAGGTGGTCAGCACATATAATCGATGTAGGATAATTAGGCGCGTTCGCCTGTTGCTTCCAGATGAGTGAACTTGGTCTGTGAGCCGAGCTAGGTCCCCAAACCTGTTCGTATTATTTGAGTCATCTTGACAGAAGCTCTGGGTTTTCTGTACTTAACTCGAGCTCTAGGACAGCTACAGAGCTGATATTTACATACAATGATTCAGAATCGTCAGTTGCGTTTGTATGTCGAATCCAGAGCCCTGTACTCGATCTGCTGTCCGATCTAGAATTGCCAAATTATTCGTATTGGTCGAGTCATCTTGAGAAGTGCTCTCGGTTTTATTCACTCAACTCGCGCTCAGAGGGGGCTACAGTGCTGGTTGTCAGAGGAACCGATTCGAAGAGATCATGCGCGTCTGCCTGTCGAATCCAGTGCTCGGAACTTGGTCTGTTGCCCGAACTAGGTCCGCGAAGCTATTCTATTGTTCGAGCCATGCTGAGAGATGTTGTCGGTTTTCTGCACTTAACTCGGGCTGTAGGGGGGCTCCAGGGCTGGTAATGACAGGAGTCGATTCGCAGACATCACACGCGTCCGCCTGTCGTATTCAGAGGTCAAAAAACATTCACTATAAGTCGGGATGTTGGTAGGTGCTGTCGGTTTTCTCAACTTAAGCCGAGCTAGGAAGCTCTACGAGTTCCTCGGCGGTAACCAAGGTTGACGGTTTACCGCCGGCGCCCAGTTTTGTTCTCGAAGTTTCACAATTCGTTTGAGCTCTAGTATTTTTTCCTGTGATATTCGATCTTATTCCCGCTCGCCATCTTGATATCAGCTCGATCGGGTGGGTATTACTATCGAAAAGCGTCATGGCGGGATCGGCCGTTTTGAGTCATCTTGTCACGCGGTGTCGGTTTTCTCAAGATAACTCGAGCTTCAGGACATCTAAAGAGCTGGTAAACACAGCTAATCGATCCAGAATGATCAGGCGCGTTCGCCTGTTGAAGCGAGGGGTCTGAATTCGGTCTGCTAGCCGAGCTAGGTGCGCAAACCTATTCGTATTATTCGAGTCATCTTGACAAGCGCTCTCGGTTTTCTGTACTTAACTCGAGCTACAGGCCAGCTAAAGAGCTGATACGTAAAGAATCTGATTCAGAATCATCAGTGGCCGTTGTCCGTTGTATCCAGAGCTCTGATCTCGGTCTGCTGCCCGATCTAGAATCGCAAAACTATTCGTACTGTTCGAGTCGCTTGCGAGATGCTCTCGCTTCTCTGCACTTAACTCGGGCTGTAGGGGGGCTGCATGGCTGGTAATCACTGGAATCGATTCGGAGACATCAGGCGCGTTCGCCTGCGGAATCCAGAGCTTCGAACTCGGTCTGTTGCCCGAACTAGGTCCGCGAAACTATTCGTATTGTTCGAGTCATCCTGAGAGGTGCTGTTGGTTTCCTGCGCTTAACTCGGCAGCAGGGGGGCTGCAGGGCTGGTAACACAGGCATCGATTCAGAGACATCAGACGCGTCTGCCTGTCGCATGGAGAGCTGTAGGAGAGACACAGAGCTCGTACAGAAGACAATCTAGAAGCATCGGGGGCGTTGCATCCGAAAGGTCTCAAATTGCCTGGGCTGAAAAAATATTTTTTCTGTGTAATTTCTTTAGACATTATATGTTGTCAGGAAGCTCTACGAGCCCCCCGGCGGTAAGAAAGGTTGACGGTTTACCGCCGGCGCCCAGTTGGCCCAGCCGGCCGAGACGGACAATGTGGCAACTTTTGGGTGGTTTTGCAATTTTTTGAAAGATATTTGACAATTCATTTTGAGTAAGCAGATTTTTACTCCGAGCATTGAGATATAAACTTTGTTCCATGAGCAGCTCAGCCCTCTGGAGTCATTTTCAGTACCAGTTCACTTGAAAGAGCCGACTTCATGTTGACTCCGAAAAATCTCAACTAAGTTTTTGTAGAAAAGCTCCCAGAAGCTCCCGCTTTGATGCTGAGCTTTCTCACGGATGCAAGGAGCTCTACGAGGTTCCCGGCGGTGACCAGATTGACGGTTCACCGCCGGCGCCAGTTGCTTTCGCTCTCCAGTCTCTCCGGGTTTTCGACGCTACCAAGTCAGCTCGTCTAACTCTTCGACATCGATGAGCTAGAGGGATTCCGGCGCGGGGTGGAGCTAGTACCTCGTGGAGTTCTTCGTTATCGATGAGCTAAAGGAATTCCGGCGCGGGCTGGAGCTAGTTACCCGACCCGACCAGAAGAGACAATGTGACAATTTTTTCCCGGAGAGCTCGCTGAGAGCTAAAGGGTTTTAGACTAGAAGCGGGACGGTGGTGGTGCCCGCCAGCAGCCCATCTTCGCCGGTCCACAGTCCTGGCAGCAACTCGCCCGTCCCGGCAGCGGGTCCGGAAGAGCTTCGCGTATGCGTTCACGCGTGCCGACGCGCGTGCAAGCGTTCTTGGCAGCGCTTCACAAGCTTTCTGGGGAGCCCCCGGGAGCTTTCCAAGGAGGATCTTCTGTACCTCGTGAAGCTCTGCGGCATCGATGAGCTAGAGGACTTCTAGCGCGGGGTGGAGCTAGTTCCCCGAAAGCTCGCCGAGAGCTCAAGGATTGAGAAGCAGAAGCCGGACGGTGGTGGTGCCCGCCAGGAGCTCCTCCACGGCGGTCCTCACAGAAACTCCAGCAGCCCGCCCGATCTAGAATCGCGAAACGTAGAGCTTCCCTAAGCTAGTTACTGGAAGCTTAAGAGAAATTCCGGCGCGCTGGAGAGCTAGTAACTCGTAGAGCTTCCCTTAGCAAGTACCTCGTAGAGCTCTTCGGCAAAGAGCGAAGAGGAATTCGGGCGCAGGATGGAGCTAGTTGGCCGGCCCGACGCAAAGAGAGAATGTGGTAACCTGGGGTCGGTGTTTTTCACTTTATGCACAATTTTGAAGTTCGTTTTCAGAAGTGAGATTTTTATTCCCTGTAGTATGCTATGGCGCACCTGCTGGTAAATTTTTCATGGCTCTAGGTCCAGTACTAATATCAAAACACTTGGTGGAATCCGCTGTTTGAAAACCGAAAAATCGTAATTTTTCGAATTTTCCGGCTCTCGCCTCAGAACCTTCACGTGCTCGGAGGAGCGCTGTGTAAGAAGAGAGCCCTACGAGGTGCCGGGCGGTAACTTGGTTGACGGTTTACCACCGGTTCCCAGTTATTGCTGGAAGCTGTAGAGTAATTCCGGGGCGCTGGAGAGCTAGTTGGCAAGAGAAATCTCGACGGACCCTTTCGTGACTTTTCGTCGGTTTAACATTTTGTTCTCGAAATTCAACAATTCGTTTGAGCTCTAATATTGTTTCCCGTGATATTCGATCTTATTCCCGCTTGCCATCTTGATCTCAGCTCGATCGGATACCTTTTACTGCCAAAAAGCACTCCGGCTGTTTCGAGTCATCATGATACGCGCTGTCGGTTTTCTCAAGATAACTCGAGCTTGAGGACAGCTACATGGTAAGCACAGCTAATCGATTCAGAATCATTACGCGCGTTTGCCTGTTGAATCTAGAGGTCTGAACTCGGTCTGCTAGCCGAGCTAGGTCCGCAAACCTATTCCTATTATTCGAGTCATCGTAGCAGACACTCTCGCTTTTCTGTACTTAACTGGAGCTGTAGGGCAGTTACAGAGCTCATAGTGCTACAGTGCTGTTGGTCACAGAAATCGATTTAGAGACATCAGGCGCGTCCGTCTGTCGAACCGAGAGCTCGAACTCGGTCTGCTGCTCGAACTAGCTTCGCGAAACTATTGTATTATTTAAATCATCCTGAGAGCTGCTGTCGGTTTCTGCACTTAACTCGGGCTGTAGGGGGGCTGCAGGGCTGTAATCACAGGAGTCGATTCGCAGACATCAGACGCGTCCGCCTGCCGCATTCAGAGGTCTGAACTCGGTTTTCACACTCGAGCTGGGTTCCAAACTGTTCGTTTTTTTTTGCCAGAGTCATCTTGAGAGGTCTGGCTTGGGCTGAAATTCTCTGGAATTTTTTCCATATTATATACTGTCAGGAAGCTCTACGAGTCCCCCGGCGGTAACAAAGGTTGACGGTTTACCGCCGGCGCCCAGTAATTCCGGGGCGCTGTAGAGCTAGTTGGCAAGAAAAATCTCGACGGACCTTTTGGTGACTTTTGGTCGGTTGAAAATTTTGTTCTCAAAATTCAACAATTCGTTTGAGCTGTAGTATTTTTCCCGTGATATTCGATCTTATTCCCGCTCGCCATCTTGATCTCAGCTCGATCGGGTACCTTTTACTGCCAAAAAGCACTCCGGCGGGATCGGCCGTTTCGAGTCATCTGGATACGCACTGTCGGTTTTCTGAACATAACTCGAGCTTCAGGACAGCTACAGAGCTGGTAAGGACAGCTAATCGATCCAGAATGATTAGGCGCGTTCGCCTGTTGAATCCAGAGGTCTGAACTCGTTCTGCTAGTCGAGCTAGGTCCGCAAACCTGTTCGTATTATTCGAGTTATCGTAGCAGACGCTCTCGGTTTTCTGTACTTAACTAGAGCTGTAGAGCAGATACAGAGCTCATAGTCACAGAAATCGATTGGGAATTATCAGGCGCGTTCGTCTGTTCAATCGAGAGCTCTGAACTCGGCCAGCTGCCCGAGCTAGGTCCGCAAAACTATTCGTATTGTTCGAGTCATCTTGAGAAGTGCTCTTGGTTTTCTGCACTTAACTCGTGCTGGGGGAGGGTTACAGTGCTGGTGGGTCACAGAAATCGTTTTCTGTGACATCAGGCGCGTCCGTCTGTCGAACCGAGAGCTCGGAACTCGGTCTGCTGCTGAACTGGCTTCACGAAACTATTGTATTGTTCAAGTCATCCTGAGAGCTGCTCTCGGTTTCTGCACTTAACTCGGGGTGTAGGGGGGCTGCAGGGCTTGTAATAACAGGAGTTGATTCACAGACATCAGACGCGTCCGCCTGTCGCATTCAGAGGTCTGAACTCGATTTGACACTCGAGCTGGGTTCCAAACTGTTCGTTTTTTTGGCCAGAGTCATCTTGAGCGGTCTGGCTTGGGCAGAAATTCTCTTGATTTTTTTTCCACATTATATACTGTCAGGAAGCTCTACAAGTCCCCCGGCAGGTCGGGGCAGGATGCTGTCCTCGGGGAGCCTGTCGGGCAGACCCTGAAGGCTGATCAGGATGTTGATCATGAGATATCTTGTTATCACAGGTCCAGTGTTGATCATGGCGCCTCTGATTCTCATGTTGGGAGCTCGTCATCTAGGCGAGTCCAGTTTGATGATCGGTCTTCAGTGGTTTCTTATGAGATACCCCTTCAAGCAAGGCTGAGACCCATATCGAGGAGGCCGAAGAAGAAAACTATGACTTGCAGGTCGGGGCATGATGCTGTCCTTGGGGAGCCTGTAGGGCAGACCCTAAAGACTCAGCGTGTTGATCATGAAGTTGCGCACGTGGGTTCGCACGTTCCTGTTCCTGCTCAGACGGCAGCTGATGTGAAGATGTCGGAGTTGGAGAAGGATAACGAGGATAACATGCGGTGCTTACTACTTCAGACGATGCATAAGATGGATGACAATACTGAGAGGATCCAGGACGCCATAGTAGTTCAGGGTAGTAAAATCGATAATGTTCAGACCCAGGTACAGAAGCAGGGTGTTGCAATTTCCAATTTGGAGGCTAGACGAAATCAACTTGAGGCCTCCGTCCAGAGACTTCAGGGACTGGTGCGATCAGGTTCTGTGGCGAGTGCTGCGTCTACGAGGCCTGTGTCTACGAGACCTGCTAATACTATGCATTGCACCTGAGTATCTGCTGCCTGCCGCCGCCTCTCTTTGTTGCTTGCTTGTATTGTGTCACGTGCTTATTCAGTGAGACGGATTCAGAGACAGGTTTCATTCATTTTCTTGATTGTTTCGACGTGCTTGTTGATTGAGAATTACGGTTGCCTCAAAGAGGTTCGATTGTATTTGATCTCATTAATTTATTCTTCTTTTGACGATGAGCATACGTCTCTTGTCATGCCGCGGGTTGTCGTCCGCCCTTTACTGCTTCCGACTAGGCTGGAAAGCCTGCACAGTCGACCGCAAAGTCCGCAAAAAGAAAGGTTGACGGTTTACCGCCGGCGCCCAGTTGGCAAGAAAAATCTCGACGGAACTTTTGGTGACTTTTGGTCGGTTGAAAATTTGGTTCTCGAAATTCAACAATTCGTTTGAGCTCTAGTATTTTTCCCGTGATATTCGATCTTGTTCCCGCTCGCCATCTTGATCTCAGCTCGATCGGGTGAATATTACTATCGAAAAGCACTGTGGCGGGATCGGCCGTTTTGAGTCATCTTGATACGGGCTGACGGTTTTTTGCACATAACTCGAGCTATAGGACAGCTACAGATCTGGTAAGCACAGCTAATCGATGCAGAATGATTAGGCGCGTTCGCCTGTTGTATCCAGAGGTCTGAACTCGGTCTGTTAGCCGAGCTAGGTCCGCAAACCTATTCGTATTATTCGAGTCATCTTGACAGGAACTCTCGGTTTTCTGTACTTAACTCGAGCTGTAGGACAGCTACAGAGCTGATATTGACAGAAACCGATTCAGAATCATCAGTTGCGTTTGTCTATCGAACCGAAAGCTCTGAACTCGGTCTGCTGCCCGATCTAGAATCGCGAAACTGTTCGTATTGGTCGAATCATCTTGAGAAGTGCTCTCGGTTTTCTTTAGTCAACTCGCGCTGAAGGGCTGTTGGTCGCAGGAATCGATTTGAAGACATCAGGCGCGTCCGCCTATCGAATCCAGAGCTCAGAACTCGGTCTGCTGCCCGAATTAGGTCTGCGAAACTACTGTATTGTTCGGGTCATCCTGAGAGACGCTGTTGGTTTTCTGCACTTAACTCGGGCTGTAGTGGGGCTGCAGGGCTGGTAATGACAGGAGTCGATTCGCAGAGATCAGACGCGTCCGCCTGTCGCATTCAGAGATCAAAAAATATTCACTATGAGTCGGAATGTTGGTAGGTGCTGTCGGTTTTCTTAACTTATGTCGAGCTGGGAAGCTCTACGAGTCTCCCGGCGGTAACCAAGGTTGACTCGCTCCTCGTGGTTAGCTGGGGTACGGGACGGTGGCGTGCAGATAATAGATCATATGCTGATAGAATATCGAAGATAATCAATACGCTTGATGGGCTTTGTAGCTGCTATAATATACGACCTCCAGCGGCGGGGATGGATCTTGTTCGTCATGATTTTCGGGAGTGGAATACTCGAACCGACGTCCTTACACACCGGGCCCGAGAGGGCCAGATATTTAGTTCAGAATGTAGTCCGTTTACACATGATTATGAGACAGAATTTTACGTTGCTGCTGCTATTCGGGCTGGTTTCGATGGCGGCGTGTCGTCTGAGGGATGTGGGTGCGGTTGCTGGATAGACATAGGCCTCAAACCACGGTTTTGGGATCGACGGGACCCCGCTCAGCTGATATGGAAGTCAGTTTTTGAGAGGGCTTGGCTTATTTGTCCAACTACAACTGTTACTGATACAGAACTCAGTGCTTTGGAGTGCATCGTGACTGCGCTCCCACAGGCAGCTCTATGGTTACCACAGACTTGATAGTTGCAGTTTCTCAATTCGTTGTTTCTTTCCCTGACTATTATATACTCAGCTTCGCTGAGAGTTCTCCATTTCTCTTGCATGATTAGTTGACTGCATTTTGATTCATTTCTGTGTGCGTTTTGCTCTTTCGCTCATATTTGTGATTGATGATTCATCGCAGCTTCGCTGCTTCTGGGTTGTCTTGACTTTATGTTCGAATAAGAGCTTTCGCTTCCTGAAGACACCTGACCTCGTGCTTGCTCGTGGCCCTAGGGCCAGTAGGAGCCTCGCAAAGCCGCAAAAACCAAGGTTGACGGTTTACCGCCGGCGCCCAGTTGGCAAGAAAAATCTCGACGGAACTTTTGATGACTTTTGGTCGGTTGAAAATTTTGTTCTCGAAATTCAACCATTCGTTTGAGCCCTAGTATTTTTTCCCGTGATATTCGATCTTATTCCCGCTCGCCATCTTGATCTCAGCTCGATCGGGTGGATATTACTATCGAAAAGCACTGTGGCGGGATCGGCCGTTTCGAGTCATCTTGATACGCGCAGACGGTTTTTTGAACATAACTCGAGCTCTAGGACCGCTACAGAGCTGGTAAGCACAGCTAATCGATGCAGAATGATCAGGCGCGTTCGCCTGTTGAATCTAGAGGTCTGAACTCGGTCTGTTAGCCCAGCTAGGTCCGCAAACCTATTCGTATTAGTCGAGTCATCTTGACAGAAACTCTGGGTTTTCTGTACCTAACTCGAGCTGTAGGACAGCTACAGATCTGCTATTCACAGAAACCGATTCCAAATCATCAGTTGCGTTTGTCTGTCGAATCCAGAGCTCTGAACTCGGTGTGCTGCCCGATCTAGAAGCGCGAAACTAGTCGTATTGGTCGAGTCATCTTGAGGAGTCCTCTCGGTTTTCTTCACTTGGCTCGCGGTCAGGGGGGGGTACAGTGCTGGTGGTCACAGGAATCGATTTGAAGACATCAAGCGCGTCCGCCTGTCGAATCGAGAGCTCGGAATTGGATCTGCTGCCCGAATTAGGTCTGCGAAACTACTGCATTGTTCGAGTGATCCTGAGAGCTGCTGTCGGTTTTCTGCACTCAACTCGGGCTGTAGGGGGGCTGCAGGGCTAGATATCACAGGAGTCGATTCGCAGGAATCAGACGCGCCTGCCTGTCGCATTCAGAGGTCAACAAATATTCACTATGAGTCGGAGTGTTGGTAGGTGCTGTCGGTTTTCTCAACTTAAGTCGAGCTAGGAAGCTCTACGAGTTCCCCGGCGGTTACCAAGGTTGACGGTTTACCGCCGGCGCCCAGTTGGCTCGAAAAATCTCGACTGAACTTTTCACAACTTTGGCTCGGTTGAAAATTATGTTCTCGAAATCTGACCGTTCGTTAGAGCTCTAGTATTTTTTCCCGTGATATTCGATCTTATTCCCGCTCGCCATCTTGATCTCAGCTCGATCGGGTGAATATTACTATCGAAAAGCACTGTGGCGGGATCGGCCGTTTTGAGTCATCTTGATACGCGCTGACGGTTTTCTGAACATAACTCGAGCTTCAGGTCAGCTATAGAGCTGGTAAGCACAGCTAGTCGATGTAGAATGATTAGGCGTGTTCGCCTGTTGAATCCAGAGGTCTGACCTCGGTCTGTTCGCCGAGCTAGGTCCGCAAACCTATTCGCATTGTTCGAGTCATCTTGACAGAAACTCTCGGGTTTCTGTACTTAACTCGAGCTGTAGGACAGCTACAGAGCTGATGTGTACAGAAAGCGATTCAGAATCATCAGTTGCGTTTGTCTGTCGAATCCAGAGCTCTGAACTCGGTAGCGAAACTATTCGTATTGTTCGAGTCATCTTGAGAACTACTCTCGGTTTTCTTCGCTGAACTCGCGCTGAGGGGCCTACAGTGCTTGTGTTCGCAGGAATCGATTTGAAGACATCAGGCGCGTCCGCCTGTCGAATCCAGAGCTCGGAACTGGGTCTGCTGCCCGAATTAGGTCTGCGAAACTGTATTGTTCGAGTATCCTGAGAGGTGCTGTCAGTTTTCTGCACTTAACTCGGGCTTTAGGGTGGTTGCAGGGCTGGTAATGACAGGAGTCGATTCGCAGACATCAGACGCGTCCGCTCGTCGCATTCAGAGGTCTAAACATCTTCACTATCAGTCGCAATGTTGGTAGGTGCTGTCGGTTTTCTCAACTTAAGTCGAGATAGGAAGCTCTACGAGTCTCCCGGCGGTAACCAAGGTTGACGGTTTACCGCTGGCGCCCAGTTGGCTCGACAAATCTCGACTGAACTTTTCACAACTTTGGCTCGGTTGAAAATTTTGTTCTCGAAATATGACCATTCGTTTGAGCTCTAGTATTTTTTCCCGTGATGTTCGATCTTATTCCCGCTCGCCATCTTGATCTCAGCTCGATCGGGTGAATATTACAATCGAAAAGCACTGTGGCGGGATCGGCCGTTTCGAGTCATCTTGTCACGCGCTGTCGGTTTTCTGAGGATAACTCGAGCTTCAGGACAGCTACGGAGCTGGTAAGCACAGCTAATCGATGTAGAATGATTTGGCGCGTTCGCCTGTTGAATCCAGAGGTCTGAACTCGGTCTGTTAGCCGAGCTAGGTCCGCAAACCTATTCGTATCATTCGAGTCATCTTGACAGGAACTCTCGGTTTTCTGTACTTAACTCGAGCTGTAGGACAGCTACAGAGCTGATATTTACAGAAACCGATTCGTCATCATCAGTTGCGTTTGTCTGTCGAATCCAGAGCTCTGAACTCGGTCTGCTGCCCGATCTAGAATCGCGAAACTATTCGAGTCATCTTGAGAAGTGCTCTCGGTTTTCTTCACTCAACTCGCGCTGAGGGGGGCTACAGTGCTGGTGGTCACATAAATCGATTTGAAGACATCAGACGCGTCCGCCTGTCGGATCCAGAGCTCGGAACTCGGTCTGCTGCCCGAATTGACTCTGCGAAACTACTGCATTGTTCGAGTGATCCTGAGAGCTGCTGTCGGTTTTCTGCAGTTAACTCGGGCTCTTGCGGGGCTGCAGGGCTGGTAATGACAGCTGTCGATTCGCAGACATCAGACGCGTCCGTCTGTCGCATTCAGAGGTCAAAAAATGTTCACTATAAGTCGGAATGTTGGTAGGTGCTGTCGGTTTTCTGAACTTAAGTCGAGCTAGGAAGCTCTACGAGTCTCCCGGCGGTAACCAAGGTTGACGGTTTACCGCCGGCGCCCAGTGACTCGTAGAGCTTTCCTGCTGGAAGCTTAAGAGTAATTCTGGCGCGCTGGAGAGCTAGTTAACAAGAAAAATATCGACGGAACTTTTCGTGACTTTTAGTTCGTTTGCAATTTTGTTTTCGTATTTTTTGCCGTAATATTCGATCTCTTTCCCGTTTGCCATCTTGATCTCAGCTCGATCGGGTGAATATTACTATCGAAAAGCACTGTGGCGGGATCGGCCGTTTCGAGTCATCTTGATACGCGATGACGGTTTTCAGAACATAACTCGAGCTTCAGGACAGCTACAGAGCTGGTAAGCACAGCTAATTGATGTAGATTGATTAGGCGTGTTCGTCTGTTGAAACCAGAGGTCTGAACTCGGTCTGTTAGCCGAGCTAAGTTCGCACACCTATTCGTATTATTCGAGTCATCTTGACAGGAACTCTTGGTTTTCTGTACTTAACTCGAGCTGTAGTACAGCTACAGAGCTGATATTTACAGAAACGGATTCAGAGCTCTGAACTCGCTGCCCGATCTATAATCGCGAACTATTCGTATGGTCGAGTCATCTTGAGAAGTGCTCTCGGTTTTCTTTACTCAACTCGCGCTGAGGGGGGCTAGAGTGCTGGTGGTCACAGGATCGATTTGACGAGATCAGGCGCGTCCGCTTGTCGAATGCACAGCTCGGAACTCGGTCTGCTGCCCGAACTAGGTCCGCGAATCTATTGTATTGTTCGAGTCATTCTGAGAGGTGCTGTCGGTTTTCTGCACTTAACTCGGGCTTTAGTGGGGCTGCAGGGCTGGTAATGACAGAAGTAGATTCGCAGACACCAGACGCGTCTGCCTGCCGCATTCAAAGGTAAAAATATATTCACTATGAGTCGGAATGTTGGTAGGTGCTGTCGGTTTCTCAACTTAAGTCGAGCTAGGGAGCTCTACGAGTCTCCCGGCGGTAACCAAGATTGACGGTTTACCGCCGGCGCCCAGTAATTCTGGGGCGCTGGAGAGCTAGTTGGCAAGAAAAATCTCGACGGACCTTTTGGTGACTTAGGTCGGTTGAAAATTTCGGTCTCGAAATTCAGCAATTCGTTCGAGCTCTAGTACTTGTTCCCGTGATATTCGATCTTATTCCCCTTCTCCGTCTGAATCTCAGCTCGATCGGGTACCTTTTACTGTCAAAAAGCACTCTGGCGAGATCGGCTGTTTCGAGTCATCTTGCTACGGGCTGTTGGTATATTAGACTTAACTCGAGCTTAAGGACAGCTACAGAGCTGGTAAGCACAGCTAATCGATTCAGAACGATGAGGCGCGTTCGCCTGTCGAACCCAGAGGTGCGAACTCGGTCTGCTAGCCGAGCTAGGTCCGCAAACCTATTTGTAATATTCGAGTCATCTTGACAGATGCTCTCGATTTTCTCTACTTAACTCGAGCTACAGGACAGTTCTAGAGCTGATAGGTACAGAATCTGATTCAGAATCATCAGCGGCCGTTGTCTGTTGAATCCAGAGCTCTGAACTCGGTCTGCTGCCGTATACAGAATCGCGAAACTATTCGTATTGTTCGAGTTATCTTGAGAGATGCTGTTGGTTCTCTGCACTTAACTCGGGCTCTAGGGGGGCTGCGTGGCTGGCAATCACTGGGATCGATTTGGAGACATCAGGCGCGTCCGCCTTTGTTTGAGTCGTTCTGAGAGGTGCGGTCAGTTTCGTGCACTTAACTCGGGTTGTAGGGGGGCTGCTGGGCTGGTAATTGCAGGAATCGATTCAGAGACATCAGATGCATCCGCCTGTCGCATGCAGAGGTCTGAACTTGGTCTGATATTCGAGGTAGGTTTGCCCAACTATTCGTATTGTTCGAGTCATTCCGAGAGGTGCTGTCGATTTACGCACGTAATTCGGGCTGTATGAGAGCTACAGAGCTCGTACAGAAGACAATCGAGAAGCATCGGGGGCGTTCGGCTGTTGCATGCGAGAGGTTTCACATTGCTTGGATTGGAAAATGTGTTGTCAGGAAGCTCTACGAGTCCCCCGGCAGTAACAAAGTTTGACGGTTTACCGCCGGCGCCCAGTTTTTGCCAATTAGCCCCCCAGCGCGCCGGAATTACTGGGGGCCGGCGGTAAACTGTCAACCAGGTTACCGCCGGAAGCCTCGTAGAGCTCTCTTCTCGCGCGGCGCTGCTCTGAACACAAGCTTTCTCAAGCGTGCGCCCAAAAACTCGAAAAACACGTTTTCCGGTTTTCATACAGAGTCGGTTCTTCCGAGTGTCTGGATAGTAATACTACAGCTACGGACCTCAGAATCTAACTGGCAAGCGCAGCATGACCCAATACAGGTGCGAAAAAATACCAGTTCTCAAAACAACTGTTCAAATCTCGCAGAATCTTCGCCCAACCGACCCAGAGTTCCCGCGTTGTCCGCCTGGGCCGGGTGGGCCAACTTGGAGCCGGCGGTAAACCGCCGGGAGACTCGTAGAGCTCTTTCCTTGCGCGGCGCTGATCGGAACACATGGAGCTCAAAAACTAGAAAAAACGTTTTAAGTGTTTTGATAGTCGTACTGCACCTACGCACCTGAGAACTTCGCTAGAAGACACGGGATAACCCCACTACAGGTGCGCAAACATACCGGTTCTCAAAACGAATTTCAAAATCTTTTACACTCTTCGAAAAACCAACCCCAGGTTGACACATTGTCCGCCCGGGCCGGGTCGGCCAACTGGGAGCCGATGGTAAGCCGTCAAGTTGGTGACCGCCGGGGGCCTCGTAGAGCTCTTTCCTTGCGCGGCGCTGATCGGAACGAATGGAAAGAGCTTCCTTACGCGTGAGCTAAATTAGCCTGGCGAAGGATCCAACCATATGCAGCTGCGAGTACCGCGCGGATATGAGACGAAGGAGGGGGCACGCAAATTAGGCCCCTCTTCTCATAGGCACCGCGCCACTGCATGGACGAGGCACAGGGCAGCGCGGGCAGGAGGTGGCGGGCGGAGGAGGAGAGCTCACTGGGGCGAGCCAACACATCAGTATCATCATCGCATCATGAGACCTGTTACTGGGCACGCAGGAAGAGGTGACGGAGACACCGTGTAGATGTCGAAGGCAGGTCAGCAGCGGCAGAAACGAGACGGGGAAGCGCGCGGTCAAGAAGCGATGGGAAGCAGGAGGAGCGAGAGACGAGGGGAGACGTTTTTGCCTCCAGACCGACAGCGAGCCGCGCAGAATGCAGCGCGCAGGCGGCGCCGCGCGAAAGTGCCTGGGAAGTCCTCGCCGACGCGGTCTGGTCATCCCGAGGGAATCCCATCGACGCGCGGGGGTTGTCCACTGCGACTCTGAGTCAACGGATAGCGCCCCCGTACTGCGTGGCGAGGCGTGCGAAAATGGCGCGATCTGGGTGAGATCCCCCGACAGGCGCCGGTCATCCCCTGGCGAGAAATCCCGACGACGAGCTGGGGTCATCCAAGCGTCAGCGACAACCAGCGCGCGCCGCTGGCTCGTGCGGGGCCGCTCCCCAGGTCAGGCCTCGGATGAACTCGCTGAAGCCCAGCTCTCTGGCGAGGGCCGTCGCCTCCCTCCTGCGCCGCTTCGTGCGCGCAGCAAAGTGCCCCAGCTGCTTCCGCAAGCCCTCCGGCGGCCCTGCCAGGAAGAACTCGATGAGCGGCGCCCGCATGAGCAGTAGATCCTCGTGGCGCGTGGCGCGCGAGAGCAGCGCGTAGAGCTCCAGCCACCAGTCGTCGTCCTCCTTCTTGCCGTTCCCGACCTCGTGGCGGCCGCAGTCCAGGACCACGCCTGGGCGGCGTCGGTCGAGGGAGCGGCGCGCGAGACAGCCGACGGCCCAGGGCGAGAGTCCACGGGGCCGAGAAGGTCCGGCTGCGGACCGCTCGCGTTCGAAGGGTTCGGCCGTAGACTGCCCGGTGGCGCCGTTCCCCCGCCCCGCCGCCTTCCCGCATGGTGCGCTCCTGGCACGCCACCGTGGTGATGCCCCTGCTGTGTGAAAACGGGAAGCCCGTCCGGGTGGCCTTGGAGGTGCGGAAGGTGAACGGCTCCGACGTGCGGGGCTCGATGAACGCCAGCGGGCCCGTGAGGCCCCCCGTGAGGCTGTCGTAGTGGCGGGCGGCATGCGAGGTCTGCCGCCGGGGCCTTCGGTGGAGCTCCCTATGGGGCCACGAAACGTGTGAGGGGTGTGCCGAAATGGGGTGGCGGCGGCATGCGAACGCAGCCATTTGGGCCTTCGGTGGAGCTCCCTGTGGGGCCGCGCAACGTGTGAGGGGTGTGCCAAAATGGGGTGGCGGCGGCGTGCGAACGCAGCCATTTGGGCCTTAGATGGAGCTCCCTATGGGGCCACGAAACGTGTGAGGGGTGTGCCAAAATGGGGTGGCGGCGGCATGCGGACGCAGCCATTTGGGCCTTCGGTGGAGCTCCCCATGGGGCCACGAAACGTGTAAGGGGTGTGCCAAATACGGGGTGGCGGCGGCATGCGGACGCAGCCATTTGGGCCTTAGATGGAGCTCCCTATGGGGCCACGAAACGTGTGAGGGGTGTGCCAAAATTGGGTGGCGGCGGCATGCGGACGCAGCCATTTGGGCCTTCGGTGGAGCTCCCTATGGGGCCACGAAACGTGTGAGGGGTGTGCCAAAATTGGGTGGCGGCGGCATGCGGACGCAGCCATTTGGGCCTTCGGTGGAGCTCCCTATGGGGCCACGAAACGTGTGAGGGGTGTGCCAAAATTGGGTGGCGGCGGCATGCGGACGCAGCCATTTGGGCCTTCGGTGGAGCTCCCTATGGGGCCACGAAACGTGTGAGGGGTGTGCCGATGATGATGATGATGATGATGATGATGATGATGGTGATGATGATGACCGACAACCACGATGTGGATGATGATGATGACGATACTCATGATGATGAGCATGATGAGGATGGTGATGATAATGGGAGGAGGGGGGAGGGGGCAGCGGGAGGAGGAACGCGGGGCACCGTCTCTTCAAAACGAGGACCCAACACCACAGGATGGTTGGGAACAATTCGAAAAACGCGTTTTTTCCGGTTTTCATCCAAAGGCGGTTGCTACAAGTGTTTTCATAGTAGTACTGCACCTACGGACCTGAGAATTTCATTAGAAGACGCGGCATAACCCACTACAGGTGCGAAAAATACCGGTTCTCAAAACGAATATCAAAATCAATCGCAATATTAGAAACCCGACCCCAGGTTGACACATTCTCCGCCCGGGCTGGGTCGGTCAACTGGGAGCCGGCGGTGAACCGTCAACCACCTTGCCGCCGGAAGCCTCGTAGAGCTCTTTCCTCGCACGGCGCTGCTCGGAACACATGGGGGGAGCTTTCTTACGCGTGAGTTGAAGAACTCGAAAAATTACGTTTTTCAGTTTTCACCCAAAGTCGGTTCCGCCAAGTGTTTTGATAGTAATATTGCATCTACGGACCTGAGAATTTCACAGCCACACGCGGCACAACCCACTACAGGTGCGAGAAATACTGGTTCTCAAAACGAATGTTCAAATTTCTCAGAATGTTGGCCCAACCGACCCAAAGTTCCCACATTGTCCGCCCGGGCCGGGTGGGTCAACTGGCGCCGGCGGTGAACCGTCAACCTGGTCACCGCCAGGAACCTCGTAGAGCTCCTTGCGAGCGTAAGAATGCTCAGAATCGAAGCAGAGAACTTCGCAGAAGATTTTCGTGAAATCTTCAATTTTGCATTTTTCATGTCGACATGAAGTTGGTTGCTCCAAGTGCTTTGATAGTAAATGGGCGCCTGCGGAGCTCATATTAAGACGCAGAGGCCTTCGTAGTTTTTCACGGGTGCGAAAAATCTGGTTTCTCAAAATGAATGGTCAAATATCTTTCAAATCTTAGCAAAATTGACCCAAAGTTGCCGCATTGTCCGCCCGGGCCTGTTTGGCCAACTGGGAGCCGGCGGTGAACCGTCAACCTTGGTTACCGCCGGGAACTCGTAAAGCTTCCTCGCGCAATGCGGGCGCGGCAATCTCGCATTGCGCGCGCGAGGGCGCGGTCTCACGGAAGAGGGCGTGGAGGAGAGGAAGGAGTGAGGGAAAAGCATCTCTGGAACAAAAAGTAGACATACCAGACCCCGTTGAGGCGTGTGGACACTTTGAGCTAGCGCGCCTGTTGATTTCCTTCCGATTGCTGCGCCGAACAGAATCAGCAGAGCATGAATAGGTGTTTGGCCGCAGCGCTGATAGCAGACCGAGGTCAGGCGTCTAGATGCTTAAACTAGCGCGCCTGAGTATTTCCTTCCGATTGCTCTGCTGAACAGGTCTGTAGCTCATCCGCAGCTCGAGTTAAGTCAAGGAAATCAATGCCATCTCTAAAGAAAAAATCAGAGTACGAATAGTTTTCGGCTCCAGAACTAGCGCGCCTGATGATTTCCTTCGGATTGCTGTGCCGAACAGCTCTGTAGCTCATCTGCAGCTGGACTCATGTCAAAACCCATCACCATCTCCAAAAAAAAAATCAGAGCACGAATAGTGTTTCGGCCCCAGCGCTGATAGCATGCCGAGTTCAAGCGTCTAGATACTTTGAGCTAGCGCGCCTGATGATGTCCTTCCGATTGATGTGCCGAACAGCTCTGTAGCTCATCTGCAGCGCGAGTTGAGTCAAGAAAACCATGACCATTTCCAAACAATTTGCAGAGCACGAGTAGTTTTTCATCCCCAGTGCTGATAGCAGACTCATTCCAGGCGTGTAGATACTTTCAACTAGCGCGCCTGATGATTCGCTTCCAATTCTTGTGCCAAACAGCTCTGTGGCCCATCTGCAGCTCGACTTGAGGCAAGAAAACCATCTGTAGCTCATCTACAGCTCGAGTTAAGTCAAGAAACTTATCATCATTTGCAAAAAAACAAACAACAAGAAACAGTAGAATATGAATAGTTTTGCGGACCTAGCTCGAGTAGCAGACCGAGTTCAGACGTCTGGATACTTCAGTCGAACGCGCCTGACGATTCTAGATCGATTTCGTGTGCCTACCAGCTCTGTAGCTATCCTAGAACTCGAGTTCAGTTAGGAAAACCGACAGCACCTGTCAAGATGACTCGAAACAGCCGATCCCGCCTGAGTGCTTTTTGGCAGTAATATGTGCCCAATCGAGGTGAGATTGGGACGGCGAGCGGGTAATAATATCGAATATGAGGAGAAAAATGATAGAGCTCGAACGAATGTTCAAATTTCGAGATTCAACTGGAATTCGTTTTTTTTTTTTTTTTTTTTTTTTTTTGTTGCCGCCGGGAACTCGTAGAGCTTCCCCGTGCAATGCGGGCGCGGCAATCTCGCATTGCGCGCGCGAGGGCGCGGTCTCATGCAGGAGGACGTGGAGATGAAGAAGGAGTGAGGGAAAAGCATCTCTGGACAAAATAATAGACATACCAGACCCACTTCAGGCGTCTGGACACTGTAAACTAGCGCGCCTTTTGATTTCCTTCCGATGGCTGTGCCGAAGAGCGTAAAGAAAACCATCGCCATCTCTAAAAAAATAGCAGAGTACGAATAGTTGTTCGGTCCCAGCGCTGATAGCAGACCGAGTTCAGGCGTCTGGATACTTTTAACTAGCGCGTCTGATTATGTCCGTTCGATTGCTGTGCCGAACAGCTCTGTAGCTCATTTGCAGCTCGAGTAAAATCATGAAAACCAATGCCATTTCCAAAGAATTAGCAGAGCACGAATTATTGGTCGGCCCCAGCGCTGATAGCAGACCGAGATCAGGTCTAGATACTTTTAACTAGCGCCCCTGATGATTTCCCTCCGATTGCTGTAGTGAACAGCTCTGTAGCTCATCTGCAGCGCGAGTTAAGTCAAGCGAACCAATACCATCTCCAAGACATCAGCAGAGCACGAACAGTTTTTTCAGCCCGAGCGCTGATAGCAGACTGATTTCAGGCGTCTAGATACTTTGAACCGCGCCTGATGATTTCCTTCCGGTTGCTGCGCCGAAGAGCTCTGTAGCTCATCTGCAGCTCGAGTTAAGTCAAGAAAACCAATTTCATTTTTTAATACAAAAATAGCAGAGTTCGCGCGTGATGATTTTCTTCCGCTTGATGTGCCAGAGAGCTCTGTAGCTCATCTGCAGCTCGAGTGCAGTGAAGAAACTCATCATCATCTCAAACAAATAAACTAATACGAATATTTCGTGGACCTAGCTCGAGTGGCAGACCGAGTTCAGACCTCGAGTCAAGTGCAGAAAACCGACAGCACCTGTCGCGATGACAGAAAACAGCTGATCCCGCCCCAATGCTTTCTGGCAGTAATAGGTACTCGATCGACTGGAGATTGAGACGGCGAGCGGGAATAAGATCGAATATCCGGAGAACAAATATCAGAGTTCTAACGGATTGTTGAATTCCGAGAAATCGAATTTAAACAGGTCAAAAAATAACAGAACTTCCGTCGAGATTTGTTTGCCAACTCGCCCCCCAGCGCGCCGGAATTATTGGGCGCCGGCGGTGCACCGTCAACCTTCGTTACCGCCGGGAGACTCGTAGAGCTTTCTTCCCATGGTACCCGATCGAGCTGAAATTAAAAACGGCGAACGGGAATAATATCGAATATCACGGGACAAATACTAGAGCTCTAACGAACTGGGCGCCCGCGGTAAACCGTCAACTTTGGTTGCCGCCGGGAAACTCGTAGAGCTTTCTTGCCATGTACTATCTCCAAAGAATTAGCAGAGAACAAGTAGTTTTTCAGCCCGAGCGCTAATAGCAGACTGATTTCAGGCGTCTAGATACATTTACTTAGCGCCCTGATGATTCCCTTCCCATGTTGTGCTGAACAGCGCTGTAGCTCATCTGTAGCACGAGTAAAACCAAGAAAACCAATGCGATTTCCGACATATTGGCAGAGTGCGTAATCTTCAACCGAGCAAAAGTCAGCAAAAGGTCCGTCGAGATTTTGCTTGCCAACTAGCCCTCCAGCGGGCCGGAATTACTCTTGTGCTTCCAGCAACTAGCTATGGGAAGTTTTACGAGTTACTCTTCTGGCTTCGCAGCTAACGCTCTTAGGGAGGCTCTACGAGTCACTAGCCCTCCAGCGCGCCGACTTGGTAGCGTCTACTAGGTAGCGTCCACTTGGTAGCGTCCAAAAAACCCGGAGAGCACCTTGGTAGCGCCCAAACCCTGGAGAGCACAGAGGCAACTCTGGAAAGCTTTCCTGACGAGCGCTGGGAAGCTCTCTTGAAGCGCTTCTCGAGCGCTGCCAGGCGCGCCTCCACGCGTGCCTGCGCGCGTGCCTGCACGCGTGGACGCGTGCCGGAAGCGCGCCCGGACCCGCTGCCGGGACAAACAAGCCCCTGCGGGGATTCTGGACCGGCGAGGATGGGCTGCTGGCAGGCACCGCCACCGTCCGGCTTCTAATATAAAGCCCTAGAGCTCTCAGAGAGCTCTCCGGGAATCTAAAACCCTATAGCTCTCAGAGAGCTCTCCGGGAAAAACCCGGAGAGCACAGATGCAACTCTGGAAAGCTTTCCAGACAAGCGCTGGGAAGCGCTCTTGAAGCGCTTCTCAGACGCTGCCAGGCACGCTTCCACGCGTGCCTGCACGCGTGCAGGCACGCGTGGACGCGGGCCGGAAGCGCCCCCGGACTCGCTGCCGGGACAAACGGGCCCCTGCGGGGATCGTGGAGCGGCGAAGATGGGCTGCTGGCAGGCACCACCACCGTCCGGCTTCTAATCTAAAGCCCTACAGCTCTCAGAGAGCTCTCCGGGAAAAGAGGCGAAAACTCCGGAGAGCTTTCCTGGGGGGCTCTGGGGGGCCCGTCTGAGGCGCTTTTGGGGCGCTGCCCCTGCTTCCACGCGTGCCTGCACGCTTGGTGGCGCGCGTGGGCGCGTGCCCGAAGCGCCCCCGGACCCGCTGCGACCTCAGACAACTTTCAGCGGGGATTCTGGAGCGGCGAAGATGGGCTGCTGGCAGGAACCACCACCGTCCGGCTTCCAATCTAAAACCCTATAGCTCTCAGAGAGCTATCCGGGAAAAACCAGGATAGCAAAGAGGCGCTCACACAAACGCAGCACACGCTAGCGGTTTAGCGTGCGTGGAGACGCCAGAACACTCGCGTGACGGAGCTCTGGAGACGCTGGAAAGCTCCCCTGCGAAGCTCTGAACACTCCGGAATGCTTTCCTGAAGAGCTCTGGGGGGCTCTTCTGAAGCGCTTCTGAAGCGCTGCCAGCGACGCTTCCACGCGTGCCTGCACGCGTGCAGGCGCGCGTGGACGCGTGCCGGAAGCGCTCCCGGACGGACTACCCGGACAGGCGAGCTGCTGCGGGGATCGTGGAGCGGCGGAGGTGGGGTGCCCTCCTCACCGCCCACCTTCGGCTTCTTCTCTGAAGCCCTCAGCTCTCCAAGGAGCTATCCGGGAAAAGTTTTCTTGAGCTTCTAGCAACTAGCTAAAGGAAGCTCTACAAGTTACTGTTAATATTCCAGCAACTAGCTAAGGGAAGCCCTTCGAGCCACTAGCCAAGGACAACTCTACGAGCTCTTTAGTAGCGTCCAAGGCACGGAGAGCAAAGAGACCCTCACATTCCCGGAGAGCTCTCTGAGAGCTGTAGGGTTTTAGATTAGAAGCCGGACGGTGGTGCCCGCCAGCAGCTCATTTCTGCCGCTCCACGATCCTCGCAGCAATTCGCCGGTCCCGGCAGCCCGTCCGGGGGCGCTTCTGGCATGCGTCTAGGCGTGCCTGCATGCGTGCAGGCACGCGTGGAAGCGTGCCTGGCAGCGCTTCAGAAGCGCTTCAGCAAAGCCCCCCAGAGCTCTAGAGGGGAGCTTTCCAGCGTAACTCGTGCTTCCGTTAGAGCGTTACCGGCGAAGCTAGAAGCGTAATTCCGGGGCGCTGGCGGGCTAGTTGGCGAGAAAAGTAAATCGTAGAGCTTCCCTTAGCTAGTTGCTGGAAGCTTAAGGATAATTCGGGCGCGCTGGAGAGCTAGTCGGCAAGAAAAATCTTGACGGACCTTTTGCTGACTTTTGCTCGGTTAAATAATGTTCTCGAAATTCAGCAATTCGTCAGAGCTCTAGTATCTTTTCCCGTGATATTCGATCTTATTCCCGCTCGCCGTCTTAATCTCAGCTCGATCGGGTACCTATTACTGCCCAAATGCGTCCGGGCGGGATCGGCTGTTTCGAGTCATCTTGATCTGTGCTGTCGGTTTTCTGTACTTAACTCGAGCTGAAGGGGAGCTGCAGAGCTGGTGCGTACAGAAACCGATTCAGAATCATCAGGCGCGTTCATCTGGAGCATCTAGAGGTCTGAATTCAATTTGCTACTCGAGCTAGGTCCGCGAAGCTATTCGTATTATACAGATGTTCTTGACAGATGCTGTTGAATTTCGGTACTTAACTCGAGCTGTAGGAGAGCTGCAGGGCTGATGCGCCCACGCAATCGATTCAGAATCATCGCGCGTTTTCGTCTCAGGCATCTAGAGGTCTGAACTCGGTCCACTAACCGAGCTAGGTGCGCGAAATTATTCGTATTCACGAAATTTGTTGACAGGTGCTCTTGGTTTTCTGTCATAATCTCGAGCTGTTGGAGAGCTACATAGCGTGTACGCCCACGTAATCGATTCAGAATCATCATGCGCGTTCGTCTGAAGCATCCAGAGGTCTGAAATCGGTCCACTACTCGAGCTAGGTCCGCAGAGCTATTCGTGTTGTAGGAATTTTCTTGACAGCTGTTGTCGGTTTTTCTGTACTTAACTCGACCTGTAGGAGAGCTGCAGAGCTGATTCGCACACGTACTCGATTCAGAACCATCAGGCGCGTTCGTCTGAAGCATCTGGAGGTTCGAACTCGGTCTGCTACTCGAGCTGGGATCGCGAAACTATTCGTATTCTACAGATTTGTTCGAGATGATGGTGAGTTCCTTGACTAAAGTCGAGCTGCATCTAAGCTCCAGAGCTCTTTGGCACAGAAATCGGGAGGGATTTATCAGACAGGCTAGTCTGAAGTATTCGGTCTGTTCTCAGCACAGAAGCCGAACAACTGGTCATATTATTTTTTTCCTGGTGATGGAAAGGTTTTTCTGACTAAGCTCGAGCTGCAGATAAGCTCCCGAGCTCTTAGGCAGAGCAATCCGAATACAATCATGAGGCGCGCTATTTGATAGTGTCTAGACCCCCGAAATCCGTCTTCTATGAGCGCTCGGGCTGAACAACTATTCGTACTTTGCTAATTTCTTGGAGACGGTATTGGTTTTCTTGGTCTAACTCGCGCTGCAGATGAGCTACAGGGCTGTTCTGCACAGCAATCCAAGGAAATCATCAGAGGCGCTAGTTGAATGTATCTAGACGGCTGCAATCAGTCTGTTTTTAGCGCTCGGGCTGAACAACTATTCGTACTCTTCTTATTCTTTAGAGATGGTATATGGCAAGTAAGCTCTACGAGTCCCCCGGCGGTAACCAAGATTGACGGTTTACCGCTGGCGCCCAGTCTCGACAGACCTTTTGGTGACTTTTGCTCGGTTGAAAATTTTGTTCTCAAAATTCATCAATTCGTTTGGGATCGAGTTTTTTCCCGTGATATTTGATCTTATGCCCGCTCGCCGTCTTAATCTGAGTTCGATCGGGTACCTATTACTGTGAAGAAGCATCCAGGCGGGATTGGCTGTTTCGAGTCATCTCGGCAGGTGCTGTCGGTTTTCTGTACTTAACTCGAGCTCTAGGATAGCTACAGAGCTGGTACGAGAGGTCTGAACTCGGTCTGCTACTCGAGCTAGGTGCGCACAAAGATTCGTATTCTTCCAGTCATCTTGACAGGTGCTGTCAGTTTTCTGTACTTAACTCGAGCTGTAGGAGAGCTACAGAGCTGATACGCACACGTAATCGATCCAGAATCATCAGGTGCGTTCGTCTGCAGCATCTAGAGGTCTGAACTCGGTCTGCTACTCGAGCTAGGTCCGCACAACCGTTCGTATTCTTCGAGTCATCTTGGCAGGTGCTCTTAGGTTTCTGTACTTAGCTCGAGCTCTAGAAGAGCTACAGAGCTGATACGCACACATAATCGATTCAGAATCATCTGGCGCGTTCGTCTGAAGCATCCAGAGCTCTGAACTCGGTCTACTACTCGAGCTAGGTTCGCGAAGCTATCGTATTCTTCGAGTCATCTTGATAGGTGCTGTTTTTTTCTGTATTCAACTCGAGCTGTATGTAGGAGAGCTACAGGGCTGATATGCACACGTAGTCGATCCAGAATCATCAGGTGCGTTCGTCTGAAGCGTCTAGAGTTCTGAACTTGGTCTGTTACTTGTGCTAGGTTCGCGAAAGTATTCGTATTCTACAGATTTTTTTCGAGATAATGGTGAGTTTCTCCACTTCACTCGAGCTTCAGATGAGCTCGAGAGCTCTGTGGCACAACAATCGGAAGGGAGTCATCAGGCGCGCAAGTCTGATGAAGTATCTAGACGCTTGGCTTGGGTCTGTTATGGGCGCAGAAGCCGAACCACTATTTATGCTCTGATAGTTCTCTGGTGATGAAATTGCTTTTCTTAACTAAAGTCGGGGCGCAGACTGGCGCCGGCGGTGCACCGTCAATCACCGCCGGAAACCTCGTAGAGCTGCTTGCACGCGTAAGACTGCTCAGATTCGAAGCAGACAGCTTCTTGGACGATTTCTAGAAAAACGTCAAATTTGCATTTTTCGGTGTCAACGTGATGTCGGTTGCTCCAAATGTTTCGATAGTGTAATTCTCTCAAGAGAGCTGAGCTGTTCTCAGAACACAGTTTAGATACTAATGCTCGGAGTAAACATCTGCTTTCTCAAAATGAATGGCCCAATATATTTCAAATCTTAGCAAAACCGACCAACAGTTACCACTTTGTTCGCCCGGGCCGGGTGGGCCAACTAGCTCCACCCCGCGCCGGAATTCGTCTAGCTCATCGATGCCGAAGAGCCCTACGAGGTATGAGCTTTAGAGCGGCACAGCAGTCATAATATAATAATCAGGCGCGTCATTTCACAGTATCTAGACACCTGAACTCAGTCTGCTATCAGCGCCCGGGGTGAATTACTATTCGTCCTCTTCTAGTTTCTTGGAGATGGTATTTGTTTTCTTGGTTTTACTCGTGCTGCAGATGAGCAACAGAGCTGTTCACCACAGCAATTGGAAGGGAATCATCTGGGGCGCCAGTGAAATGTATCTAGACGCCTGAAATGAGTCTGCTATCGGCGCTCGGGCTGAAGATCTATTCGTTCTCTGCTAATTCTTCGGAGATGATATATGGCAAGGAAGCTCTACGAGTCCCCCGGCGGTAACCAAGGTTGACGGTTTACCGCCGGCGCCCAGTTGCGCGAACGAGCTCGAGTAGCATGCCGAGTTGAGACTTCTAAATGCGACAGGCGGACGCGACTGATGTCTCCAAATCGATTCCTGTGATTATCAGCTCTGTAGCCACCTTAAAGGAGTTAAGTACAGAAAACCGACAGCATCTCTTAAGATGACTCGAACAATACGAATAGTTTTCACAAACCTAGCTCGAGTAGCCGACCGATTTCAGACCTCTGAATGCGACAGGCGGACGCGCTTGATGTCTCCGAATCGATTCCTATGATTATCACCCTGTAGCCCCCCTATAGCCCAGTTAAGTGCAGAAAACCGACAGCATCTCTGAAGGCGGACCTAGCTCGGGCAGCAGACCGAGTTCAGAGCTCTGAATTCAACAGACAAGCGCGCCTCATGATTTTAAATCGGTTTCTGTAAGCTGTCCTACAGCTCGAGTTTAGTTGAAAAAAACCGACAATGCCTGTCAAGATGGCTCGAAATGGCCGATCCCGCCGGGATGCTTTTTGGCAGTAAAGGGTACCCGACCGAGCTGAGATCAAGATGCCGAGCGGGAATAAGATCGAATATCACGGGAAAAAATACTAGAGCTCCACCAAATGGTTGAATTCCGAGAACAAAATTTTCAACCGACCAAGAGTCACCAAAAGGTCCGTCGAGATTTTCCTTGTCAACTGGGCGCCGGCGGTAAATCGTTAACCTTTCTTACCGCCGGGGGACTCGTAGAGCTCCTGACCATATAATGATCGAAAATCGCAGAGAACCAACAGTTTTTTTTCGCCCGAGCTGATAGCATATTGATCTCAGCGTCTAGTGATATCCCATTGCTGTGCTCGGAGCAAGTAGCAGAGTGCGAATTTGTTTTTGGCGTCTGCGCTCCAGACTCAAATTAAGCGTGTAGATGCTTCACGCCTCACGATTCCCTTCTGATTTTTCGGCCGCTCGAGTTCAGTGAAGAAATTCACCATTATTTGGAAAAACATAAGTGGAATACGAATAATTTTGTGAACCTTACTCGGATAGCAGACCGAGTTCAGACCTCTCGGTGCAACAGACGAACGCTCCTGATGCTTCTGGATCGGTGTCTGTGCGTACCAGCTCTGTAGCTTTCCGACAGCCCGAGTTGCGTGCGAAAACCGACAGCACCTCTCAAAATAACTCGAACGATACGAATAGTTTCGCAACCCATTTCAGACTCTGGATGCAATCGACGAACGCGCCTGATCAGTCTGCATCGGTTTCTGTGCGTATCAGCTCTGCAGCTCCTCTAGAGCTCGAGTAAAGTAGAAATCCGACAGTCTCTGTCGAAATGACTCGAGCAGTACGAATAGTTTTGCGGACCTAGCTCGAGTAGCAGACGAAGTTCAGACCTCTGCATGCGACAGGCGGACGCGCCTGATGTCTGAATCGGTTTCTGTGATTACCAGCCCTGTAGCCACTCTACAGCCAGAGTTAAGTGCAGAAAACCGACAGCATCTCTCAAGATGGCTCGAACAATGCGAATGATTTTGCGGACCTAGCTCGAGCAGCAGATCGAGCTCAGAACTCTGGATTCAACAGACTGAATTGGTTTCTGTAAGTATCAGCTCTGTAGCTCTTCTATAGCTCGAGTTATCTTGAGAAAACCGTCACCGCGTGTCAAGATGATCCGAAACGGCCCATCCCGCCGCAGTGCTTTTTGACAGTGAAAGGTACCCGATCGAGCTGAGACCAAGACGGCGAGCGGGAATAATATCAAATATCATGGGAAAAAATACTAGAGCCCAAACGCATTGTTGAATTTCTAGAACAAAATTTTCAACCGATCCAAGTCAGCAAAAGGTCCGTCGATATTTTTCTTGCCAACTAGCTCTCCAGCGCCCCGGAACTGGGAACCGGCGGTAAACCGTCAACCTGGTTACCGCCGGGAAGCTCTTTTCTTGTGCGGCGATCCTCGGAACACATGAAGAAAGCTTCTGGAGCGAGAAACGGAACAAAACTCGAAAAAACACGTTTTTCTGTTTCATCCAACGTCGGTTGCTCCAAGTGTTTTGATAGTAATACTGCGCTTACGGACCTGAGAATTTGATTGGCAGACGCGGCATAACCCACTACAGGTGCGAAAAATCTGGTCTCCAAATGAATTGTCAAATATCTAGCAAATCTTAGCAAACCGACCCACATGAGCCACATTGTCTCTTTTGGTCGGGTCGGCCAACTGGGCGCCGGCGGTAAACCGTCAACCTTTCTTACCGCCGGGGGACTCGTAGAGCTTCCTGACAATATATAACGTCGAAAACAAATTGCAGAGAACGAAGAGTTTTTCAGCCCAAGCGATTTCAGACTCTCGATGCAACAGCCAAACTCCCCTGATGCTTCTGAATTTTCTTCTGTACGAGCTCTGTAGCTCTCCTGCAGCCCGAGTTACGTGCGTAAATCTAGAGCACCTCTGAAGATCACTCGAGCAATACGAATAGTTTGGTAAACCTAGCTCGAGTATCAGACCGAGTTCAGACCTCTGAATGCGAGGTGGGCGCGTCTGATGTCTCCCACTCGATTCCTGTGATTACCATCCCTGCAGCCCCCCTACAGCCCCAGTTAAGTTCAGAAACCGACAGCACTTCCAGGATGACTCGAATACTACAAACAGTTTCGCGGACCTAGCTCGGGCAGCAGACCGAGTTTCGAGCTCTCGATTCGACAGGCGGACGCGCCTGATGTCTCCAAATCGATTCCTGTCACTATCAGCACTGTATCCCCCCCTACCGAGTTAAGTACAGAGCCGAAAGCATCTCTCAAGATGACTCGAACAGTGCGAATAGTTTCGCGATTCTAGATCGAGCAACAGACCGAGTTCAGATCTCTGGATTCAACAGACGAGCGCGACTGATGATTCTGAATGGGTTTCTGTGAGTATCAGCTCTGTGGCTGTCATATAGCTCAAGTTGAGTACAGAATACCGAGAGCGCCTGTCAAGATGACTCGAATGGGAACCGGCGGTAAACCGTCAACCAGGTTACCGCCGGGGCCCTTGTAGAGCTCTTTTCTCGCACGACGCTCCTCGTTGCACATGAAGGTCTGGAGCAATACCCAAAAAACTCGAAAGAACATGTTTTCATGTTTTTATCCAAAGACGGTTGCTCCAAGTGCTTTGATAGTAATACTGCACCTACGGATCAGAGAATTTGACTGGCAGACGCGGGATAACCCACTACAGGTGCGAAAATTCTGCTTTATTAGAATGTATTGTCAAATGCCTTACAAATCTTGGGAAAACCGACCCAAATGTGCCACATTGTCTCTTTTGGTCGGGTTGGTCAACTAGCCCCACCCTGCGCCGGAATTCCTGTAGCTCATCGATACCGAAGAGCTCTACGAGGTATAATACGAATAGGTTTCCAGACCTAGCTCGGCTAGCAGACCGAGTTCAGACCTCTGGATGCAACAGACGAACGCGCCTGATCATTCTGAATCGATAAGGTGTGCTTACCAGCTCTGTAGCTGTCCTGCATCCCGAGATAAGTCCAATATACAGTGAGCGCGTATCAAGATGACTCGAAACGGCCGATCCCGCCGGTGTGCTTTTTGGGAGTTAAAGGTACCCGATCGAGCTGAGATCAAGATGGCGAGCGGGAATATGATCGAATATCACGGGAAAAAATACTAGAGCCCAAACGAATTGTGGAATTTCGAGAACAAAATTTTCAACCGACCAAAAGTCACCCAAAAGTCCGTCGAGATTTTTCTTGCCAGCTAGCTCTCCAGCGCCCCAGAATTACTGGCGCCGGCGGTGAACCGTCAACCTAGTCACCGCCGGGAACCTCGTAGAGCTCCTCACACTGGTAAGAGTGCTGGGAATCGAAGTAGAGTAAAAAATAGAGATTTTTCGAAAATCTTTATTTTTGATTTTATCGATGTTCACATTCGTTCAGTTCCCGGAAGTCAACTCATAAGAAGATACACCGGGAGAGCTGAGCTGCTGTCAGAGAGGAGTTTACATGCCTGCGACGCGCAAAAATCAGCTTTCTCAAAATAAATGGTTAAATATCCTCCAAATGTCCGCAAAACCGACCAAAAGTCACCAATTTGTCCGCCCCGGCCGGGTGGGCCAACTAGCTCTTTTTTCTTTTTGTTTTTTTTCTCTCTTTTTATTTTTTTTTTGTTTTACAATTCTCAACAATGTAGCTTTTATTTGTTTTTTAGTTATGTTTCTTGTTAGCTCCACCACCGCGCCGGAATTTTCTAGCTCATCGATGACGAAGAGCTTCTACGCGGTAGTAAACCGTCAACGCGGTTGTCGCCGGGGCCGAAACCGCCGACGGTCCTTCAAGTCGGTTCGAGATTAGTATTGCAGCTACGGACTGAGAATTAAAATGAATCACCAGGCATCCTACTACCGTGATAAAAAAATATCGGTCTACAAAAGCATTTACAAAACATCTGCAAAAGTGAAAAAAAACCGACCCATGTTACACACATCCTTTCTTTTGTGGCGGCCAACTCGCTCCAACGCGCCCGAATTCCTCTTAGCCTTTACCGAAGAGCTCTACGAGTACTCTTAAGCTTCCAGCAATAACTTGCTAAGGGAAGCTCTACGAGTTACTAGCTCCACCCCGCGCCGGAATTCCTCTAGCTCATCGATGCCGAAGAGCTCTACGAGGTACTGGCACCGGCGGTGAACCGTCAACCTGGTCACCGCCGGGAACCTCGTAGAGCTCCTTCCACGCGTGAGAGTGCTCAGAGTCGAATGGGAGAGCTTCTGGAGGCATTTCTTAAAGAATTGAACATTCATTTTTTCCCCATATCCTAAGATGGGGTTCTTGTTATTACTTGGACGCCTCCTACTCCTCCTCCTTCCTCCTCCTCTTTTCTCCTCCCCTCCTGTCGGACTTACTCATACTCACACTTGCTCATACTCAGACTTACTCATACACAGACTTACTCATACTCAGATTTACTCATACTCAGACCTACTCATACTCAGACTTACTCACACTCAGACATACTCATACACAGACTTACTCATACACAGACTTACTCACACCCAAACGTACTCATACACAGACTAACTCATACCCAGACTTACTCAGACACAGTATTGTCTGGGATCAAAGGTCCTTCGTGCGAAGAGCGATTCTGCGAGGATGTCTCAGGCGGGGCGCTGAGTTCCAGCACCCCTAAGGGGAGCCGCCAGGGGTGGTTGCACGGGCTCGTTCGCAGCAATTTTGTGGGGATGTCTCAGGCGGTTTGCCTGTTTCTGGGCCCAACATCCTTCGCTTTCGGAGCAGATTTGGAGGATGTCTCGCGCGAGGCGCTCATTTCAGCACCCCTAAGGGGAGCCGCCAGGGGTGGTTGCACGGGCTCGGTCGCGGCCATTTTGTGGGGATGTCTCAGGCGGTTTGCCTGTTTCTGTGACCAACATCCTTCGCTTTCGGAGCAGATTGTGAGGATGTCTCGAGCGAGGCGCTCATTTCAGCACCCCTAAGGGGAGCCGCCAGGGGTGGTTGCACGGGCTCGTTCGCGGCCATTTCGTGGGGATGTCTCAGGCGGTTTGCCGGTTTCTGTGCCCAACATCCTTCGCTTTCGGAGCAGATTTGGAGGATGTCTCGAGCGAGGCGCTCATTTCAGCACCCCTAAGGGGAGCCGCCAGGGGTGTTTGCACGGGCTCGTTCGCTGCCATTTTGTGGGGATGTCTCAGGCGGTTTGCTTGTTTCTGGGCCCAACATCCTTCGCTTGGAGAGCAGATTGTGAGGATGTCTCAGGCGGGGCGCTGGTTTCAGCACCCCTAAGGGGAGCCGCCAGGGGTGGTTGCACAGGCTCGTTCGCGGCCATTTTGTGGGGATGTCTCAAGCGGTTTGCCTGTTTTCTGTCCCAACATCCTTTCGGAGCAGATTTGGAGGATGTCTCGAGCGAGGCCCTCATTCACTCCCAGGTGGGCCAGATTTTGAGGATGTCTCGATCGGTTTGCTTGTTTTGGTGGCCAGGCTCGTGGGCGCAGATTCTTCTCAGGATGCCACAGGAGGCTCCAACAGGCTCCAGGAGGCCCAGGAGACCACATGAGGTCCCAGGAGGCATCAGGAGGCCACAGAAAGACTCAAGAGGCCACAGGATGTCCCAAGAGGCTCCAGGAGGCCCCAGGAAGCTCCAGAAGGCCTCAGGAAACCACAGGAGGCCCCAGGAGGCAACAGGAAGCGCCAGGAGGCCTCGGAAGGCAACAGGAGGCCCCGAGAGGCCCCAGGAGCAGGAGGCCTCAGAAGGCAACAGGAGTGGCTCCAATCCCATGTGTTTTACGTATGCTCCCATCGATTGGGCCTCACCTGGAGCACGATTCTTTGATGTTCTACGTATGTCTCTATAGATGGTCCTTCTCCTGTGTACACAATCCTACATGTTTTATCCATGTTCCTATATATTGGGCTTCTCCTGGGGCACGAGTCCTTGGTGTTTTTCGCGTGTTCCTATAGCTTGCCCATCTCCTGTGGCTCTAATCCGCAATGTTTTATGTACGTCTGTTGCTATAGATTGCGCCTCTCCTGGGGCACGAAACCTTCCTAGGAGGTTCCAGGAGGTCCCAAGAGGCTCCTGGAGACCCCAGGAAGCCCCAGTAGGTTTCAGGAGGCCCCAGGAGGCCCCAGGCTCATGCACAGAGACGCGCTCGTACTACTGAGGCTCATTCACACTCCAATTCATTCGCAGTTAGATTGATGTCCAGGCCGTCACAACTGAAGCCCGTTAATATTCGAAAGCTCTTGCGCCTAGACATTCACGGCGGACAGGTCCATGCGAGTAGATGCGCATATGGGGAGCTCCACGCTAGTGAATAATTTAATGGAGAACTACAGTGTTGCGCAGGCTATGACAGGGAATGTGCTTACAGAGCTCATATAAGACGCAGAGGCTTTCACGCGTCTTACAGCGCGCAAAATTTGTTTCTCCCAACCCGAATGTCGGTTGTAGCCGAGCTAGTCCGCAAACCGATTCGTATATTCGAGTCGTCTTCCAGGCGCTCTACGGTTTTCTGTACTACTCGAGCTTTACGGGACAGCTGCCAGAGTGTACTTAGAGAAACGATTCGGAAATCGTCGCGTTAGTTGTTGCACAGACTCTGAACCGGTCTGCTGCCCGATCTAGAATCGCGAAACTCTTTTATTTTACCTTTTTAGTATGTATTGTATTGTAGTGCCGAGTCATCTTGAAGAGGTGCGTCGGTTTTCGCTACTTAAACTCGGGCTGTAGGGGGGTCTACCGGTATGGACAGGAAACGATTGGAGACATCAGGTGCGTCCGCCTGTCGAATCCAGAGCTCGAAACTCGGTCTGCTGCCCGAACTAGGTCCGCGAAGCTATTCGTATTGTTCGAGTCATCCAGAGAGCTGTCGGTTTTCTGCACAAAACTCGGGCTGTAGGGGGGCTGCAGGGCTGGTAATCACAGGAATCGATTCGGAGACATCAGGCGCGTCGGCCTGTCGAATCCAGAGCTCTGAACTCGGTCTGATACTCGAGCTAGGTTCGTACTGGTGCTGTCGATTTACGCACGTAACTCGGGCTGTAGGAGAGCTACAGAGCTCGTACAGAAGACAATTCATAAGCATCGGGGGCGTTCCGTGGGCTGAAACACTATTCGTTCTCTGCATTTTTTCGACATTATATATTGTCAGGAAGCTCTACGAGTCCCCCGGCGGTAAGGAAGGTTGACGGTTTACCGCCGGCGCCCAGTTTGAAATATATTTGACAATTTATTTAAGAAACCAGATTTTTCGCACCTGTAATGGGTTATGCCGCGTCTGCGAGTAAATTCTCAGGTCCTCAGCTGCAGTATTACCATCAATTGGAGGAACCGACGTTGAGTAAAAACAGAAAAACGTGATTTTTTTTTGAGGTTTTCAGGTCTTGCTCCAGACGCTTTCTTCATTTCGACACAGGAGCGCCGTGTGAGAAAAGAGCTCTACGAGGGTCCTGGCGGTAATCTGGTTGACGGTTTAGCGCTGGTTCCCAGTTTGGTCGGTTAGAGATATTTCTATTTTTTTTGAGAACCAGATACTTCGCACCTGTAGTAGATTATGCCGCGTCTGCCAGTCAAATTCTCAGGTCTGTAGGTACAGTATTACTATCAAAATACTTGGAGCAACCGACTTTGAATGAAAACCGAAAAATCGTCATGTTTCCAGTTTTTGGGCTCTCTCTTCAGAAGCTTCCTTCATGTGTTCCGAGGAGCGCTGTCGACCGATTTTTCAGCATTTTTCGGCTCTCGCTTTCCTTCACGTGTTCCAGGAGCGCTGGGCAAGAAAAGAGCCTACGAGATCCGGTGGTAACCTGATTGGCGGTTTACCGTCGATTTCAAGTCATCAGGCGCGTTCGTCTTTTGTATGCAGAGGTCTGAACTCGGTCTGCTGCCCGAGCTAGATCTCCGAAACTATTTGTAGTGTTCGAGTTATCTTGAGAGGTGTTGTCGGTTTTCTGTACTCAACTCAGGCTCTTAGGGGTGCTGGAGTGCTGGTAACTGAAGAAACCGATTCAGAGACATCAGGCGCGTCCGCCTCTTGCATGGAGAGATCTGAAGTTGGTCTGCTACTCGAGCTATGTCGAGGAAACTATTCGTATCGCTCGGGCCATCTTGACAGAGACGTCGGTTTTACTTACCTCCAGCTCGAGGGGAAATACAGAGCTGACACGCCCAGAACCCAATGCAAATAATCAGGTGCGTTCGTCTGTTGCATCATAGATCTGAGCTCGGTCTGCGCCCGAGCTAGGTCCGCGAAACTATCCGTATCGTTTGAGTGATCTTGAGAGGTTCTACCATTTTCGCGTAACTCGGGATGTAGGGGGACTACCGGGCTGGTATTTATGGAAACCAATGTGTAGGGAACCTGATTCGGAATGATCAGGCCCGTCCACTGTTGCATCTGGAGGTCTGAACTGGGTATGCTATCCGGGCTAGGTTCGAAAAACTATTCGTATCCTTCGAGAGATGTCCATTTTCTGTATTGAATTCCGCCTGCAGGAGAGCTACAGAGCTGATAGGCACAGAAAATGATGCAGAAGTATTGGGAGCGTTCGTCTGTTGCATCGAAGGGGTCTGAACTCCGTCTGTCGCCCGAGCTGGGTTCACAAAACTATTCGTATATTTTTCAAAATGATGGTGAATTTCTGAACTAAAGTCGAGCTGCAGAGCAGCTCGAGAGCTCTTCGGCCGAAAAATGAGAAGACATCATAAGGCGCGAAGCATCTAGACGCTTGGTCTGGGTCTGTTGTGAGCGCAGACGCCAAACACGGATTCGTACTCTGCTATTTTCTCCCTCATGGTATTTTCTACACGCTGCAGATGAGCTATAGAACTGTTCAGCACAGCAATGGGATATCACCAGACGCCTGAGATCAGTCTGCTATCAGCGCTCGGACTGAAAAACTATTCGTTCTCTGCTAATTCTTTGGACATAATATATGGTCAGGAAGCTCTACGAGTTCCCCGGCGGTGAGAAAGGTTGACCGTTTACCGCCTGCGCCCAGTTGGCCGACCCGACCTTAGACAATGTGACGATTTGGGGTAGGTTTTTCTATCTTTGTGTAAAAAACCTCGCAGAGCTCTTCGGCATCGATGAGCCAGAGGAATTCCGGCGCGGGGTCGAGCTAGTTGGCCGACCCGACCAGAACGGACAATGTGACAACTTTCGGTCGGTTTTGCTAAGAGTTGAAAGATATTTTCACCACTCATTTTGAGAAAGCAGATTTTTGGGCCAAGCATTGACATATAATCTTCTCTCTGACAGCAGGTGAACTCTCCCGATGTATTTTATTAAGACTTGACTTCGAGGAACCGAGCCAATATGAACATCGAAAAAATCGAAAATCAAAATTTTAGGAACATCTTTATTTTATGATTCTATTTTCATTCTGAGCACTCTGACCAGTGTGAGGAGCTCTACGAGGTTCCCGGCGGTGACCAGGTTGAACATGATTGTCTGCATACATTACCTCTCTGTGTATTGTACGCTGTATTGTATTGGATTGTGGATTGTGATTGCCTCGCGTGGTCTTTTGATTGTTGATTGTGATTGCCTCGTGTGGTCATTCTGTGCATTGTTTGAGCTCTAATAATTCAGTGTGTGCATGTTCAGTTCTTGGCCAGGTCTCCTGGCTCTCTTGTCGTAGTTTTAGTTTCGCCTCTTCAGTGTTCTCACTGTTGTAGGGTAGTACGAGCCTTCAGCGGCGGAGCGCATCTGCGATGTTCTCCCACAGGTTGTGCGAACGTCTTTGGTCATGCATGTTTCTATTTCTCTATAAGAGCGGACTGCTTGCTTGACAATTTTGAGGCTTCGCTTCGCCTGAGACTTCGTTGGACCTGGCCTCAGTGGCCAAGATGGCCCCAGCAAAGACGCAAACAAAAACCAGGTTGACGTGTCACCGCCGGCGCCAGCGGTGAACCGTCAACCTGGTCACCGCCGGGGACCTCGTAGAGCTCTTTTTTTGCCCAGCTCCTCGGAACACGTGAAGCAAGCTTAAGCGAGAGCCAAAAAACTCTAAAACATTGGTCGCATACAAATAGTTTTGCGGACTTAGCTCGAGAAGCAGACTCTGTTCAGAGCTCTAGATGCTTCAGCCAAACGCCCTTGATGATTATGTATCGGTTTCTGTGCGTGCCAGTTCTGTAGCTGTGCTACAGCTAGGGTTAAGTGCAGAATACTAACAGCGCCTCTAAAGAGAACTTGAGAAATACGAATAGTGTTGTGGACCTAGCTCGAGTAGCAGAACGATTTCAGGCCTCTCGATGCAACAGACGCACGCGCCTGGTGATCGGTTTATGTGCGTACCAGCTTTGTAGCTCCTCTGAATCTTGAGTTGAGTACAGAAAACCGACATCACTGGTCAAGATGATAGTTTGACGGACCTAGCTCGAGTAGCAGACCGAGTTCAGGCCTCTGGATGCAACGGACGAACGCGCCTGATGATTCTGAATCGGTTTCTGTAATCATCAGCTGTAGCTCTCCGAAATCTCGAGTTAAGTACAGAAAATCGTGAACGCGTGTCAAGATCGGAACGCAGTTGGTTCCAGCAAGTCTTTTGATAGTAATATTGCAGCTGCGGACCTGAGGATTTAACTGGCAGACGCGGCATGACCCACTACACGTGAGAAAAATACCGGTTCTCAAAATGAATTGTCAAATATCTTTCAAATATTTGCAAAACCGACCCAAGGTTATCACATTGTCTCTTCTGGTCGGGTCGGCCAACTAGCTCCAACCCGCGCCGGAATTCCTCTAGCTCATCGATGTCGAAGTTTGCGCGTACCGAGCGCCAGAGGCAGGCTTCCCTTAGTAGTTGCTGGAAGCTATACCTCGTAGACTTCGGGCAATGGATGAGCTGAGGAAATCCGGCGCGGGGTGGAGCTAGTTGGCCGACCCGGCCCGGGCGGAGAAAGTGATAACTTTTGGTCGGTGTAGCTAAGATTTGAAAGATATTTGGCCATTTATTTTGAGGAAGCAGATTTTTACGCAGAGCATTTGCATATAAGCTTTACTCTGAGAGCGACCCAGCTCTACTGCTGCATTTTCTTATGAGTTGGCTTCCGGGAACCGAGCTAATATGAACATAAAAAACGAAAAATCAAGATTTTAAGGAAATCGTCATTTCATGATTCTAGTTCGATTCTGAACACTCTTACTGGTGCAAGGAGCTCTACGAGGTTCCCGGTGGTGACCAGGTTGACCGTTCACCGCCGGCGCCAGTGTGAAAGTTCGTTTTGAGAACCGGTATTTTGCTCACGTGTAGTGGGTTATGCTGCGTCTGCCAGTTCAATTCTCAGGTCCGTAGCCGCAATATTACTATCAAAATACTTGCAGGAACCGACTGTGTTTCGAGCATCTTGACACGCATTGACGGTTTCCTGGACTTCACTCGAGATTTAAAGCTACAGAGTTGGTACTTATAGAAACCGATTCAGAATCATCAGGCGCGTTCGTCTATGCCATCCAGAGGTCTGAACTCGGTCTGCTTCTCGAGCTAGGTCGGCAAAACTATTGTATTCTTCGAGTCATTTTGACAAGTGCTGTCGGTTTTCTGTACTTAACTCGAGATTTAGAGGAGCTACAGAGCTGGTACGTACATGCACTGATTCAGTATGACCAGACGCGTTTGTCGGTTGCATCGAGAGGTCCGAACTCGGTCTGCTACTCGAGCTAGGCGACACTATTCGTATTTCTGAAGTTCTCTTTATCGGCGCTGTTGGTATTTTGTACTTAACTCGAGCTGTAGGTGAGCTAGCCAGCTGATACGTACAGAAACCGATTCGGAATCATCAGGGTCGTTCGGCTGAAGCATCTAGAGCTCTCACCAGATCTGCTACTCGAGCTAGGTCCGCAAAACTATTCGTATGCGACCGATTTTTCTCGAATTGATGGTGCAATTTTTAACTTAACTCGAGCCGCAGATGAGCTTGAGAGCTCTCCCGCACAGAAATCAGAAGAAACATATTTCTCACGTGTGTCTCCCAGTCCAATTCTCAGGTCCGCAGATGCGATGTTTCTATCGCGGAAACCGACGTCGGATGAAATCGGGACAAACGTATTTTTCAAGCTTTTTTCTTCACGCTTGAGAAAGCCTTTCCCGTGTGTTCCGAGCAGCGCCGCGCGAGAAAAGAGCTCTACGAGGCTCCCGGCGGTAGCCTGGTTGAAGGCTCAAGGCTCAAGGCTCAGCGAACGTTCATTTTCTCCTGCCTGGGGAACCTCCGCGAAGGTGAACGTTGAGCTAGCGCGTTGTTTTGCTCTGCTTACGCAACTGCCCATCTCCCTTTACATCCTGCTTGCCATTGTTGGTCTCTCATATCCATTTCTCGTTGCGGTTTGGTGGCGGCAATTTGTATACGCTGACTTGTTCCTCACTGCCTAGAGTGGTGCTCGTAAGTCTCTCTTCTTTCAGATCTGCCTTGAGTGGATTGCATATTGTTCAATTTGCAGCATTTCATTGTTGTGATCTCTCAGGTGTCCTCACACATCTTCCCTCAGTTTTCTGCCATATACCTATCATTTGTGGTCTTGTTTGTGCCAGATGCCTCATGTGCGGAGTCTCGCGTCCAGGGGTTTGCGTCGGGCTCGGGCTTGCCAACTTGGATGGGTTCGACCGAATTGTCCTCTTCCGTTGGTGCTCGAAGGCCTAGTCGCCCGTGACACGGTCTTGCATGCAGAGTTGGATGCTCAGGCTAATAAGTTGTTGACAGCATTACTCCATCCCTCTGATAGCTGCCCGAAAGTTGATTCCGTTGCACTTCGCGTTTTTTCTTCTGCTATTGATGCACTTCGCGGTTTTTCTTCTGCTATTGATGCTGGGGTCCAGGTTGACGAGGTCGAATATCCTTCTCAAAGCATTCGAGTATTTGCAATTGATGCTGGTGTCCAGGTTGACGAAGTGCACTGTCCCTTTCAGAGCATTCGAGTGTCCTCAATTGATGCTGAGGTCCAAGTGCATTCTCAAAGCATTCGAGTGTCTTCAGTGGGTGCCGGCGTGCAAACTCAGTTCACTTGCGAGGACGCCTGTGTGCAAACTCAGTTCACTTCAATTGATGCTGGCGTGCATACTCAGTTCACTTTGACGGACGCCTGTGTGCAAACTCAGCTCACTTTCCAGGACGCCGTCAAAACATGGATTGACAGGAGCACTGCCCAGAAGGGGTTCACTGGCCAGATTGCGCTGCAGTATTTAATCCAGGGGCCTGAATTCTTCGTAGACCTCATGACAGAGCCAATGACCATCCCAAAACATCATGTATCATTTTGGTTCCATACTTTGTTCAACCTCACGGATCATGTTCAGTCGTTTCTGGGAGAACTTTTGGATTGTCTCAAATCTCACCGTTTCGTGACGGGGAAAATGGGCCGTGCTTTAATAATTCAGTGTGTGCATGTTTAGTTCTTGGCCAGGTCTCCTGGCTCTCTTGTCGTAGTTTTAGTTTTGCCTCTTCAGTGTTCTCACTGTTGTAGGGTTGTACGAGCCTTCAGCGGCGGAGCGCATCTGCGATGTTCTCCTACAGGTTGTGCGAACGTCTTTGGTCATGCATGCTTCTGTTTCTCTATAAGAGCGGACTGCTTGCTTGGCAATTTTGAGGCTTCGCTTCGCCTGAGACTTCGTTGGACCTGGCCTCAGTGGCCAAGATGGTCCCAGCAAAGACGCAAAAAAAGCCTGGTTGACGGTTTACCGCCGGCTCCCAGTTTGACCATTCATTTTAAGAAACCAGATTTTTCTCACGTGTAGTGGGTTATGCCGCGTCTGCCAGTTCAATTCTCAGGTCCGTAGCTGCAATATTATTATCGAATCACTTGAGGGAACCGACTGTGTTCCGAGTCATCTTGACACGCGTTCACGGTTTTCTGTACTTAACTCGAGATGTAGAAAAGCTAGAGAGCTGCTACTTACAGAAACCGATCCAGAATCATCAGGCGCGTTCGTCTGTTGCATTCAGAGGTCTGAACTCGGTCTGCTACTCGAGCTAGGTCCTCAAAACTATTTGTAGTCTTCGAGTGATTTCGACTAGTGCTGTCGGTTTTCTGTGCTCAATTCTAGATTCAGAGGAGCTACAGAGCTGGTGCGCACATAAAACCGATTCAGTATCACCAGACGCGTTCGTCTATTGCATCGAGAGGTCTGAACTCGGTCTGCTACTCGAGCTAGGTCCGCGACACTATTCGTATTTCTGAAGTTCTCTTTACAGGCGCTGTCGGTTTTCTGTACTTCACTCGAGCTGTAGTTGAGCTAGCTAGTTGGTTACCACAGAACTCGATTCAGAATCATCAGGGGCGTTCGGCTGAAGCATCTAGAGCTCTGACCAGAGTCTGCTACTCGTCCGCAAAACTATTCGTATGCAACCGTTTTTTTTTCGAACTGATGGTGAAATATTTCACTTAACTCGAGCTGCAGATGAGCTTGAGAGCTCTCTCGCACAGAAACCAGCGGGAAACATACCTTTCTCACGTGTGTCTGCCAGTCCACTTCTCAGGTCCGTAGATGCAATGTTGCTATCAAGGGAACCGACGTTGGATGACAACGGAAAAAACGTATTTTTCGAGCTCTCTTCTTCACGCTTGTGAGAGCTTTTTCTGTGTGTTCTGAGCAGCGCCGCGCGAGAAAAGAGCTCTACGAGGCTCCCGGCGGTTACCTGGTTGACGGGTTACCGCCGGATCCCAGTTACTATCAAAAGACTTTATTTTTCTTTCATTTCAGTTACTCTAGTGTTTTCGATTTTGATTTCTTATGTGAAACATATGGAGCATCTTGCTTCTTCTTTTTACTTTTGTTTGTTTTCTTTTTTTCCATTTTTTTTTGTTTTTTACTTTGTTCCTTTTTTTTTTTTTTTTGGTTCTTAGATTCTTTTTTTTGTTTCCATTAATCTTTCTATTAATTGTTCTTGTTTGTTTGTTCTTGTTCCTTTTTTTTTTTCTTTGTTAACTTTTTTTTTTTTCCATTATATTCTGCTAACTTTTGCTTTTTTTTATTTTTGACCCTCTTTTGTTCATTTGATTAATTCTTGTTTGTATATTGGTTTTTGTTCGTATCTATTATTTTCTTTGTCCTTTTTTTTGCACGAACGTATCTTGGGTTAAAACGAAAAGCGTATTTTTTCGAGTTTCTCGGCTCGTCCTTGGCGGTAAACCGTCAACCTTTCTTACCGCCGGGGGACTCGTAGAGCTTCCTGACCATGTATTATGTCCAAAGAATTAGCAGAGAACGAATAGTAACTCGTAGAGCTTCCCTTAGCTAGTTGCTGGAAGCTTAAGAGTAATTCCAGGGCGCTGGAGAGCTAGTTGGCAAGAAAAATCTCGACGGACCTTTTGGTGACTTTTGGTCGCTTGAACATTTTGTTCTCGAAATTCAACCATTCGTTAGAGCTCTAGTATTTTTCCCGCCATATTCGATATGATTCCCGCTCGCCATCTTGATCTCAGCTCGATCGGGTACCTTATACTGCCAAAAAGCGTTGCGGCGGGATCGGCCGTTTCGAGTCATCTTGACACGCGAGGAGTTCAGGGATCGCAGTACCAATAGATCCAGGGAGATGTTCAAAGAGGGGGGGTTCACAACGTTGGTGGAGAAAGTTGTGAGATATAACTTTGAATTTGCCGTGGAGGTATCCCAATATAAGTGCCACATGCCGTCCACTGTTTGTTGCAAATCGTGGCAGCAGACGCTGCGCTCCATGTTGCACGTATCGGGGGAGTGGACGGTGCAGAGGGATGAAATGCTGGCGGCAGTAAGTCGGACGATGTCGAGAGAGGGAACGAGACGGCTCAGAGGCAGACCACGAATCGTGGCGAGCAGCTGGCATGCACCCTTTGAAAAATGGAGGTCTCTTCTATGGCACGACACGTGCGTTGTACCGACGGATTGGGAGGAGTTTGTGGAGCACATATCACAGATACCCAAAGTGCAGGATATGTTTGCGAGGAGGAGTAAGGAGGGGAGGATGGGAGGGTTTGCGAAGACACCGACAGATGACGAGTTGGCTCGACGTCTTGCAGTTATAAATGAACAAACTACGATATGGGATCCTGGGATGGAAGGGATTACTGTTGAAATGTGCGGTGACAGTAAGACGGTCGTACAATGGCTGAGGGGAGTCTGGGCTTGTGACAACAGTGGGTATGCCAAACGGATCGCCAGGGTACAAAATATCATGTATGACGTGAGTGAACAACACAACATGCGATGCCCGACGTACGGAAGGGATTTCTGGAAACATATCTATAGGGAAGCCAATGCCTATGCTGATGAGCTTACACACCATGCGAGAGAAGGAAACTGTTACATAATTTACAAGCACGACTATATCAAACAGAACAGGACAAACATCAAATACATCAGAGGATGCTGGGATGGTGGAGTGAGCAGTGAGGGTGCCGCAGGAGGTCACTGGATTGAAGTTGCTCCAGAGAATGGCCCGTGGACACTCGTGAGCTCAGAAACCTACATGTTTGATGTAGGAGCCACCGTGACGGAGGCAGAATTATCTGCTGCCGAGCGCCTGTGCACAGGTGTGGAGCACATCGTTAAAGAACTTTCCTCTGCAAAGCGGAGGAGGCGGATTTAACTGGCTCTAGCCCTTAGGCTTGGGCGCACGCGCCCTGTGTAGCCTGACCAAACACCAAACTCGAGCTGTAGAGCAGCTACAGGGCTGATGCTTACAGAAACCGATTCAGAATCATCAGGCGCGTTCGTCAGTTGCATCTAGAGGTCTGAACTGGGTCTGCTACTCGAGCTAGGTTCGCGAAACATTTGATTATTCGAGTCATCTTGACAGGTGCTGATGGTTTTCTGTACTTAACTCGGGCTGTAGGAGAGCTACAGAGCTGGTGTTTACAGAAACCGATTCATAATCGTCGGGCGCGTCTGTCTCTAGCATCTAGGGGTCTGAACTCGGTCTACTACTCGAGCTAGGTCGCGAAACTATTCGTATTCTACGAATTTTGTTGGCGGATACTGTCGGTTTTTGGTGTTTAATTCGAGCTGTAGAGGAGCTGCAGAGCTGATGCGCATACGTAACCGATTCAGAATCATCGGGCGCGTTCGTCAGTTACATCTAGAGGTCTGAACTCGGTCTTACTCGAGCTAGGTCCGCGAACCTTTTCGTATTCCTGGAGTCACCTTGACAGGTGCAGTCGGCTTCCAGTACTTAACTCGGACTGAAACGCTTCAGAGCTGGTACTCACAGAAACCGATTCAGAATCATCAGGCGCGCTTGTCTGTTGCATCGAGAGGTCTGAACTAGGTCTGCTACTCGAGCCAGGTCCGCGAAGCCATTTGTATTCTTCGAGTTCTCTAAACAGGCGCTGTCGGTGTTCTGTACTTAACTCGAGCTTTAGCATAGCTGCAGAGCTTGTGCGCACACACAATCGATTCAGAATCACAGGCGCGTTCGTCTGAAGCATCCAGAGCTCTGAACTCAGTCTGCGACTCGAGCTAGGTCGCAAAACTATTGGTATTGGACCGATTTATCTTCGAAGTGACGGTGAATTTCTTCACCTAACTTGAGAGCTCTTTGGCGCATAAATGAGATGGAAATCATGAGGCGCCGCTTGGCTGGATCTGTTCAGCACAACAATGGGAATGGAATTATCAGCGGCAATAGTATCTAGACGCCTGAGATCAGTCTGCTATCAGCGCTCGGACTGAAAAAGTATTCGCCCCCCGCTACTTCTTTGGACATAATATATGGAAAGGAAGCTCTACGAGTCTCCCGGCGGTAAGAAAGGTTGACGGTTTACCGCCGGCGCCCAGTTTTTCAGCCCGAGCGCTGATAACAGACTGATCTCAGGCGACTAGTGATATCCCATTGCTGTGCTGAGCAGTTCTATAGCTCATCTGCAGCGTGTAGAAAATACCATTAGGGAGGAAATAGCAGAGTACGAATCCGTGTTTGGCGTCTGCGCTCACAACAGACCCAAACCAAGCGTCTAGATGCTTCGCGCCTCATGATGTCCTTCTGATTTTCGGCCGAAGAGCTCTCGAGCTGCTCTGCAGCTCGAGTTCAGTGAAGAAATTCACCATCATTTCGAAAAAAATGTCGGTCGAATACGAACAGTTTTGTGAACCTAGTTCGGGTAGCAGACCGAGTTCATACCTCTCGATGCAACAGACGAAAGCCCCCAATGCTTCTGCATCAGTTTCTGTGCGTACCAGCTCTGTAGCTCTCCTACAGCCCGAATTCAATACAGAAAATAGACAACATCTGTCAAGATGACTCGACGAATACGAATAGTTTTGCGGACCTAGCCAGAGTAGCAGACCCAGTTCAGACCTCTGGATGCAACAGACGAACGGGCTTCATAATTCCGAATCAGTTTCTGTGCGTATGAGCTCTGTAGCTCTCCTACAGCCCGAGTTACGTGCGAAAACGCACAGCACCTCTCAAGATGACTCGAACACTACGAATAGTTTCGCTTACCTAGCTCGAGTAGCAGACCGAGTTCAGACCTCTGGATGCAACAGACGAACGCGCCTGATTATTCTGCATCGGTTTCTGTGCGTATCAGCTCTGTAGCTCCCCTAGATCTCGAGTTAAGTACAGAAAACCGACAGTCCCTGCCGAGATGACCCGAGCGGTGCGAATAGTTTTGCGGACCTAGCTCGAGTTGCAGCCCGATTTCAGATCTCTGCATGCAACAGACGGACACGCCTGATGTCTCCGAATCGGTTTCTGCGATCACCAGCCCTGTCGCCCCCCTCCTGCCCGAGTTCAGTACAGAGAACCGACGGCACCTCTCGAGATGACTCGAACAATACGAATAGTTTCGCCGACCTAGCTCGGGCAGCAGACCGAGTTCAGACCTCTGGATGCAACAGACGAACGCGCCTGATGACTCTGAATCGGTTTCTGTAAATATCAGCTCTGTAGCTGTCCTGCAGCTCGAGTTAAGTACAACAAACCGTCAACGCGTGTCAAGATGACTCGAAACAGCCGATCCCGCCGGGATGCTTTTTGGCAGTAATATCTACCCGATCGAGCTGAGATTAAGACGGCGAGCGGGAATAAGATCGAATATCATGGGAAACAATACTAGAGCTCTAACGAATGGTTGAATTTTGAGAACAAAATTTTCAGCCGACGAAAAGTCAGCACAAGGTCAGTCGAGATTTTTTGTTGCCAACTAGCTCTCCAGCGCCCGGGAATAATTCTAAAGCTTCCAGCAACTAGCTAAGGGAAGCTCTACGAGTTATTCCGGCGCGGGGTGGAGCTAGTTGGCCGACCCGGCGGAGGCGGACAAAGTGTTAACTTTTAGTCGGTTTTGCTAATATTTGAAAGATATTTGACAATTCATTTTGAGAAAGCAGATTTTTACGCCGAGCATCGGCATGTAAACTTTGTTCCCTCAGCAGCTCAGCTCTCTAGGGCCAGTTTTAGTATTAGTTGACTTCCCGGAACCGACTTAATGTTGACTCCGAAAAATCTCAATTAGACGTTTTTCTAGGAAACCTCCCAGAAGCTCTCCGCTTCGATCCTGAGCTTTCTTACGGGTGCAAGGAGCTCTACGAGGTTCCTGGCGGTGACCAGGTTGACTCAAGCCATTTCGGCTCAAGGTTCCCGGCGCAAGGCTCCGCGAACGTTCGTTTTCTCCTGCCTGGGGAACCTCCGCGAAGGTGAACGTTGAGCTAGCGTGTTGTTTTGCCCTGCTTACGCAACTGCCCATCTCCCTGTACATCTTGCTTGTCATTGTTTGCCTCTCATATTCATTTCTCGTTGCGGTTTGGTGGTGGCAATTTGTATACGCGGACTTGTTCCTCACTGCCTAGAGTGGTGCTCGTAAGTCTCGTTTCTTCCAGATCTGCCTTGAGTGGATTGCATATTGATCTCTTTCGAGTGCGGGTAGCACATTGAATTCATTGTGTGACAATTGTACTTGTTCCTTCCTCTATTCTCTTTGCTTCGTCGCCACATTTCTGACTGAATTGGACTTTGATTGTGACTGATGCCTCACGTGCGGAGCCTCACATCCAGGCGTATGCGTCGTGCTCGGGCCTGCCATCTGAGATGGGTCCGATCAGCATCACCATTCTCTTGCATTCTTTGGTTTATGCATGTTGTTTCTTTGATGGAAATATCGTAACACGGTCGGTTGTCGCATCATCGATGTGTCTCTGAGGTTTCGACATACTTCGGACTTTGTGTTTGCATTGACTCTTGCCATGCTGTGTGTGTGTGTGTGTCGGGCATGCGCGCATGTTGGTATAAGAGCTCCGCGTGCTTTTCACTCTGTTCGGAATAAGAGTTTCGCATGTGCCCACTTCCGCTCAAAGAGTGGTGGGTGTCTTGCCTGACTCTGTATGCCGCCTTTTTTCCTGCTGGCGACTGGGCCTGACGGCCCGCATAGTCGATCGCAACGGTACATCGACATAATGTTGCACCACCTGATGTTGTTAAGAAAACAAGCCGATTTTGCAATGGATGTTCGCTCCCCCCCCCTCCCCCCAATCTTAATATTGGCTGCGGTCCCGGGTTCATCGAAACTTCTCGGTGGTGCAACATTCTGTCGCGAGCCCTGAGGGGGGCGCCAAGGGACCTTTGCCATGTGCCCAATATTGGGATCAGGGGGAGGGGGGGGGGAGGAGCAATGCAATGCAGCTGACAATGCGCGGCAAAAATGGTGCAGCGTTTCGTCGACGTACGGAAAGACCGCAACAAAAAGACCAGGTTGACGGTTCACCGCCGGCGCCATCTCGACGGGCCTTTTGCTGACCTTATCAGCTCTGTAGCAGAGCTACAGAGCTGATGAGCACACGTAATCGATTCATAATCATCAGGCGCGTTCGCCTGAAGCATCTAGAGCCCTGAACTCGGTCTGCTACTCGAGCTAGGTCCGCGAAACTATTTGTTTCTTCGAGTTCTCTTAACAGACGTTGTCGGTGTTCTGTAATTCGTAGAGCTTCCCTTAGCTAGTTGCTGGAAGTTCAAGAGTAATTCCGGGGCGCTGGAGAGCTAGCTGGCCAGAAAAATCTCGACGGACCTTTTGCTGACTTCTGCTAGGTTGAAAATTATGTTCTCGAAATTCCTCAATTCGTTTGAGCTCTAGTACTTTTTCCCGTGATATTCGATCTTATTCCCGCTCGGCGTTCGAATCTCAGCTCGATCGGGTACCTATTACTGCCAAAAAGCATCCAGGTGGGATCGGCCGCTTCGGGTCATCTTGACACGCGTTGACGGTTTTGTGTACTTCACTCGAGATTTAGGTGAGCTACAGAGCTGGTGTGCACAGAAACCGATCCAGAATCATCATGCGCGTTCGTCTGTTGCATCCAGAGGTCTGAACTCGGTCTGCTACTCGAGTTAGCTCCGCGAAACTATTCGTATTCTTCGAGTCATCTTGACAGGTGCTGTCGGTTTTCTGCACTTAACTCGGGCTGTAGGACAGCTACAGAGCTGGCGCGCACAAAAGCCGATTGAGATACATCATGCGCGTGCGTCTGTTGCATGGAGAGGCCTGAACTCGGTCTGCTCTTCGAGCTATGTCCGCGACACTTTTCGTATTTCTTGGTCTTGGAGTTCTCTTAACAGGCGCTGTCGGCACACATGATCGATCCAGAATCATCCGGCGCGTTCGGCTGAAGCATCTAGAGCTCTGAACTGAGTCTGCTACTCGAGCTAGGTTCGCAAAACTCTTCTTTTTCGACCGTTTTTTTTTTTTTTTTTTTTTTTTTTTTTTTTTTTTTTTTTTTTTTTTTTTTTTTTTTTTTTTTTTTTTTTTTTTTTTTCCCCCCCGAAATAATGGTGAGATTCTTCACTTAACTCGGCTGCAGATGAGCTTGAGAGCTCTGTGGCACAGACATCAGAAGAAAATCACGAGGCGCGCTCGTCTGAAGTATCTAGACGCTTGGCTTGGGTCTGTTATGAGCGCAGACGCCAACAACTAGTCTGCTATTTTTTCCGGTGCTGGAATTCGTTTTCTGGACTGAACTCGAGGTCCAGATGAGCTCGAGAGCCCTTAGGCATTGCAATGGGAAGATAATCATCCTGCGCGCTATTTGAGAGTATCTAGACACCCGCGCTCAGTCTGCTTTTAGCGCTAGGGCTGAATCCCGAGTCGTACTCTGCTACTTTCTTCGAAATCGCATTGTTTTTCTTGGTTCTACTCGTGCTCCACATGAGCTACAGAACTGCTCAGCACAGCAATGGGAAGGGAATTACCAGGGGCAATCGTGAAATGTAACTAGACGCCTGAGATCAGTCTGCTATCAGCGCTCGGGCTGAAAAACTATTCGTTCTCTGCTAGTTCTTTGGACATATTATATGGCAAGGAAGCTCTACGAGTCTCCCGGCGGTAAGAAAGGTTGACTGTTTACCGCCGGCGCTCAGTTATGTTCTCGAAATTCAAGAACACGTTAGAGCTCTGGTATTTTTTCCCATGATATTCGTTCTCATTCCCGCTCGCCGTCTCAATCTCAGGTCGATCGGGTAGATACTACTGCCCAAAAGCGTCCGGGCTGGATCGGCCGTTTCGAGTCATCTTGACTCGCGTTGACGGCTTTCTGTACTTAATTCGGGATTTAGGAGAGCTGCAGAGCTGGTACTTACAGAAACCAATCTAGAATAGTCAGGCGCGTTTGCCTGCTGCATCTAGAGGTCTGAACTCGGTCTGCTACTCGAGCTAGGTCCGCGAAACTATTCGTATTCTTCGAGTCATCCTGACAGGTGCTGTCGGTTTTTTAGTAGCTAACTCGGGCTGTAGCAGAGCTACAGAGCTGATAAGCACACGTACTCGATTCATAATCATCAGGCGCGTTCGCCTGAAGCATCTAGAGCCCTGAACTCGGTCTGCTACTCGAGCTAGGTCCGCGAAATTATTTGTATTCTTCGAGTCCTCTTAACAGACGTTGTCGGTGTTCTGTAATTCGTAGAGCTTCCCTTAGCTAGTTGCTGGAAGTTCAAGAGTACTTCCGGGGCGCTGGAGAGCTAGCTGGCCAGAAAAATCTCGACGGACCTTTTTTGCTGACTTTTTCTCGGTTGAAAATTATGTTCTCGAAATTCCTCAATTCGTTTGAGCTTTATTTTTTTTTCCCGTGATATTCGATCTTATTCCCGCTCGCTGTCTCAATCTCAGCTCGATCGGGTAGCTTTTACTGCCAAAAAGCGTCCGGGTGGGATCGGCTGTTCCGAGTCATCTTGACACGCGTTGACGGTTTTCTGTACTTAACTCGAGATTTAGGAGAGCTACAGAGCTGGTATGCACAGGAACCGATGCAGAATCGTCATGCGCATTCGTCTGTTGCATCCAGAGGTCTGAACTCGGTGTGCTACTCGAGCTAGGTCCGCGAAACTATTCGTATTCTTCGAGTCATCTTGACAGGTGCTGTCGGTTTTCTGTGCTTAACTCGGGCTGTAGGAGAGCTACAGAGCTGATGCGCACAAAAACCGATCCAGAATCATGATGCGCGTTCGTCTGTTGCATCCAGAGTCCTGAACTCGGTCTGCTACTCGAGCTAGGTCCGCGAAGCTAATCGCTAATCGTATTCTTCGAGTCATCTTGACAGGTGCTGTCGGTTTTCTGTACTTAACTCGGGCTGCAGGAGAGCTACAGAGCTGGTACGCACACGAATCGATTGAGAATGATCTGGCGCGTTGTTCTGTTGCATCGAGAGGTCTGAACCCGGTGTGCTACTCGAGGAGGTCCGCGAAACTATTCGTATTCTTCGAGTTCTCTTAACAGGCGCTGTCGGTGTTCTGTACTTCGCGCGAGCTGTAGCATAGCTACAAAGCTTGCACGCACGCATAATCGATTCAGAACCATCAGGCGCGTTCGGCTGAAGCATCTAGAGCTCTGAACTCAGTCTGCTACTCGAGCTAGGTCGCAACATATTCGTATTCGATCGATTCTTTTTCGAAATGATGGTGAATTTCTTCACTTAACTCGAGCTGCAGATCAGCTTCAGAGCTCTTCGGCACAGAAACCAGAAACCAATCATGAGGCGCGCTAGCCTGAAGTATCTAGACGCTTGGCTTGGGTCTGTTATGAGCGCAGACGCCAGACAACTAGTCATAATCTGCTATTTTTTCTGGTGATGGAATTGTTTTCTGGACTGAGCTCGAGGTGCAGATGAGCTTGAGAGCTCTTAGGCGTTGCAATGGGAAGAGAATCATCAGGCGCGCTATTAGAAGTACCTAGACACCCGCGCTCAGTCTGCTATTAGCGCTAGGGCTGAACACCGATTCGTACTCTGCTACTTTCTTGGAAATGGTACTGATTTTCCTGTCTCTACTCGTGCTGCAGATGAGCTACAGAACTGCTCAGCACGACAATGGGAAGGGAATATCAGGGGCAATCGTGAAATGTATCTAGGCGCCTGAGATCAGTTTGCTATCAGCGCTCGGGCTGAAAAACTACTCGTTCTCTGCTAGTTCTTTGGACATAGTATATTGCAAGGAAGCTCTACGAGTCTCCTGGCGGTAAGAGAGGTTGACGGTTTACCGCCGGCGCCCAGTACTTAACTCGAGAGCTACAGAGCTGGTGCGCACACGGATCGATTTAGAATCATCAGGCGAGTTCGTCTGTTGCATCTTGAGCTCTGAACTCAGTCTTCTACTCGAGCTAGGTCCGCACAACTATTCGTATTTATTTTTTTCGAAATGATGGTGAATTTCTTGACTTATCTCGAGCTGCAGATGAGCTTGAGGATCTCGCACAGAAATTAAAATAAAATCGTGAGGCGCACTAGTCTGAAGTATCTTGACGCTTGGCTTCGGTCTGTTATGAGCGCAGACGCCGAACAACTAGTCATCTTTTTTTTTCTTGTGATGGAATTCGTTTCCTGGGCTGAACGCGAGGTGCAGATGAGCTCGAGAGCTCTGAGGCATTGAACTGGGCATATAATCATCATGCGCGCTATTTCAACGTATCTATACACCCGCGCTCAGTCTGCTATTAGCGCTAGGGCTGAACACCGATTTGTACTCTGCTACTTTCTTGGAAATGGTATGGTTTTCCTTGCTTCACTTGTGCTGCAGATGAGCTACTGAGCTGTTCAGCACAGAAATGGGAAGGGAATCGTAAGGGGCAATAGTGAAATGTATCTAGAAGCCTGAGATCAGTCTGCTATGAGCGCTCGGGCTGAAAAACTATTCGTTCTCTGCCAATTCTTTGGACAGAATATATGGCAAGGAAGCTCTACGAGTCTCCCGGTGGTAAGAAGGTTTACCGCCGGCGCCCAGTTGGTCGACCCGGCTCGGACGGACAATGTGATGACTTTTGGTCGGTTTTGTTTAAATTTGAAAGATATTTGACCATGTATTTTGAGAAAGCAGATTTTTACGCGTAGCATTTGCATATAAGCTTTGTTCTCAGAGCAGCTCAGCTCCGCCAAGGAAGTTTTACTATCGGTTCACTTCGGGGAACCGACCACATGTTGACATTTAAAAATACAAAAATACAGATTTCAAGAAAATATCATGCGAAGTTCTCTGTTTCGATTCTGAGCATTCTTACGCGTGCAAGGAGCTCTACGAGGTTCCCGGTGGTGACCAGGTTGACGGTTCACCGCCGGCGCCAGGTCGTTTCGAGAACGGGTATTTTCCGCACCTGTAACTCGTAGAGCTTCCTTTAGCTAGTTGCTGGAACCTTAAGAATTCGAACGCGCCGGAGAGCTAGTAACTCGTAGAGCCTCCCTTAGCTACTTGCTGGAAGCTCAAGAGGAATTCCGGGCGCTGGAGGGCTAGTTGGCAAGAAAAATTTCGACGGACCTTTCGGTGACTTTTGCTCGGTTGAAGATTATGTTCTCGAAATTCAACAATTCGTTTGGCTGTAGTTTTTCTTCCCATCATATTCGATCTCATTCCCGTTCGCTGTCCTAATCTGAGCTCGATCGGGTACCTTTTACTGCCAGCAAGCGTTGCGGCGGGATCGGCTGTTTCGAGTCATCTTGACACGCGTTGACGATTTCCTGCACTTAACTCGAGATTGAGGAGAGCTACAGAGCTGGTGCGCACAGAAACCGATCTAAAGTTATCAGGCGCGTCCGTCTGTTGCATCCAGAGGTCTGAACCCGGTCGGCTACTCGAGCTAGGTCCGCAAAACTATTTGTATTCTTCGAGGTATCTTGACAGATGCTGTCGGTTTTCTGCACAAGTCGGGATGTAGGAAAGCTACAGCACACGAGTCGATTCAGAATGATCAGGCGCGTTCGTCTGTTGCATCCAGAGGTCTGAACTCGGTCTGCTACCCGAGCTAGGTCCGCAAAACTATTCGTATTTTCGAGTCATCTGACAGGTGCTGTCGGTTTTCTGTTCTTAACTCGGGCTGTAGGAGAGCTATGGAGCTCGTGCGCGCACGAATCGTTTCAGAATCACCAGGCGCGTTCGTCTGTTGCATCGAGAGTCTGAACTCGGCCTGCTACTCGAGCTAGGTCCGCGAAACTATTCGTATTATTCGAGTTCTCTTAACAGGCGCTGTCGGTGTTGTGTACTTAACTCGAGCTGTAGCATAGCTACTGAACTTGTACGCACACATAATCGATTCAGAATCGTCAGGCGCGCTCGAGCTAGGTTGCAAAACTATTCGTATTCTACCGGTTTTTGTTCGAAGCAATGGTTAATTTCTTCACTTAACTCGAGCTGCAGATGAACTGGAGAGCTCTTTGGCACAGAAATCAGAAGAAATTCATGAGGCGCGCTAGTCTGACGTATCTAGACGCTTGGCTTGGGTCTTCAGCGCAGATGCCAAACAACTAGTCATTCTCTGCTATTTTACTGGTGATGGAATTCGTTTTCTGAACTGAGTGCAGATAAGCTTGAGATCTCTTTGGCATTGCAATGGGAAGATAATCATCATGCGCGCTATTTGAAAGAATCTAGACACCCGCGCTGAGTCTGCTATTAGCGCTAGGGCTGAACACCGATTCGTACTTTCTCGAAAATGGTATTGTTTTTCTTGGTTCTACTCGTGCTGCAGATGAGCTACAGAGCTGTTCAGCACAGCAATGGGAAGGGAATCATCAGGGGCAATAGTGAAATGTATCTAGACGCCTGGAATCAGTCTGCTATGAGCGCTCGGGCTGAAAGACTATTCGTTCTCTGTTAATTCTGTGGACATAATATATGGCAAGGAAGCTCCACGAGTCTCCCGGCGGTAAGAAAGGTTGACGGTTTACCGCCGGCGCCCAGTAGTGGGTTATGACGCGTCTGCCAGTGAAATTCTCAGGTCCGTAGCCACAGTATTATTATCAAAAAACCAAAACATGATGTTTCTTCAGCTGCCCAGCTAACGCTTTATGAAGCTCTTTTCACGTGTTTCCAGTAGCGCCGCGCGAGAAAGAGCTCTACGAGACGAGCTCCGGCTCAAGAACGTCTCGGCTCAAGAACGTCTCGGCCTGGGTAACCTCCAGACGTTCTAGCGGGCCACTGCCTCGGGGAGTGAGACTGGGCGAAGGGCCGCGAGGCCTGGGCGTTCCTGGGATCCCCCGAGGCCTTTTGTCTGCATACATTACCTCTCGGTGTATTGTACGCTGAATTGAATTGGATTGTTGATTGTGATTGCCTCGCGTGGTCATTTTGATGGTTGATTGTGATTGCCTCGAGTGGTCATTCAGGGCATCCTTATTCAGTGCATAGTCATTCAGTTTGATCGTTGCCTTTGATTATTGCTTGTGATTCGGTAGTGTGCCTTCTGTCCGTAGTCATGGTGCATGTTCGGAGTTGGCAGGCACGGATCGCTCGTCGTGCACGCGCAGTGGAACAGAAAGTTGTTGCTCCCACGCGGTATCCCATCTCGTTGCAAAGCTTGGTCCCCATGTCGCACACGACAGATGTGCTGCTGGAGTACTTCGCCACCCCCGTGGAGCCCTTGCCAGTTCTTGCCGAAGTCCCTGGAGACACATTGCAGCCAGCATATGTTTCTATGGTTCTTTCGAGAACAGGTGCGGAAGTGGGTACTTCTACTGATTCTTCAATAGATTCCCCAACAGTTTCTTCAATAGGTCTTTCTCCCACAGGTGCGGAAGTGGACACTGTCACGGATTCCCCAACCGCATTTTGCCGCTAAAGGAGAGAAAACATGTTGACATGAGAACTCAGACGGATTTGCACAGTCATGTTGACACCAGCACTCAGACGGACAGTGTTTGCACCTACCCGCCACTTTCCGAGGCCAGCATTTCTCTTACTGATGCTGTGGACCTTCATTGTGAAGTCGGCTGTCAGACAGAGAGTGTTTTTGGGATGGAGGGAGGAGCTTCAGGAACTGTTCTTGGGAAAGTGACTGAGGAGGCGCGGGAGGAGTTGGAGGCGCTCTCGAGAGCGGAGTTTCCTTCGACACCGAACGTGCAGGCATATTCTGATTTCACGCTCAATGAGGTATCGAATCCTGGTTCTGATGCGTCTGTCCATGTCGCTTCTCCGGAGTCGCGCCAGAGGACTCGAGGGAGAGATCGTGACAAGGTCAAGGGGACATCGACGTGCTCTCAGGCCACCATTGCCGATGTCAAAGCGTGGATTGACGCTGTTGCCAGCATCAACGAGTTGAATGCGATCCAGTATTTAAAGAACGGAATGGATTTGTTTGATAAGCTGGTGACAGAACGTGGGTTCTCACACAGAGGGTCCAAACAGATTATGCTCGGAAGCTGTATGAGATGCTCCAGAATGTGCAAGCGACACTGGAGGATCTTTTAGAATTCTTCGAGGTGCAGAGGTACTTGACAGGACAAATGAACCGCGCCGAGACTGCCAAGTTTCTTGAGGTTTCCAAGTGCAGCGATTACCGAATACTATTCTTCGGACGCCCGAGGAGTTTCGACAAGTGAAACTCTACGAGTTTCGACGTGCGTGGTTCCTCCGAGGCCTTTTGTCTGCATACATTACCTCTCTGTGTATTGTACGCTGAATTGTATTGGATTGTTGATTGTGTTTGCCTCGCGTGGTCTTTTTGATTGTTGATTGTGATTGCCTCGTGTGGTCATTCAGTGCATCCTTGTTCAGTGCATAGTCTTTCAGTTTGTTCGTTGCCTTTGTTTATTGCTTGTGATTCGGTAGTGTTGCCTTTCGGTCCATAGTCATGGTGCATATGCATTTGTTTGTGCTCTTATAATTCAGTGTGTGCATGTTCAGTTCTTGGCCAGGTCTCCTGGCTCTCATGTCGTAGTATTAGTTTCGCCTCATCAGTGTTCTCACTGTTGTAGGGTTGTCTGTAGTATTAGTTTTGCCTCATCAGTGTTCTCACTGTTGCAGTGCCCACAGGTCGTTTGATTCGCTTGAGACTTGTTGGACCTGGCCTTTGTGGCCAAGTTGGTCCCAGCAAAGACGCACAAAATCTGGGAGCCGGCGGTGAACCGCCGGCTCCCTGGCAAGAAAAATCTCGACGGACCTTTTGGTGACTTTTGCTCGGTTGAAAATTATGTCTTTAAAATTCAACAATTCGCTTGGGCTCTAGTATTTTTTCTGACCATATTCGATCTTTTTCCCGCTCGCCGTCTTAATCTCAGCTCGATCGGGTACGTATTACTGCCAAAAAGCGTCGCGGCGGGATCGACCGTTTCGAGTCATCTTGACACGCGTTGACGGTTTTCTGTACTTAACTCGAGATTTAGGAACGCTAGAGAGCTGGTGCGCACAGAAACCGATCCAGAATCATCAGGCGCGTTCGTCTGTCGCATCCAGAGGTCTGAACTCTGTCTGCTACTCGAGCTAGGTCCGCGAAACTATTTATATTCTTCGAGTCATCTTGACAGATTATGGCAGTTTTCTGTATTGAATTCTGGCTGTAGGAGAGCTACAGAGCTGGTGCGCACACGAATCGGGTCAGAATGATCAGGCGCGTTCGTCTGTTGCATCGAGAGGTCTGAACTCGGTCTGCTACTCGATCTAGGTCCGCGAAACTATTCGTATTCTTTACAGACGTTGTCGGTGTTCTGTACTTACCTCGAGCTGTAGGAGAGCTACAGAGCTTGTGCGCACACAAATCGGTTCAGACTCATCAGGCGCGTTCGTCTGTTGCATCTAGAGCTCTGAACTCAGTCTTCTACTCGAGTTAGGTCCGCAAAACTATTCGTATTCGACCGATTTTTTGTCTCCAAATGATGGTGAATTTCCTCACTTAACTCGAGCTGCAGATGAGCTTGACAGCTCTTCTGCACAGAAATCAGAAGAATCTCATGAGGCGCGCTAGTCTGAAGTATCTAGAGGCTTGGCTTGGGTCTGTTATAAGGGCAGACACCGAACGACTAGTCATACCCTGCTATTTTTCTTGTGATGGAAGTCGTTTCCTGGGCTGAACTCGAGGTGCAGGTGAGCTTGAGAGCTCTCAGGCATTGAAATGGGAAGAGAATCATCATGCGCGCTATGTGAAAGTCTCTAGAAACCCGCGCTCAGTCTGCTATTAGCGCTAGGGCTGAACACCGATTCGTGCTCTGCTACTTTCTTGGAAATGGTATTGCTTTTCTTGGTTTTACTTGTGCTGCAGATAAGCTACAGAGCTGTTCAGCACAGCAATGGGAAGGGAATCGTAAGGGGCAATCGTGAAATTTATCTAGAAGCCTGAGATCAGTCTGCTATCAGCGCTCGGGCTAAAAAACTATTCGTTCTCTGCCAATTCTTTGGAAATAATATATGGCAAGGAAGCTCGACGAGTCTCCCGGCGGTATGAAAGGTTGACGGTTTACCGCCGGCGCCCAGTTTTGAAATTCGTTTAGAGAACCGGTATTTTTCTCACGTGTAGTGGGTTGTGCCGCGTCTGCCAGTGCAATTCTCAGGTCCGTAGCTGCAATGCTACTATCAAAACACTTACAGGAATCGACTTGGAAAAAAACTCAAAATTATAATTTTCCGAGTTTCTCAGATTTGCTTGAGAAAGCTTCTTCCAGCAGCGCCGCGCGGTTAAAGAGCTCTACGAGGCTGCCGGCGGTAATTTCCGCGAACGTTCATTTTCTCCTGCCTGGGGAACCTCCGCGAAGGTGAACTTTGAGCTAGCGTGTTGTTTTGCTCTGCTTACGCAACTGCCCATCTCCCTGTACATCCTGCTTGTCATTGTTGGTCTCTCATATCCATTTCTTGTTGCAGTTTGGTGGTGGCAATTTGTATACGCTGACTTGTTCCTCACTGCCTAGTGTGGTGCTCGTAAGTCTCTGTTCTTTCAGATCTGCCTTGTGTGGATTGCATATTGTTCAATTTGCAGTATTTCATTGTTGTGATCTCTCAGGTGTCCTCACACATCTTCCCTCAGTTTTCTGCCATATACCTATCATTTGTGGTCTTGTTTGTGCCAGATGCCTCATGTGCGGAGTCTCGCATCCAGGTGTTTGCGTCGGGCTCGGGCTTGCCAACTTGGATGGGTTCGACCGAATTGTCCTCTTCCGTTGGTGCTCGAAGGCCTAGTCGCCCGTGACACGGTCTTGCATGCAGAGTTGGATGCTCAGGCTAATAAGTTGTTGACAGCATTACTCCATCCCTCTGATAGCTGCCCGAAAGTTGATTCCGTTGCACTTCGCGGTTTTTCTTCTGCTATTGATGCTGGGGTCCAGGTTGACGAGGTCGAATATCCTTCTCAAAGCATTCGAGTATTTTCAATTGATGCTGGTGTCCAGGTTGACGAAGTGCACTGTCCCTTTCAGAGCATTCGAGTGTCCTCAATTGATGCTGAGGTCCAAGTGCATTCTCAAAGCATTCGAGTGTCTTCAATGGGTGCCGGCGTGCGAACTCAGTTCGCTTGCGAGGACGCCCGCGTGCAAACTCAGTTCACTTCAATGGATGCTGGCGTGCATACTCAGTTCACTTTGAAGGACGCCGGTGTGCAAACTCAGTTCACTTTCCAGGACGACGTCAAAACATGGATTGACAGGAGCACTGCCCAGAAGGGGTTCACCGCCAGATTGCGCTGCAGTATTTAATCCAGGGGCTTGAATTATTCGTAGACCTCATGACAGAGCCAATGACCATCCCAAAACATCACGTATCATTTTGGTTCCATACTTTGTTCAACCTCACGGATCATGTTCAGTCGTTTCTGGGGGAACTTTTGGATTGTCTCAAATCTCACCGTTTCGTGACTGGGAAAATGGACCGTGCCGAGGGGGCCAGGTTTAAAGCTCCAGGGTACATTGTCGATTGTTTCAGTTTTGTTCCAGACGGACTCTTCGAGAGTGCCAGTCGCGCAGACCCGCGGAGACTCGCAGCAGACACCCGGAGACTACAGCAAATGTGGGAGCCCCAAGAGCTCATAATTACGTCGCCACGTGGACGAATCGCCTCTCCGTCGGGGTCGTCGTCTGTCCGTGTCGCTTCGGATGTGATAGCCAGGACTGGACATCAAAAGTTGGTTCCCGAATCTTCCCAGAGCATTCGAGTTTCTCCCGATAACGGTGGGAGCTCTAGAGGCAGCCGCAAAGGCAGAGGCAAAGGCAAACGATAGGGCAGCTTTGAACATGATTGTCTGCATACATTACCTCTCTGTGTATTGTACGCTGAATTGTATTGGATTCTTGATTGTGATTGCCTCGCGTGGTCCTTTTGATTGTCGATTGTGATTGCCTCGTGTGGTCATTCAGTACATCCTTATTCAGTGCATAGTCTGTCAGATTGTGATTGCCTCGTGTGGTCATTCAGTGTGTGCATATGCATTTGTTTGAGCTCTAATAATTCAGTGTGTGCATGTTCAGTTCTTGGCCAGGTCTCCTGGCTCTCTTGTCGTAGTTTTAGTCTCGCCTCTTCAGTGTTCTCACTGTTGTAGGGTTGTGTGTATACTGCACCTACGGACCTAGGTCTGGTCCCTGATACAATGTTATCAGCGGCGGAACGCATCTGCGATGTTCTCCCACAGGTTGTGCGAACGTCTTTGGTCATGCATGTTTCTGTTTCTCTATAAGAGCGGACTACTTGCTTGACAATTTTGAGGCTTCGCTTCGCCGGAGACTTCGTTGGACCTGGCCTCAGTGGCCAAGATGGTCCCAGCAAAGACGCAAAACAATTTGCTTGACGGTTCACCGCCGACTCCCATTATGTCATCGAAATTCAGCAATTCGTTCGAGCTCTAGAATTTTTTCCCGTGATATTCGATCTTACTCCCGCTCGGCGCTCGAATCTCAGCTCGATTGGGTACATATTACTGCCAAAAAGCACTGGGGCGGGATCGGCTGTTTCGAGTCATCTTGATAGATGCTGTCGGTTTTCTGTACGTAACTCGAGCTGTAGGGCAGCTACAGTGCTGATACTCACAGAAGCCGATTCATAATCATCAGGCGCGTTCATCTGAAGCATCTAGAGGTCTGAACTCAGTCTGCTATTCGAGCTAGGCTCGCGAAACTATTCGTTTTCTACAGATTTTCTTGACAGATGCTGCCGGTTTTTCGTACATAACTCGAGCTCTAGGAGAGCTACAGAGCTGGCGCGCCCACGTAATCGATTCAGAATCATGAGACGCGTTCGTCGGAAGCTTCTTGGGTCTGAAATCGGTCCACTACTCAAGCTAGGTCCGCGAAGCTATTCGTATTCTACGAAATTTGCAGATGCTCTCGGTTTCTGTACTTAACTCGATCTGTAGGAGAGCTACATAGCTTGTACGCCCGCGCAATCGATTCATAATAATCAGTCGCGTTCATCTGAAGCATCGCGAGGTCTGAACACGGTCTACTCCTCCAGCTAGGTCCGTAAAACCGTATTGTAGGAATTTTCTTGACAGCTGTTGTCGGTTTTCTGTACTTAACTCGAGCTGTAGGAGAGTTTCAGAGCTGATGCGCACACGCACTCGATTCAGAATAATCAGGCGCGTTCGTCTGAAGCATCTACAGGTCTGAACTCGGTCTGCTAGTCGAGCTAGGTCCGCGCAAATATTCGCATTCTACCGGATTTTCCGAGATTATGGTGAGTTCCTTGAGTGAAGTCGAGCCGCATCTAAACTTCAGAGCTTTTTGGCACAGAATTCGGGAGGGAATTATCAGACGCACTAGTCTGAAGTATCTAGACGCTTGGATTTGATCTGTTCTCAGTACAGGAGCCGAACAACTATTTATTGTCTGCTTTTTTGGCTTGGTGATGGATTGGTTTTGCTGACTAAGCTCGAGCTGCAGATGAGCTGTCGAGGTCTTAGGCACAGCAAGCACAATCATGAGGCGCACTATTTGATAGTCTCTAGACCCTGAAATCAGTCTTCTATCGGCGTTCGGGCTGAACAACTATTCGTACTCTGCTAATTTCTTGAGGTATTGGTTTTCTCGGTCTAACTCGCGCTGCAGATGAGCTACAGGGCTGTTCTGCACAGCAATCGGAAGGACATGATCAGAGGCGCTAGCTGAATGTATCCAGACGGCTGCAATCAGTCTGCTATGAGCGCTCGGGCTGAACAACTATTCGTACTCTGCTTATTCTTTAGAGATGGTGTATGGCAAGGAAGCTCTACGAGTCCCCTGGCGGTAACCAAGGTTGACCCCTTACCGCCGGCGCCCAGTGGTGGGGGGCTAGTTGGCAAGAAAATATCGACGGAAGTTTTGCATACTTTTGCTCGGTTTAAAACCGATTCGAAATGCGAACATTCGTTAGAGCTCTAGTATTTTTCCACCCATCTTCGATATCATTACCGCTCGCCATCTCAATCTTACCTTTATCGGGTACCTATTACTGCCAAAAAGCACTCCGGCGGGATCGGCTGTTTTGGGTCATCGTGACAGGTGCCATTGGTTTTTTCAATTCAACTCGAGGTGCAGGAGAGCTACAGAGCTGGTATGCACACCTATTCGATCCAGAATCATCAGGCGCGTTCGTCAGAAGCATCTAGAGGTCTGAACTCGGTCTGCTACTCCAGCTAGGTTCGCGAAACTAGTCCTACTTTTTTTTCGAGGTGTTGCTAAGTTTCTTGACTTGACTCGAGCTGCAGATGAGCTAGAGAGCTCCTTGGCACAGCAATTGGGAAGCAAATCATCAGGCGCGATTATCTGAAGCATCTAGACGCCTGAACTCGGTCTGCTATCAGCGCTGGAGCCGAACAAGTTTTTTTTTTTTTTTTTTTTTTTTTTTTTTTTTTTTTTTTTTTTTTTTTTTTTTTTTTTTTTTTTTTTTTATATAATTTTTTTTTTTTTTTTTTTTTTTTTTTTTTTTTTTTTTTTTTTTTTTTTTTTTTTTTTTTTTTTTTATAAAAAATACATATGAGTTTTCTTGGCTTAACTCGAGCTGCAGATGAGCTGCAGAGCTGCTCGGCACAGCAATCGGAAGGAATTCCTTAGGCACGCTATTCTAAAATAGTTAGACGCCTGAATTCGGTTTGCTATCAGCACAGGGGGCGAAACACTGTCCGTACCCTGGTAATTTTTTAGAAATGTCGATGGTTTTCTTAACGCTGCTCGGCGCAGCAATCGGAAGGAAATCAACAGGCGCGGTAGTTCAAAGTGTCCAGACGCCTGAACTTGGCGTGGTATGTCTTTATTTTCTTTTCAGAGATGCTTTTCCCTCACTACTTCTTCTGCTCCACGTCCATCTCCATGAGGCCGCGCCCTGGCGCGCGCAATGCGAGATTGCTGCGCCCGCATTGCACGAGGAAACTCTACGAGTTTTCGGCTCCAGGTTCCCGGCTCAAGGGCCCCCGTGGCCTAGAGAGCCTGTCGTCCTCGTCGTGGGACGTGCCGCGGGGCGCCGTGGCGCCATAGTGAAGTACGACGACTTCCGCACCTGCAGCAGCCGCTGCCTCTCTTTGTTTGTTTGTTGCTTGCTTTGCTCTGCATATTGTGTCTCCTTATCATTTTCTTGAAGTGTTGTCTGCTATCGGTACTGCGGCGAATATGGTGTCTCCTTATCAGTTTCGTGAGGTATTATCTCGACATTGTAAACGTTCGGCATCAGAAGCGGATTTGATCGAGTCTGTAGACGAGGATTGGCTCAGAAAGTGGGGTGTTCAGATACAGACGGACGACGAGTGGCTTGAATCGTGGTGTGCACCTCCTCTCAGATCTTCCGAGATGGCTGCCGCTGACGTTGCCATGCATGATCAGCCCCCTCAGAAACGTAATCGGGAGGAGAAGGAGAGGACTAGGGTTCAGGAACTTGAGGGGAAAGAGGGTGTCGAGGTGATGTTCCATAAGATGATGTACATGTATGAGGATTCCACGGAATCCATGGAAGAGAGTATCGAGGGTCAAAAGGAACAGTTCAAACGTGTTGAGGCTACCGTTGAGAAGCAGGGTTCATCTATCGCCAGTCTTGAGAACCGTCAGACAGCACTTGAGAATCTTGTCAGTAATATGCAGAAGAGTGCGTCGACCACATCAGGGCCCAGTAGTGGCGGTGCTCCAGTGGCCCCATCTCGTCCAGGCTCTGCAGCGACTCCATCATATTTCACGCCAACATATATTGAGCTCAAAGGTTGGGTCACTAACTGGAATGATCGCACGGTTCGTTCGGAACAGATGCTCATGTGGTCGGACTGTAAGCTGATAGTTGACAATGTAATCAAGATCTTCGGAAGATGATGCCACATACATTTGTCCGGATGCGACTGAGAGGGTGAATGCAGGTAGGTATATGTTTGGTTCTTTCAATACTAAGTTCAAACATGGCACTGGCCGTGATGTGATCTAGCGTGTGAAACGTGACATTGATCGTGTTGCCGCTGCTATCGAGAACCGTGTTCCGCCACCCCCGGGCATCATTATCCAGCCGCCTCAGGTGCTTGTTGCTGGTGTTAGTCAAAAGTTCGAGCCCCTTCTCATTCGTGTGACGGTGGAGTGTCCGAGTTGGAAACGTGATCACGTGAAAGCTGTCAGCCGTTTCTGTGGAACGAGTCGCTCGATATGTACAGATCTTCGTATGCCCATGCTTGCAATCAAAGGCGAGATGGGCCCTCCTCGTTCCACGATCTGGACTATCCCTCAGAGCTCAGGCGAGCGCGCCATCATGCTTCCAGAGTTCACCACTTCCAAGTCCTTGTGGGAGGTCAGCGTGGACGGTTTCACGAAGCTGCAGCGTGCATGCCCAGCTTTCTCTTGGGATCGTTCAGAGGTCGAGGCTGAAGTGAACCGGCGTTCCTGACGACAACCTTCCAGGTCCAGTTCGTTTGTAGGACTCCAGGTGGGATCTTGGAATCTGAATAGGGCTGGTACTACCAATTTTCGTGGGAAAGATCCTGAGGGCTTTGAGGATAAGGGGTTCGCTCTTCGGCTTGCAGGGGGCCCCAAATCTTGTTGGGGGTAAATTCGATGCAGTACTTACTAGACTACGCTTGGGTATTAGATCCAGCAGGTGTTCAAGGTGTGCTATTCTCTGTAGTGATGAGTGGGTGGCGTCCATCCGACATTGTATATGTGAATTTGATCGTTTCTGCGGTGTTGTTTCTTCGGAAGTGGGAAGTCTCCATTGGTGGTTTTCAGTATCTACCTGCCTGATCCAGGTATTCCTAATTGTGAGGATATCCAGACATCCGTGTTTGAGCAACTGGAGAGTGTTGTGCGTTCTCTTAGAGGCAGATGGTGCAAGGCCAGCTTTGTCTTTCTTACGGATGCCAACGTCGAGTTGCCACCGCATGCCCGTGTTACATGTGCACGTACGGGGGAGGAGTTCGAGGCGGTGGGTGGAGCTACGAAGGAGGTGAAGAGGATTATGAACGAAGGGGGAGCTCAACGGGAACGGAGGGATTGCAGAGAACGGCTCCGCAGTAACTTCTTAGGAATTCTCGCCCGCCTGGGGTTGAAGGCGGCGAACACGTTTCAAGATGAGAGACTCCATACCGGGGCCACGAGATGGGGTACCTCAAAAACGGTCCTAGACTATATCCTGATTCCGAGGGAGTGGGGCACTACGGATATCCTGGTCAAAAACATCTTCCACAACGGGGGTTCTACGAACCGTTCCAGATTGAGTGATCTTGCTTTGGTGCAGGGTGCTCTCTCCAAACCAGGTGTGGAGATCCATCGCTCCTTTACTAGAGTTGCCGCTCGTGAACGTTCTCTGGTCGGGTTTAAATGTCTTACATGGCAGGATGAGGATATGGCTCGGGGACATCGATGGGTTTCTTGGGGATGCCACTGTATCGTGTTCTCCTGGGGATCTACCCAACAGGTTCTTGAGCGCTTTCACGAATGCAGAGAACGTGAACTTCGCGACGGCTAAGTTGGGCCGAGGTTTGCCGCCCGTTCGCCCACCTGAGCTGCAGCGTGGCTTCGAGAATCTACGCCGTGCAGTGCCAGCCTTGTCGGAGGAGGAGCGCAGAGAGCCCCGAGTTGTCTGCGATCGATATCGCAGGGCTTACCGACGCGCACTTGCCGAGTGGGACAGTCCCATTTCGAGGCGCGAGGTTCGCCACCGCATCAAGCACCTTGTCATGGGCGGGATGGTGACGGAGGACAGGGAGGAGTGGAGGCGGGAAATTCAGGATTATTCTACTGCAAAGTATTCGTCGGAGGAGGTTAGGGAGAAGAGCGTCAAGATGTTGGAGGAGTTGACGAAGGAGGCGGAGTCAAATTTCAAGGATGGACGGTGTACGGAGTATATCAGCATGGCTATTCTTTGCAGGGCGCGAAGTCGCCTGAAGACGTTGCGGGCGACAGGGCCCGACCGTGTGTCAACGGAAATACTTCGTGCTCTCCCCTGGTCTGCTCTCCGCTCTATCCAGATACTCTTCGATCGGATCTTCGCGTGTTCTCAGAACTACCCTGATGGGTGGAGGGAGGTATTGATTTCGTTCATGCCCAAGGTACCTTGCCTTGCGGCGTTGTCTGAGGGTCGATACCCTGTTATGCAAAATGCTATTTCTCGTTGGTACTCGGCCTGTGTGGCTATCCTTGCTGAGAATGGTGTGCAGCGTTCTGGGATATTCCATAACTTGGGCATCTATGGGTTCCAGGAGGCACGTAAGACTTGGGATATTACTAGCAGTCTACGAACACTGGCTCAACACGGGGATACGTGGGGTAAGAATGAGAATGTGTACATCGTGAATGCGGATATCAAACAAGCGTTCGATCATTGTAGTTTAGCTAAAATGAGAAAAGGTTTACAACATGCACATGTACCTACATACCTTCAATATGCTCTATTGGCCCCGTTATGTGGAACCGTAGGTACTGTGATTGTGGGAGGCATGGGAATTCCTGGGCTCCATTGGGATAGGTGCATACGTACGGGGGGGGGCCTTGGGGGGCCCCTGGTGTTCAACTTGATTATCGTGGCGATGTGGGCCGAGGTCTTCAGATCGTGGGATGTGAAAGGAATGGGCTACCGTGTCGAAGGACTCTACGGGTCCATGCGTAAGGAGCTCCTCATCAGCCACTTCCTCTGGGCTGACAATGTCTATCTTGTAGCCGGCTCGGCTGCAGATCTCAGGAGCATGATTCACGATCTAACTCTACCACTCTTTTCTTTCGGCATGGCGTGGAAGGCGTCATCGTTGCTCTTCATGACCTGTGGGCTTGCACCTCGCTGTACTGCTGATGGCGTCATCGTACCTGAGGGAGACCTCGTTGTTGTCACACCTGAGGTTTTGCGTTTCAGAAGAGTTTCTTCGATGAATGTACTCGGCGTCGAGATCCGTTCTGAGTTCAATGCTCCCACCCATCCCGATGTCGATTATCGTCTGTCCATGGCACGTAAGAGCTTCTTTGGCATGTCTAACTATTTTCGATGTTCAGCGGTGAGTATTCGTGATAAGTTCTGGAGGTATCAGGAGAAGGTACAGGGGATTGCCATGTATGGTATTGAGGGTGTGACGCTCGACAACCACTCTCTCCAGCGTATACACTCCTTCGAGGGATTCTGTCTTTGCAAAATGTTCACTTGTCCCAGGGGACCTGAGGAGGATGTTTCCATTTGGAGTTGGAGGAGGTATGCGGAGGCTAGGAGGAAATTTCAGGAGATGGGGTTCTTCGTGTTTCCTGGAAGCTGGCCAAAGACATGTGTGAGTTTATCCATGTGCTCGATGTGGATATATATAGATATATATGATGAGTGAAGGAGTGCTGATCGAATTTGGCGTGATGTACGTGCGTGCTTGTGTGCATATGGTGTTATGTGGGATCGTATTCGTACGGATGCTTCTGAGTTCCTGCGCATGAATTTCTGCTTTCAAGAATCTAGTCATATGAAACGCCAGCGAGGAGGGGGTTTGGCAATCGGACAGCGACATTGGACCCACACGCTTTCTGAGTTCTTCGGCCCCAAGTGGTGGGAACGATTCCGTGCTACGCCTGGGACCTTTGAGCAGTTCGCCGCGCGCGTAGTTACTGCTCTTAGTCATCCTCGGGTTGCTGATGAGGTCCCTATCCAAACACAACAGGAACTTCGGGAGTATGGAGTTGAGGAGGGATCACAACTTGCCAATGATCGTCTTGCTAAACGACTTGCTGTACACACATCCAAATGGGAAAATGCCGAGTGGGATCTTGAAGCCTTCGGAGCCCCCATAAGTATCCATGGGGATAGTCTCTTGGTTGTATCATGGTGCCAGGGGTACTGGCGAGTGATTAACAAAGATTTCCAGAGAAGAGTTGACTGGATGATTCACCGTCTGGATGGTATGTCTTTTATGTTTCATATACGCCCATTTGCTCCTGGACGAGATCCGATCGAACACTGCTTCAGGGAATGGAATACAAGGGCGGACGTGCTCACTCATACTGCCCGTGAGGGCATCGACATATTTCAGGATCGTATAGGGCAGGAGCCCAATGAGATTTCGAGTCTTTACAGGTAGTGTGCCATCGACTGTGGCTTCGATGGCGGTGTGTCGACGGCTGGTGTCGGAGTCGGTTGCTGGATTGATGTCGGTCGTGTCTCGCGAGATATTGTGTGGTCAGAGGTGTGCAGTGCTGCTTTCTCTATCGACAACAATGCCACAGTTACTGATGCCGAAATGTCGGCGCTCAAACATATCATTGATGTTCTCCCACGGGTTGTTCACACATACTTTGAGTTCGAACTATTGTGACTTGTGATTGCGTTGTTTTCTTCATACTTGTGTATTCTCATGCATGCACGTGTGTCGAATAAGAGCTTCGCTTGACTGTCACTTGTTCTGAATAAGAGCTTCGCTCCCTGTCTGCCGCACTCGCTGTGGTGGGCGGTTTGGCTCACCTGTCTGTTGCCCGTTTCTTGCTTGCGACTGGGCCAGACGGCCCGCGCAGTCGACCGCAAAGACCGCAAAACCAAGGTGGACGGTTTACCGCCGGCTCCCAGTTCCGAATCATCAGGCGCGTTCGTCTGAAGCATCTAGAGGTCTCAACTCGGTCTGCTAGTCGAGCTAGGTCCGCAAATTTCTTCGTATTCTACAATTTTTCGAGATGATGGTGAGCTTCTTCACTTAGCTCGAGCTGCAGATGAGCTTGAGAGCTCTTCGGCACAACGATCGGAAGGAAATCATCGGGCGCGCTAGTCTGAAGTATCTAGACGCTTGGATTGGGTCTGTTATGAGCGCAGAAGCCGAACAACTAGTCATACTCTGCTATTTATCTGGTGATGGACTTGGTTTTCTTGAGTGAACTCGAGGTGCAGATGAGCTCCAGAGCTCTTAAGCGCAGCACTCGGAAGATGATCATCAGGCGCGCTAGTTGAAAGTATCTAGACGCCTGAACTTAGTCTGCTATCAGCGCTCGGGCTGAACAACTATTCGTACTCTGCTAACTTCTTGGAGATGGTATTGGTGTTATTGGTTTTACTCGTGCTGCAGATGAGCTACAGAGTTGTTCAGCACAGCAATGGGAAGGGAATCATCAGGGGCGCTAGTTATATGTATCTAGACGCCTGAAATCAGTCTGCTATCAGCGCTCTGGCTGAAAAAACTATTCGTTCTCTGCTAATTCTTTGGAGATGGTATATGGCAAGGAAGCTCTACGAGTCTCCCGGCGGTAACCAAGGTTGACGGTTTACCGCGGGCGCTCAGTGCATACAGAGAGAGAGAGAGAGAGAGAGAGAGAGAGAGAGAGAGAAGCAAGGTTGCGAAAAACCACTGAGACATCCTCCAGGATAATTTTTCCAAGAGCCTCTACACAGTACGGAAGCCCGCCCCCACGTCGAGAATCTCGATTCCCACCGAAATCATCATCAGCATCCCCGTCAATTGGTTGGCACTCCTGGAGACCCACCATCTGCAGCTGAGCGTCTATCAAATGGCGCATGCACTCGGGGGTATGATGACCCAACCTCGGCACATTCCAACCCCGAAAGAGGGCTGAGCGCCGTCAACAAGTAGTATGCAGCGCGCTCTCCTAGTCCGACGTGTTCGGACCTGGGTCAACGAGCGTTATCTGTGTCGATGAGATCTTTCAACCCATCGCCGTATTCCACTCACCGATGCAAACTTTGTCCAGAATTCCGTTAGGCTGTGCATACGCCCAAGCTAGACCTGGAACTCGCAGCTTGAAAGCAACCGTCGCCGTGAGAACCGACTTACGCTTAAGAAATTGGGCTGTGACCTTCCGGATCTCTGTAGTCCTTCTCCTATCCTTGGGCGCAGGCTGCACGAGCCATTCCAAGTATCTTGTAGAGGCTCGATCGCATAATGCGAGACAGCACTGGGGCGGGATCGGCTGTTTCGAGTCATCTTTTCAGGTGCTGTAGGTTTTCTGTACTAGACTCGAGCTGTTAGATAGCTACAGAGCTGGTACGCACACGTAATCGATACAGAATCATCAGGCGCGTTCGTCTGAAGCATCTAGAGGTCTGAAACTCGGTCTGCTACTCGAGCTAGGTCCGCGAAACTATTCGTACTCTAGAATTTTTTTCCGAGATGATGATAAGTTTCTTCACTTACCTTGAGCTGCAGATGAGCTTGAGAGCTCTTTGGCACAGCAATCGGAAGGAAATCATCAGGCGCGCTAGTCCGAAGTATCTAGACGCTCGAACTCGGTCTGTTATTAGCGCAGACGCCGAACAACTATGCATACTCTGCTATTTTTCTGGTGGTCGAATCGGTTTTCTTGCCTTAACTCGAGCTGCAGATGATCTCCAGAGTTTGTAGGCACAGCAATCGGAAGAAAATCATCAGGCGCGCTATTTGAAAGTATCTAGATGCCGGAACTCAGTCTGCTATCAGCGCTCGGGCCGAACAACTATTCGTACTCTGCTAATTCTTGGAGATGGTATTGGTTTTCTTGGTTTGACTCTGAGCTACAGAGCTGCTCCGCACAGCAATCGGAAGGGAACCATCAGAGGCGCTAGTTACATGTATCTAGACGCCTGAAATCAGTCTGCTATTAGCGCTCGGGCTGAAAAACTATTCGTGCTCTGCTAATTCTTCGGAGATGGTATATGGGAAGGAAGCTCTACGAGTCTCCCGGCCGTAACCAAGGTTGACTGTTTACCGCAGACGCCCAGTGCTGGTCTCCGTAGGGCCCAAAAGCATTCTGGCACATGAGCCCCGCATTCTTGATCTCAAAAGCAGATGGCCACTCAGCCCGCACCCCCCATACCGCATCCCTCTGCGTACCTGTTCTGACATATACACGAACAAAAACGAGAAACACCAAACCTATTCGCCTCTGATTTCGGTCCCGATTGAAAATATCTGCACGAGCAGCCGATATTGCGTAGAGAAGCAACCACATGCTTCGTTCTGGCAGCCGTGCAGTTCGATGCGTCTCTGTTCTCAACAACCCTGGGACCATCCTTGCGGAAACCTGACATATGAATATACATCGGGAGAACACGATCCACCCCACTGGTAAAACTCATTCCAACATCATTTGCCACTCGAGTGGATCATGCTGAACTCCTTATCCCAAACATGAATCTAGCTTTGCAGCGCTCTGAGATGTTGAGCCTGTTCCTCCTGCCGAGCTGTGATAGCGTCAACTTTCTGACTGATGGGCGCAACCTCCGATTAACTTCATTGACGACCTCAATCGCAACCTCTTCCCTATGTGCAGCGAGCAACGCTTTCACGTCGGCCTCCACCTTCGAAAACAGCAGCATCAAGAGACGTTCCAAAGACATGCCCTCGCCACCTGCTCCCACCACCTTTCCTGCCGCTCCTGAAGCAGAAGGCTCCCCACCACCCTTCCCAGATGAAACAGCCGTCATCTCGTCCATCTGCATACATACACTGACGTTCGCACGCTGGTGATCGGGTGTCAGAGCATCTTCATCCGAACACTCCATCGCTTGTCTGGGTCGACGAAGACTGAGAGGACTACCTTTCCCACAGTTCCAGCACGCCTGTCCAGGATAAACATAGGAGCCGCGCTGTTTGCACCGACTCTCCAGAAGTTCACAATGAGACTGGTCCTCAAGCTCTGTCAAGGATCTGTTCCACCCGCCTCGCGGCGGTCTGCAATGAATTGTCGAAATACTCCGTGCGAGAGCCACGCGAGTGCAAGGAGCAAAAATGGAAGGGCAGCAAGCACGTGCACGTCAGGCACAGACAATGCTGACCTGGCGCCTGTCTTCAGCAGACCCTGGAGGGAGAACTGGGCGAAGCACTCGTCGGGCGACTATCGCCCGCGCCCCCCCGCGCGCCCGCGGGCCAGGGAGACGCCAGCCCCCTAGCTGCACAATGCAGCCTGAAGAGCCCCCAGCGGCCTACAAGGGCGGTGGGTTAGGTGCTTCCATCCCGTTTGGAATAGAGGAACCTTGCAACCAAAACAGGATACTCCTTGAGTATCTTGCAGGCAGCGCGGGCAAGTCTGGATGCAGCCTCTAACTCGCATTGCGTGGCCGTCGAGGTAGGCAAGAAACCAAAAGCCTTTTCCGCAAACGGACGGGAGAACGGATGCAATCGATCACAGTGCCTCCTAGAAGGATCCTCACGAGTAAACTCCCCCAAGGCACCATCCTCCACCAGCACCTACACCACGCTGGCCACCGTGCGCGCCGCGGATTGCGATCAGTTGTTCATTTTTTCTCTTCATCTCGTTTGGCATGGTAAATGTCGTAGTTCCCAAGTCAGTGCGTCCGCTCCCTCATTGCCCCCACGATATTGACGCCTCCAGAGATGGCAGGGCCCTCCAGACGCCATTCACAGCGCGCCTGGTCCAGTAAGTCAATGAGGTCCCCCACCCGCGCCTGATACATGTTGTTGTTACAGCTCCAGGCCCCTCGCATCCAACTAATGATGAAGATAGAGTCTCCTAGTAGTTCCGTGGCCCCCTCCCCCCTTTGCGCCCAGAGGTCACGGAATTCTCAAAGTTAAACCAGAGTCGCTTTGCAATTTTGTCAATATCAGCCTGTGTCGGTTGCCTGCCCGTCTCCTCCTCCTCCACATGGCTAGGTCCCTCCGCTTCCTGAAGCAGGGCAACTCCAATATCTGCGTCAAACCTGATGCCTGGAATCGATCAGTCACAAACTGTTTGAAACCTTGTTCTGACCATTCGATATGGTGGCACCAATGTGCACCAGCCGCCCGCCCAAGGGCGGCGCCCATGGGCTTGGCCTCCCTGTCGCAGTCATGTAATTTCCGACAGTCGCCGATCTCCTACAGCAATCATCGCGTCACGTCGTTCAGTCCACTCCCCAAGTTCATGCAGCGTAGCAACCCTCGAAAGAACAGAAGGGACACTCTCCTCAACATCTAACGCGGCGGACGCATGTTGTGAAAAAGTGTACGCCTCGGACCTCTGAGAAAGGCTGGGGCGTCTTCCTCTAGCCTCCTCCCGGCACTGCGTAATATACTGACGGCGATTAGATGTTTCGGCGGAAGCCTGGGTTGGAATAGTGGGGAGTTGAACGCAACGAAGAACAACGTAGTCAGCAACATCCTTGGCCCAGTCAAATTATTTTCGCATGAACGTCTGCGCCAACGATGGGAACCCCCATTTGAGCAAACTTCATTCGTCCGTGTCGGAGACGTCGTCTGGTCAAAACTATCCAACCCTCCTGAGTCCTCTTGCGAAGTCCCCAAATAATGGCAAGCAGCTGTCCCTCCCACACATACTGACGTTGCATCGTACCCTCATCCATGGTCATTCCCTCGCACGCATACAGCACAACAGATTGGGCACGAGACGTGTAGCGCAAGAAACGATCCCGAATCGGTAGTTGGCGACAGCGATAGCACTTCACATCGCACATCGAGGCACGGTGTGCACGATTGAAATGGGCCTGTGGGTCATGATGCACGACCCACTCGTCGTATAATTTAACTCCGAGCGTCGACATGTGTCGCAGTCTAGGCATAACAACATCCTCCCCATACTCAGGGGCCGGAACGCGAATCTCAGTATCAGAACAATGTGAAGATCCCCCACAACGGAGGTAGCCCAACGATGAGGGTGGTTTCCGTCGCCGACCTGCCTGAGCCAATGGTGCCGTGAACATACGCATCATGTCCGTCAGTTCGTCTGACGGTTTACCGCCGGCTTCCAGTGGTGCTCTGCTATCCGGGTTTTGGACAACACAAGTTCGGATTTCATTTTGCTATGACATTCGGAACATCTCGCGTTAAATAATAGGTTTAGCACCTAGATGCGCGGGCTACTAATCGATCTATGATCTAACAACCAGAATGCTCTGTACAACTCTTGCAATGAATCTACGGTTCGCCAGTGATATCGACAGTCTGCTCTTGTTCACTTGGTTCATTAGTATCAGAGAGCACGAAAAGAAACGCCTGGCGAAGGACTCACCCATATGCAGTTGTGAATACCGCAACTGTGAATGTCATATTCGCCTGCGCCCCCTACAGGATTATGAACCGCGTGCGGGGGCGCGTCGAAATGCGTGGTGGGCGCGCAATGCGATCAAAGATGCGAGCTAAGACGGTCGGTCTGAGCGCGAGAGACTGAGAACAAATGAGCCTAAGTGCGCGTGAGTCTGATTGTGAATGAGTCTGCGTGCGAATCAGTCTACGCGCGTGAATGTCGACACCCATGTCAGCGCGCTCCTTGCAAGGATCGCGCCCGTCACCTTCCCTTTTTTTGTCCCTTTGCCCGGCGCTGATGTTCATGGCTGCGGGTGTGTGCTGGGCCGCTAGAGCCCTGCCTGGGAGACTTGGCGCCGGCGGTCAACCGGCAGCCAGGGTGTTGCCGGGGGCCTCCGAGAGCTCCTTGCACGCGTAAGAATGCTCTGGATTCAGGCAGCAATTTCCCTGGAGCACTAGCTTCAAAAATCGATTAATGTTTTTGGTTTTCAACCCAAAGTCGCTTGCACCAGAGTGTTTTCAAAGTAGCGCTGCAGCTGCAGACCTTGAACGTTTTACTAGCGAGCGCAAGATACCCTCCTGTTGGAGCAAAACATTTTGATGGTCAAAATTGTCAGACCTCTCATAGTCTCCAGAAAACCCGCGAAGTCTTAAACCTATGTTCTTCTCGAGGTCGGTTCCTGGAAGTGAACCGATATGCATGTTCCAGCTAGAGCCCTGAGATTTTCACCCGCGAACGAGGTGCGATCCAATGCTCAGCTCACAGATCTTGCATTTTGAAACGACTTGTCAAATCCTTTACGACGAGCCCAGGTCACCGCAAGTTGCATTCTTCCCCGAACGGCCAACTAGCTCCTCCGTGCCGCCGAACTCTTTTTGCTCTGGACGGTGCAAGACCTCTACAAGGTACTTGTTGTCGAAAACCCGGATAGCAGGGCGCCGGCTGGGTGGGGGCGAAGCATCTGGAATGGAAGGTCCTGGAACGAGCTTCCGAAAGTCCTTCTAGAGAGCTTCTGGGCCAGCAAGTGGCAGACCACGTGGCTGAAGGACCGAGCTCCGAGGTGGCCCCGTAAGGAAGGCTCGCTGCCTTGCATCGCGGATCCGTTCGGGTCAGCGCGGGGGGGCGGCTGCCGGCTCTTCTGCGCGCCCGAGTGGGCGGGGCGCGCGGGCTTAGCGGGGCGCCCAAGCCAGGGTGGGAGAAGACGACGGCACGACATTAGAAGAGGGAGAGGGGGAGAGACAGAAGGCCTGAGACCACATGTATTGGGGAGTGCCGAGAAAGGGTTCGTCAGTGCAGATTTTTGGCTCAAGCAGCCTGCGCCGAGGCCTCTTGGACTGCCGCCAAACGATCCCTGGGGCTACCCTCCGGCTTCGAATCTCACGGCCCTCCCTTTGCTGTTAGGAGCTATCCGAGGCGAGCTTCCAAGCAGCTTTGACGCAGCATCGAGGATCTTGCGGAGACGCGCATCGAGCAGAAACGCTTTTCCCGGATCCCGCTGTAAGCCTTGCCTTTCCGAGGAGCTGGCGTAGCTCTGTCTGCCTGCTTCTAATATGGAAACATGTAAGCTCTTGAAGAAGCTATCCAAACACCCATCTCTACATATATGACCAGTGAAATGAAGGCCTGTAGAGAGTTCAAACCGATGAGGCTCCTGCCTGTAATGCTAATCGTATATTAAATTCACAAAACGAACAGTTCTGGAGAAACTACAGATTGTAGCAAACTGTTCGACCATAGCTCGAGAAGAAGACTATCCGGCATCTCGAGTATAAGTTTGATTCTTTTTAATGTAGCTGCACCTGGTGTCCTCGCCAGACCTTTTCCAAGCTGATCCTCCAGGAAGGTTTCTGTCTGCATTCAGAGCGTTCTTACGCGTGCAGGAGCTCCAGGAGATCCCGGCGGGAACCAGATTGACGGTCAACCGCTGGCGACCAGTGAATGGCCAGCCAGAACGCGCTGCAAGTTCAAGCAGGCCGCGCCAGGGAGCCTGGACCGCCGCCGAAACGGTCTCCGAGGCTACCCTGCGGCTCCGGCGTCTAATCTCACAACTGGGCGCCGGCGGTAAACCGTCGACCAGGTTGCCACCGGGTTCCTCGTGGACCTTCTTGCACGCGTAAGAATGCCGTGGATGAAGACAGAAAGCTTCCTGCAGCATGAGCTTCGAAACTCGAACATGCATGTCTTTGGTTTCAACGCAAAGCTGTTTTGCCAAGTGTGGTGAACATATTTTTGTAGGTGTAGACCCGAGAATTTTTGCAGCAAGCGCGACGTCGCCTATTGGATCAGCAAATGAGTATTTAAAAACGCTGTGTCAAAACTCACACAATTTGCAGAACATCTGCAACTCCTAGAACATGTGTTTTTTCTTGAGGTCGGTTCCCTAAGTGAATCCATTGTTTTTTTTGCAGCTGCAGCCATGAAGCTTTCGCCACCTAACGCAGCGTGATCCAATGTTCAGAGAAATCTACGGTTGTAAGATTAATTTTCACATGTTGTTCAACAAATCCAAAAAACATAGCCCAGGTCATCGCAGTATGCATTCTGCCCCGATCGGCGAACTAGCTCCAGACTGCGGTTCACCGTCAACCAAAGTTTTGGCGGACCTTGCGAGGCTGCGTCCAGGCCCTCGGGCCCGCGGCGGATGCAAGGCAGCGGGGCTGGGGTTTCAAAAGCCAGCCAAGCTGAGACTACAGCAGTAGTCGCCGCATGTCTGGACTGGTCTGGCAGAGAGAACATGCAGGACGATAAGAGAAAGAAGCAGGTGCGGGACGCGCCAAAAGCGTGGCGCTCGGGAGTCGGCAGCCTAACAGGTACCCTTATAGGTGCGATGACACATCAACGCAAGCATGCGCGCACGACAAACACATGCACCACAAGTGAAACATAACATCGATCAACCGTTCTCGAAGAAAGCGTCCAAAATCATGAGGAAAGAAACAATGCCATAATAGAAATGGAAGCAGAAGAACTACTGTCATCGCATAGAGCCCTGTGCAGATGCGAAAGCCAAAAGGGGAAGCCACCGTAAGAGTCTGTATGCATCTGCCCTGGGATCAAAGCGAGGCACGCGTCTGATAATATGAATTGAAGTTCAAACCATGAGCAGATGGCAGCTTTCCAATGTGAGCCAAATCAGCGGAAGTTCAACCAAAGTTACCGCGCCCGCATGCACCCGCGCACCCGCACACTAACGCACCCACGCCCCCGCGCCCCCACGCACCCACGCGCCCGAACACCCGCGCGCACACACGCCCACACGCACGCGCGCACACACGCACACACTCACACGCGCACACACGCACGCGCGCACGCACACGCTGACGCAACCGCACACGCACACGCGCACGCATACGCGCGCGCACGCACACGCACGCACGCGCGCACGCAAGCGCGCGCGTACGCGCACTCACGCGCGCACACACACACGCACGCGCGCGCACGCGCGCACGCGCACGCGCCCGCGCGCGCGCGCCCGCGGCCGCGCCCAAACCCAAGCCCAAACCCACACGCACGCCTACGCCTACTCCGTGGCCCGCGCCCACGCCCGCGCCCGCGCCCGCGCCCGCGCCCGCGCCCAAGCCCACCCCCGCACCCCGCCGCGTACACGCACGCCCGCGACCACTTCCACGCCCGCGCCCGCACCCCCGCCCACGCCCGCGTCCGCGCCAACGCCGACGTCCGCGCATGCGCCCGCGCCCGCGCCCACGCCCACGCCCGCGCCCCACGCCCGCGCCCGCGCCCGCGCCCGCGCCGAAGCCCACAGACGCGACCCCGCCCGCGCCCGCGCTCAAACCAGCGCCCCCCGCGCATGCCCGCCCGCGCAGACGCCCAAGCCCCGCGCTCGCGCCTCCGCCCGCGCCCGCGCCCGCGCCCGCGCCCGCGCCCACGCCCGCGCCCGCCCCCGCGCGCATGCCCGCGCTCGCGCCCGCCCCCGCGCCGACGCCCGTGCCCGCGCCATGCCCAACCCGCAGTCCCACCGCCGCGCCCGCGGCCGCGCCCGCGCGCGCGCCCGCGCCAACGCCCACGCCCACGTCCGCGCCGCAGCCGCACGTCCACACCCACGTCCACACCCACGCCGACGCCCACACACACACCCACACCCACGCCCACGCTCAAGCCCACGCCCACGCACGCGCACGCGCGCGCACACGGGCACACGCACGCAACCATGCCCACACCCACGCCCACACGGACTCGCCCAGGCCCAGGCCCAGGCCCACGCGCACGCCCAGGCTACGCACCCACTTCCCACATCCTTGTTCCTTATTTGAATATACCCCCACCTACGTCGTATTCCGGCCGATAGCGACCCAATCCGGGACCTCCCATCCGGACTGTAAGCAATTAATACAAAGCGGCCGTTTTTCTTCTCAACATCGTCTTTCTTGTCGTCGACGATGCGAAAAGCGTGGCAGGAATGGGACGCGGCGCGCATCGCGCGCGGCAGTCAATCTGGGCCCGCCCATCCTGACTGTCAAAAATCAATACAAAGTCTTCGTTTTTTATCTCAGCATGGCCTGCCCTGTCGCCGACGGTGCGAAATATGTGGCAGCAGTGGGGCGCGGCGCACATATGGGACGCGGCGCGCATCACGCGCGGCCGTCAATCCGGGCCCGCCCATCCTGACTGTAAGAAACCAATACAAAGTTTCTGTTTTTTCCTCTCAGCATGGCCTGCCTTGTCGCCGACGGTGCGAAATCTGTGGCAGGAATGGGACGCGGCGCGCGTCGCGCGCGGACGTCCATGCGGGCGGCGGGCCCTCCCATCCTGATTGTTTATAAAAATGCAGAGTTGCCGTTTTTCCTTTCATCATGGCCTGTCTTGTCGCCGACGATGCGAAATCCGTGGCAGGAGTGGGGCGCGGCGCGCATCGCGCGAGGACTTCTGGGGCAACCCCATGGCGGGAGAGGCCACCTTACTTGTCAGAAGCAATGCATGCTGATTTTCGCTTGCCCACATAGCTGTTTTTGTCGTCCACCCCGCAAGAGTGCATGGCAAGGATTGGGCGCGCCCCCCCCCGCTCGAAGTGAATGAAATAACCTTCTCGCTTGGGCGCCGAGCGACATTTTCTCAAAGTTGCGCTCCCGCTTTGGCTCGGCGCGCGTTTTTAGCTCGCCAATTCATTGGGCGCAGGGGCGTTCCAGGAGGCCCTGGGGTGACGAATGCCTGGGGGGTTTTTGTTTGTTCCAGCTCTTGCAGGGCCTCCTGAGTCTCCCCGCGGTTTCTTGGCGCTACGGCCGTCTGGAGGCCATCTTGGGCGTCTTGGAACGATCTTTCGGCGACTCAGGGCTACTACCACCACCACCACCACCACCACCACCACCACCACCACCACCACCACCACCACCTACTACTACTACTACTACTACTACTACTACTACTAACTACTACTACTACTACTACTACTACTACTACTACTACTACTACTACTACTACTACTACTACTACTACTACTACTACTACTACTACTACTACTACTACTACTACTATTACTTACTACAACTACTACTACAACTACTACTACTACCACTACCACTACTACTACTAGTAGTAGTAGTAGTAGTAGTAGTAGTAGTAGTACTACTACTACTACTACTATCATTACTACTACTCTACTACCACCACTACGACTACTACTACTCCTACTCCTCCTCCTCCTCCTACTACTACTACTACTACGAGTACTACTACTACGACTACTACTACTACGACTACTACTACTACAACAACAACAACTACTACTACTACTACTAGTACTACTACTACTACTACTACTACTTATACTTCTACTTCTACTATCACTACATTTTTTCTACGACTACTACTACTACTACTACTACTTCTACTACTACTACTACTACCACCACTACTACTACTACTACTACCACTACTACTACTACTACTACTACTACTACTACTACTACTACTACTATTACTACTACTACTACTACTACTACTACTATTATTATTATTATTACTACCACTATGCGCCAGCACCCAGTTGCGCCAGCATTGTTGCTTATGTTCTGGGAGGGCGGAACGTGTCCGTTGTTCCTTTCAGCGTGGCCAGTCTTGTCGTCGACGTTGCGAAACTCGTGGCGGGAATGGGGCGCGGCGCACATCCCGTGCGGACGTCAATGCGGTGTCCTGGAGTATCCTCCACTCGCACTGAAGTGCCCGCGCAACCCCCAGTTGTGCCATCACTGCTTCTTATGTTGTGGGAGGGTGGGTGGGAATGGGCATGCCATGCTTGACTCGCTCGAGCTGGCTAGCTTGACCCAGACCCACGCCCTCGCCCGCGCCCGTTCCCACACCTGCACCCTCACCCGCGCCACCGTCCACGCCCGTGCCCGCGCCCACGCCCGCGCCCAAGCCCGCGCGCCCGCGCCCGTGTCCGAGCCCACGCTCGCGCCCGCGCCCGCACCCACGCCCGCGCTAACATCCGCCCCCGCACTCACACCCAGGCCCACACCTACACCCGCACCCACACCAAAGCCCACAACCACGCCCACATCCACACCCACATCCACACCCACACCCACATCCACGCCCGCCGCCGCAGTCGCGCCAACACCCACGCCCAAACCAACGCCAAGCGTATGCCCACGCATATGCCTAGCCCGCGCCCGCGCCCAAGCCCGGCCCCACGCCCGCGCCCGCGCCGGCGCGCCCGCGCACGCGCCTACGCCCGCGGCCAAGCCCGCGGCGCCACGCCCACGCCCGCGCCTACGATCGCGCCCACCCACGATCGCGGGCAAGCCATCCCCAAACTAAAAAAGAATCGGCCCGGCACGGATTGGCCCGGCCCACCGCTCATTGGCGCGATTAACCCGCCTCAGCGGTGCAGAAAAAGATTACCATTGACCCGCGCAATGTGAAGCGCTGTCCTGCGACCGCATTCTCGGCCCAACGAAAAACGCCCCGCCCTGCCCGCCCGCGTCAAGTCGACGCAGGGTGCCTCGACGCGCTCGACGGCTCCTTGCGCGCGCGAACAGATCGACGATGTCCGCCCCGTTTTCGGCAAGGTCGAGGTAGCCCCCCGCAGTGGTGGGCGCGGCGCCGTGCCGATGCTTTCCCCCCAGAAATCCCCACGCCTCAGCCATGCAATCCTCCGTGACGCCGCGTTGGAGGCGGCGGAGCGCGGGCAGAAATCGCTCCGGAAAGCGTGCCGCGCGTCGTGCCGGCGGTCTCGGTGTGCGCGCCGGGAGGCGGAGTGGGCGCGGCATACGGGGGCGGCGGCGGCACCGGCCCGCTCGTTGAGCTTTTATTCTCGCAGCATTTAATGAGAGAAGTGTGGGCCCCGCGATGGCCCCGGCCGACCTGGGAGAGTTCGCCGCCAAGATAAATCTCGAGCCTCCACGGGTGTTTCTGGCGGTGCCGCTCCTGGGCGCCCCGGCGACCCGCGGGGCCGCGCGGGGCCACGTGTGGGCGAGGCAGCGGCCGTGAGTCGCGACGAGTGCGACTGTGGCGGGCGCCAGGGCCCGCCACTGCTGGCGCTCGCTCCGCGGCGCGAGCGTCTGAGCGTCGGGGCCTCGCGAGTCGGGGGGGGGGCGCTGGGCGCGCTTGGCCTTCGCGCCGCCCTCCTCTTCTTGATCCTGCTGCTCTTCGTCGCCCTCTTCTGCGGGCCTGCCGTGCGTCGCGTGCCTCCCCCCGACGCCGAATGCGTGCCGACAGCTGCAGTGCGCGGTGGGCGCTCTTCTGCGACGTGCCATGCGACGTGGAGCTGCTGCTCGCCGTCAGGGCAGCGGTGCGAGGAGCATGACCGCCTTGGAAGTTTTTCGGCGCCGGCAAATCTTGCCACCGTCAGAGGCACCCGCCCGCAGATTTAGTTTGGGGACAAAGCGGGATATTCCTGCGGCGTAGCCGCCGTCATCTGATGGTGGCGGTGTTCGGCCGAATCGACTTTGAGAGAAAGGGCGACGACGACGCGACCGACGACCTCTGGAGCGACGCGAAATCTTGGTCCCGAGTACTCGTGGACGACATCGAGTGCGCCTTCGAATTTTTGGAGAGTTTTCGCGCGACGCCCAGCGACGATATCACAATCGGCGAACTGTTCGCACGAAGCGTTCGAGAACAGCTGCATCTCCTAGATGTCCGAGAAGCATAAGTGTGTTCTGTGTCTTGTGATCAAAGAGGCGCTGCACAGCCGCTGCAGTATGGGCATCTGGCGGCGAGTGCATCAATAGCGGGCGAGTTTTTACGAGCGCATGCGCAGCTTGGACGAGCTTGGCGCGAAGCATACTCAACTGATGCTGCAATATGGACAAGACTATAAACCAGAGCCAACTAGGACCTCGCA